>CM040931.1:13280295-13317795 GCA_023029165.1 Gobiocypris rarus | reverse complement strand
TCAAGAAACCAATTTGAAATGATTTGAGCTTTGCTACATGGTGCATTATCCTGCTGGAAGTAGCCATCAGAGGATGGGAACATGGTGGTCATAAAGGGATGGACATGGTCAGAAACAATGCTCAGGTAGGCCGTGGCATTTAAGCAATGCCCAATTGGCACTAAGGGGCCTAAAGTGTACCAAGAAAACATCCCCCACACCATAACACCACCACCACCAGCCTGCACAGTGGTAACAAGGCATGATGAATCCATGTTCTCATTCTGTTTATGCCAAATTCTGACTCTATGATCTGAATGTCTCAACAGAAATCGAGACTCATCAGACCAGGCAACATTTTTCCAGTCTTCAACTGTCCAATTTTGGTGAGCTTGTGCAAAGTGTAGCCTCTTTTTCCTATTTGTAGTGGAGATGAGTGGTACCCGGTGGGGTCTTCTGCTGTTGTAGCCCATCCGCCTTAAGGTTGTGCGTGTTGTGGCTTCACAAATTCTTTGCTGCATACCTCAGTTGTAACGAGTGGTTATTTCAGTCAAAGATGCTCTTCTATCAGCTTGAATCAGTCGGTCCATTCTCGTCTGACCTCTAGCATCAACAAGGACTGCCGCATACTGGATGTTTTTCCCTTTTCACACAATTCTTTGTAAACCCTAGAAATGGTTGAGTGTGAAAATCCCAGTAACTGAGCAGATTGTGAAATACTCAGACCAGCCCGTCTGGCACCAACAACCATGCCATGCTTAAAATTGCTTAAATCAACTTTCTTTACCATTCTGACATTCAGTTTGGAGTTCAGGAGATTGTCTCGATCAGGACCAAACCCCTAAATGCATTGAAGCAACTGCCATGTGATTGGTTGATTAGATAATTGCATGAATGAGAAAATGAACAGTTGTTCCTAATAATCCTTTAGGTGAGTATATATATATATATATATATATATATATATATATATATATATATATATATATATATATATATATATATATATATATATATATAAATGTGTATCATTTGTTGTTTGTTTTTTGGATGTCCATACAGTATCAACAGTAATGCCTTAAATTTAAAACTGATATTAACTATTGCATCCAATATGAATACATTTGTGTGTGTATATTTACTTATTTACGCAATATCACAGTTGTGCGATATGGCTCTTTATCAGCAAAGCTGTGATTGCCTGTGGCCAATGGCCTGATATTGATTTTGTACAGCCATTAGTTGGCACATTGTGTAAGTAAAAAAGAAAATGGAGTGTCTTTAATAACCCTCTTTTGTGCAGAACTACTTGTTCCGCCACAGATTCAAATCTCAAGTTGACAGTTTAACGGTTGAGCCCAAGCATCCATTACTAATTCTAAAATGTCACTAGTAATGAAGGAACGCAGAGTTGCTTTATTGAAGCTTATTGTATTATGTAGAGTAGGGTATTATGAGAGAGAGAGAACTACTAAGCATATCATTTCTGACATAGCTATCAATGTACTCGTCATGGTGTACTGCTGTAGTAACAATTTAGGGGCCAAGAAAATAAAAGTAGAGTAAGATGGCAACACTTCGGCCATTTGAGACCTAGAACAAAGTGTTCATCTCTCTTACAGCAGATATGGTGCTCTTGCCTAGCTGTTTTATATAAGCACTAAAAAATCCTGAGGGACACAGAGCCTAGAGTTTAGCGGACAAAATACTGTAGGCTATTTTTGAGGGTCATAGCATGACCCTACCAGCAAAGCCCTGTCAGAACCAATGAGTTTTCATCATCCGCCTTTGAGGGCCAGAGTGGGGAACATGAACCGGCCATTGGTCTCACTTTCTGCTGTTTGAGATAGGAGTCATGGGGATTTTCACTTCAAGGTGCTGCAGCTACTGTCTGATTCCAACTGAAGAAAACATCACATTTCCAGTTTTAAATGCCTCTTAAAGGAACTAAACAACATGACGTCGAGGAAAGCTGTCGGTCACACATGCCTTCCAACAATCCCATGCCCATCTTCTTTCCCAAGGACCTTGCTCTACTATTTTACATCAATAAGTTGCAGAAGGCTAAACATACCTGTTCAAAAGTTACCTGAGCAAATTCCAGTGATGTCTATGCTGTGTTGATCTGAAGATTACCAGCAAAAAGAGTCAATTTTCATAATTAAATCTCTTAAATTCAATGAGCAGCAACTGGTCCAAGATGATAACATTGATCATGAATTTACATACAAAGACAGGCGCTGGTTCTTTCATGCATTCATTGGCCTGTGTCAGCAGTTACTGACCGGTGCCACTGGAGAACGCAGCCATATGTCTCGCATATAACATACAAATAAACTCACTCATGCACAGGAGCTTCAAAGCAAGAATACGGCCTCAGTGATTCAGATCATATGACAGTATATGCAGACACAAATTCCATCTCTCACAAACAATGACGATGATTGCAATTAAATCGGAACTACAGCATTTTGAGTAAACCAATATTCAGGTGGAAATGAGTTACTAACACATTCTGCACTGATTGTGAGAGAAAATCTGTATTAAAAATATAGTAAAATGTGTTGAAGAGAGCTACCATACTCTTACTGGTACCTAAAAGTATAATGACTAAATTAGATAAAATATTTCATAAACAATGCATTCTGCAAAAATTTGTGGAGCTTTCTGCCAAGCCAAGATCCCACGAGTTTCTGAAACCGCTAAACATGCCAATAAGCAACTAATGTTTTGAGAAATAGCATCATTAAGGCTGTGAAAAAACATGTTTTAAACATATGTTTAAGTGATATGATTAATAAATGAACTGTTAAAAACATTTATTTCCTATCATATTAAAGATCGCACATACATAACAGCTTCTATCAACTAAGCATTTCATGTTTTAGATTATAAATAGAATTTGAAATATTTACATATTAATTATTATTTGTTAGGATGGTAAGTTTCCACAGATTTGCAGATTAATCATTTCTTTTTTTAATACAATTTATTTTATCATTCGTTATTTTATTATTTTTTCTTTTTTTTGGTAATGTAATTTATATAGGAGATATTACAAAATAGACATTTCAAGTCTCAATAGCTGGTATATGTGCCCAGTTTATTTATAATTCTATAAATGTGCATTGTGTATATGGAGTACACAAAAAATTGTGGTTTTATTAATAACATAACCATGGCAACAGTTAGGTTGCCCAATGTCAACATTTGCATATATAAAATGGAATATTATCTCAACAAAATATGACACTTCAATAAAAAATTTTACACACCTAAACTAACAGTTTAATCAGGTTAGAAGCACAAATCCCATCAGTGCACTGAGTGACAGAATAATGCTGTGCCGCCACACTGAATCCCGCTCGTCTGACCTCAGAGCTGGAGTCTAGCTCTCGCTGGCAGGCTAATGTGCATGCCTTCCTCCTGCGAGGCTTGGCACCACGCCACCTCCCATTACTGTCACTGACACGGCTGCTGCCGCCGAGCTCTAAAAACACATTCAAATCACATTCACACACAAATCAAAAAGAAAAAAAAAAAGAAAAAAAAGAGGATGCTGTTGCGTCAGTTTTAACTCTACATTTCTGGGGAGCACGATCTATAATTGTCCCATAGAGAGAGAGAGAGAGAGAGATGAAAGAGAGAGAGATGAAAGAGAGAGAAAGTGTGATTAGTCATGGTCCGCTCTGGAGGAATAACGCATGACCAGGGTGACCTTGAGGGAGGGTCACATGACATCGAAAGGCTGTCCCAATTCCCTTTTCTCCCTCCCTCCCCCCTGGGATGAGGCACAGCGGGCGGCAGTGGAAGATGTGCAGGCGGACAGATGGATACATGGACCTTGCCTTATGCAACGTCCCAGCTGAGAATGAGGCTTGTTGACTGTCTTATTACTCACTTGATAAATTACAATTTGAACAAACAAACAGTAATAAACTAACTAATTGTGTACCTTTTGTACAATGCATGCCTTTGTAATTATCAGTACATATATCCATCCATCCATACATACATACATCCATCCATCCATGTCTGTCTGTGTCCCATCCATCCATCCATACATACATCTATCTATCTGTGTCTGATCCATCCATCCATCCATCCATCCATCCATCCGTCTGTCTCCTCCATCCATCCATCAATCCATACATACATACATCTGTCTCCTCCATCCATCCATCCATCCATCCATCTATCCATCCGTCTGTCTCCTCCATCCATCCATACATCCGTCTCCTCCATCCATCCATATATACATACATACATACATCTATCTGTGTCTGTCTGTGTCTCATCCATCCATCCATCCATCCATCTGTCTGTCTCCTCCATCCATCCATCCATATATCCATCCATCCATCCATCCGTCTGTCTCCTCCATCCATCCATCCATCCATCCATCCATCCATCCATCCATCCGTCTGTCTCCTCCATCCATCCATCCATCCGTCTCCTCCATCCAACCATACATAAATACATACATACATCTATCTGTGTCTGTCTGTGTCTGATCCATCCATCCATCCATCCATCCATCCGTCTGTCTCCTCCATCCGTCGGTCTCCTCCATCCATCCATCCACGTGTACAATGTATGCCTTTGTAATTCTCTGTATATTAAATATCATCTATCCATCTATCAATCCATCCATCCATCCATCCATCTGTGAAATTACCAAACTAGCAATAAAGATAGTTTATAAAAAATGAAGACAGAAAGACAGACAAATAGAAATGGACAAATAAAGGATAATGACCTTATTAACACTGATGTAATTTAAACTACAAACATCAAACTATTTCTTCAGAACATTTAAGGACATGTTTGTGCCAAATATAAACCCAAAAAAGAGTGCATCTTGAATCCCAGAGAGAGGGCATGTTCATTCAGCCTGACAAACACCGGTACGCTCAATACGGACTGAAACTGCTGTCTTATACCGTTTCTAAAAATAGTCCTGGCGTGACATCACCAGAGCTACGTAAACACTGTCCACTTTGTTTTCAGTCTGCGTGCGAGAGATATCCCAGCGTACAGAGCCAACCTTATCCCTCTGCCCTCGGCTTAGAGAGATACAGCCTGCGGCAAACTCACAGAACATGCTGAACGTGTCTGCCTCAAACAGCCGACGAGTCTATTAACTCTCTACGTGAGAATCAAAATACGTGACCCAAGATTTGGCTCCTCCTATGTTGTGATGGCTTTTGAAAATGTTAAACGAAGCATTAAGCTACTGCAGCAGTCAAGTTGTCATGTATGAAATTAAAACGGGGTCTTACCCCGCAGATACGGGTAGAATAGCAAGATCTGTGCGCTGTCAAAACCGCTCTCCTTCATTTATTTGACATCACGCTCAAGTGATCGCACGTTACTAAATGCACTGCTGAGGATAACAAAATCTGTTGTCACATATCAAAACAAATGCAAAGCTCAATAATCTCCTTATCTCAAATGAGTCCCGGCACAATTACACACACTCACATGCACGATTCAAACATGTACTCACAAGTGGTAGCGATGGCAAGCCATGAAGAATGTTGTGTTGTGTTTGAGTCTCTTGTGCGCGCCAAACTAAGCTTCGGTCTCACACACACACACACCTCTATCCTCTCAAACACTCGCAGGAGTGCTCGACTCATTCAAGCTTAGCCTCAGCGGGGCGGCAGACATCACGGAGAGTGTGATGTAATGTGCATTTCAAACACACACACATACACACACGTACATCTCGTCAGTGATGTTTCCAGTGAGATTCACATTCATTTTCATATGATGAATCAAAAGGTGATCGTTTTATTATTGGAAATTAATCATGCAATAGGCACTTCTGTACCCATCCTGCTCTTGATTTGTTTTGTTTATGTCAGACCTCTTCAATCCTGGACTGTAGTATGGTTCAGGGAGCCAGAGACCCAGTTGGCACAGTGGTTGCTATAGTAACAGTTTCTGTTTGTGCGGCTGGACCAATCAGCACGAGCGTGGAGCATCCCTAATGACACAAACGGATTCATTAAGAACTAACAAAAGATTATTTGAATAGGCAAGCTGAAGACTTAATTATGCTGGGAGGGAGGAAATGCCTCTTGATTCAAGAAATGTTTTAATTACTGGTCGGTGTCTTTAATCTAAAATCGCTGGCAGTGATTTAAAGTTTTTAATTGTTGGTCTACATCTCTATATAAAATTGCTGTGCCCAATTAAAATGTTTAAATGGTTGGTCTATGTCTCTAATATAAAATAGCTGTGCCTGGTTTGAATTTTTTAATTGTTGGTCTACATCCCTAATGTAGAATCGCTGGTCATTGTTTGATTTTTTTAATTGTTTGTCTATAGCCCCTTTCACACATTCGGTCTTTACTGGTAAATTACCGGACACAGATTATGCGTCAACAGGACCTTTTAAAAAAAACTCTCAATCTCTCCTCTTCCCTGGGACCCTCCCACATGTACCTGTCACCTGGTAACAACAACGCCCTGGCACATGCACATTACCAGTTACCATAACAAAACCTGTCAGATAAAACACGTCCCCAACATGCTCCATGAGACATAACCAGCTCCCACACACCTTAATACCTCCACAAGCTGACATAGCACTCAACACGGAGAGGGGCTTTGGAAACATCTCCACCTCTGATATAACAAGGTCGGGGCCTTTGTTATGCTGATTTAAGCTCCCGAAGGAGCATTACATTGTGGGATCAGATCTTTTCAGGGGTAGGAAAAAGCACAGTAATGAGGCTGTGCATCTCCACGCAAACACACTCATTATGGAGCTTGGTGGCAGGCACGAGGCAGAGACTTTTGGGACTGGTGTTGTTCATGCATGTATGGAGATGATGGACAGGGGTGGGGAAGGAAAGCTGGAGGTGCATCCATCAGGGACACCAGCTTTGATGTAGCTGTCAAGAGATGCTGACATACTGATACATCAAAATAATGTGCATTAAGTTAACATTCTAATGCGATGTTAATGATCATTCACAAATAGCTATAACAAAACAAATCAATGTCATCCACGGAGCTTCACACAGGGTCGGTCCCAGCATTTTGGGGGCCTTAAGCAGATTTCCAAAAGGGGCCCCCACTACCTACTGTTTCACCTAACCACTCCAAACAATGTACACATCCTACACTGACACCTTATGGTAAAGTCTGACCCAATTGCCTTAATGTATTTATCTTTCAAGATATCATATGAAGATATCTTTACTTAGGGCCTATAGATTTGAATGATTGCTTTTAGATAAATGTATCAACATTTAGTGAATTAATGCTTTAATAAAGCAAAAAAACACTTGCCAATGGATTCTTAAAATTACAATAGAGAATAGTATATTAATAATAATTATAATAACAGACAACAAACAGAATACTGTTCTGAGCTGGCATGTTTTAGGCTATTCAGTGCTGAGTTAATGCAGGCTCACGAAACCTCTCATTAACAAACAAAGTCAAGACACAATGTAAGTAAGAGATTTATTGTTGACAAATTTGCTAGATCACGATGAACTGACAAAGCAACAGCATTTTAGTCATTGTGGTTCGCTTTCGATGCTACAGTCTATAAAATTTGCTTAAAACTATTGTTTTTAATGCTACTAAGAGCACCGGCGGCAAATTGCATGCTTCAACGTTTCCGAAGTGACAACTAAATATAAATGCCACTTTGCACAAGACAGAAATATCCTCTTGAGACCCAGAATAGAGGTTCTGCCTCTGTAGAGGACATTACGTTCTAGTGAATTTCTCTGACAACATACAGTTTTAAGTCTGGATATTCTTATGAAAATATCATTACACGTTACATATTGTCCCAAAACAATGCTGGTGACATAACCTATTGTTGACAACTTCATACGATGACAATATGTGATGATCTTTTCGTGGCTTTTCACATCCTTGGACTGGGAATTATGCATTTATGGCAACGATATCAACACCTAAATTAATCTGCAGCAGTCAGGTGGTACAGCGGTCATGTGGTACAAGTAGGAGCTTTCAGAAAATTCATATCTTACGAGCTGTAATTACGAGGACGTGAAAGCTTTTCATCCATCCATCAAAATTCAATATGCAAATTAGACAAGTATAGGTCTCTGCAGGATAGTAATAGGAGTTACTAGATCAGTGGGCAAGGCCATAAACAGAAAGGTGTTTTCCACTGCGTTACCTGATTTGCCCACATCACAGTGTGAGTAGGGTTTAGGGGTGGGGTTTGGGTGAAGGGGATAATTTTCATTGCGTGATTTATAAACAGCCATTAGTTTAAAAACACCCACACATTTAGCACTTTTGATCATAATCAAATTTGTATATTGATGCATTGCATAGAATGGCATTCACACACATATTGTATAAAGTAAAATGGTACATCAAATTATTCTGTTATATCTTTCATTACATTGAGAATCATCAAAAAGCATGAAACAATTTTTTTGTCTATTTATGTCTTTTAATTTTTTCAATAAATGGGTTCTGGTGTCCTATACAGAGCAGAGGATACAGCATATAACATAATTATTATTATTAAATATCTATTTGTTCTTTATGCTCCAAACTATGCAATGACCAGACTTTTTCTGGTTCTCAGAAAGGTGAGATATTAAAATACTTGTAACGCATTAAAGCAATGTAAAGGCAAATGATTGTAGCAAAATATTTTGAAATTCCAATTATTGGTACAAGTGATGATTTTAATAATAAATAATCAAATTTCTCACTGCACACTCCTATGGTTGCTTAGCCTATCTGCACTTTACTAGAGCACCCTCAGCAATTTCAGAAGCACCCTCAGTGCTATGATTCTGTAACCGGGCCTGCATAGTGCATATCAGATGAACTAGTAAACATCATTGTTGGATGACTAATCAACCATTGCAACTTATCTCCACTGCAAACATGGTAAACACAAACACACATCCTGAGGTGAAGTAAACAGTGAGCAAAACACCATACAAGAGCTCCATCTCTGATCCCACTTCGATTCCTGGAAATAGCACTCATTCATTCCCCTGGAGAGGATTGCTGGAAATTTTGAGTGAGTGAGTGAGTGAGTGAGTGAGTGTGTGTGTGTGTGTGTGTGTGTGTGAGAGAGAGAGAGAGAGAGAGAGAGAGAGAGAGAGAGAGAGAGAGAGAGAGAGAGAGAGAGAGAGTAGGGTAGAGTCCTGCCCTCAGACTTATTCACTCAGTCAACTACTTGTGATCAGAAATTAGCCTTGGCTGAAAGGGCCGTGTGGAGAGATTCTCTTTTGGCGATGTTCTGCCTCGGTTTTCTGAGGCTCTTGTCTGAGAAGCTGAAGCAGGCTAATCTCTGCTAGCCCTGAGCTGTTAGCTAACAATACAGCACAGAGGGAAAAAAGATTACTTACAACTGAACATCTATTACAGAGAAATGATTTATTGATTTGCTGAGGGGTAGAAAACCAGAGGGAGGCAGGGGCTTGATACATCGGAGAGATTTGCAGAGAAGGCAGGAGTGTTCATGAGACAGAATTGAGGCAGACATATTCATGAGGTGAACTTGAAAAAGCAACGTTCATGAAAGGCTTATACGCCAACTGTAAAAAAAAAAATGAATTGAAAATTGCTTCTTCAATTCCATATGCTGAATCTGACTTCAGGATGCAGAACTGCAGTTTTGAAGAATTTTGAAGGATGGATGGATGGATGAAAAGCTTTCACGTCCTCGTAATTACAGCTCGAAAGATATGAATTTTCTGAAAGCTCCTACTTGTACCACATGACCGCTGTACCACCTGACTGCTGCAGATTAATTTAGGTGTTGATATCGTTGCCATATAAATGCATAATTCCCAGTCCAAGGATGTGAACAGCCCTGAATAGAACATCACTTATTGTCATCTCAAGACTATAGGGTAATTATGACATGGCATGAACACAGCATACATTTTTCTTCCTGACAATCCAATGCAAATTTCAGTTCACCTCCCTTTGAGGGAAGTTCCAATTCAATTCAAATTCACATTCATCACATTTATGTTTTTAATTTAGCAAATCTGAGGTAAAACTGAAAACTGTTCATGCACCAGAAACAAGCCAGAAATGAGTCAAAATGGAGCTAGAAGTGTTCAGGCAATAGAACTGAGGCGGATATGAAGCAGAAGTGTTCAGGTGGCGGATCAGAGCCAGTATGTGTTCATGAGGAAATAACATACATAATTACAACGCACTAACATAAATCCGTGGAGTTTAACTCAGCTCATCATGAGGAATTCGACCTGAAATATACACGTCAACAGCTTTCTATGACTGTATGCAGTGTATTGATGCATGCGCTCGCACACACACACAAGCTCACAAGTTGGCGAAAAGGCACAAACACCTGACACCTCATCATCTGAAAGAGGGAATGAGAGTGAAACATATGGGAGATCTATTTGCATGCCTCACATCTCCCTGACTCACTTAAGAGTCACGCTCAGTCTTCAGCTCTGCTCTCCGCTCAGAGGATCACTCAGACTGTGTGTATGAATAATGGACACACATTAAACCCCAGATGTGCAGAGAGAAAGAAAGAGAGGGAGATAAAGAGAGAAGAAGAGAACTGAAGTCGCTGCGGGGACAGACAACTGAGACACGGGTAGGGGTGGGGGGTTGAATTATTACTTGCGTGATCCAGGGCTCATTTTAAAGGGATGATGGCAGAGGACCCGTACTGCCTGTGTCAAATATCTGTTCCTGGATCAGTGTGCTGATGAGAAATAATAGTGTGTCTGTATGTGTGCAACACTAAAGCTGCTTGGCTCTTCTAATACACTGTCTCCCTCCTCTGGAAGAGAGCATGCTGCCACATAACAGTCCAAACAACAACATGGATTGAAATATATGAGCCATAAAACACACAATTAATAAAATGCCATGGCATACATTAAAATAAAGACAATGGAATATTCAATTCTTATAATGAAAAATTTTACTATTTTTCACATGATATACCTTGAATGCAACTTGCTTTGAATAGAAGCATTGTCCAAATGTATAAACGTAAATATTGTAAGTCTGACAAACTTAGAGATAATAATGAAGTTACTAATTTTTAACAGTAAGGAACTGTCTGAATGATGTGAGTCCAAATGATGTAACATGTGACCAGTAGGGGGCAGTGTTTTCACACATCTATCACACCATGTGTTACTCTGCATATGGATTTATGAAAAGTTGATGAGCCAACCGTAAACATGCTTAGACCATCAGTTCAAACAACATTCCAAAAACACCACAAAAAAAAATTGTGTGTATGTTCCATGTTCTTGACTAAAAAGCGGCAAGGGTGCATCTGGGGTGACAGGCAAAATGAGTAGGCAACAACATTTCTGCTCTCGATGTTGCCTTGCACTGACTGAGCGCTCTCTGAAGACATCTTTAGATGTTGTCTACAAAAAGACACACAGCGGGGAAAGTTGGAGACAATTCTCCTTGTCAAAGGAAGCCTGCCAGGGTGTAGCGCATCGCTTCAATCACAGCAAGATGACGCAATGATGCTTACAATAACGATAATCTAAGGGCACAACTGCTTCCATTATCATTACAGTTAATCACTGTGACTAGCAGACTAGTGCAGACAGGGAACTGTCAGAGTTAAAGGAAAGCTGGGTGTCAAATTGTACAGGTCAATGCAAAAACGACCTTCAACAGAACAAACGTCTGCCTCTGACAGCAGTAACACGAGCGCTTCAACTGAGACGTTCGATCTCGAACGTCAGCATTATCCTCACATAGGGAAGAGGAGGAGGATGATATGACAGTGAATTCTATCTTAGCAGACGATCCGCAACGGCACCTGTGTAAAACTCACTGATGCTAGAAAGTAACACAGAGAATGACATAGTGTTAAATAATGCTAATTAGATCACAATTATGCATAGAGACATATACATTCTTTAAATATCGATTACAGAATGACTGCGATCAATCAGCTCCAAAGGTCACCAAAAGGCCGTCAGGAGTAAGCGGGCAATTATTTCAATTTGCTCTGTGGCTCCGTCTGCACATATACACACTCGGAAGTCCACACACAGAGTCTCCTGAGATTTCATTGTTCAGTGTGAATTGTGGCAGAATCTCTTTACTGCACATTCTCTCTGTCCCTCTCTCTGGGAGTGTTATGATTCTCGGAAACAATCTTTCAAATCAAAACCCTCCAGGTTGTGGCAACAATTCCAGACCCCTGAATCTGATCAAATCTTCCACAATCCCAGTGTCTTTGGAGTGGAGGGCTATTGCAGACTGAAGCAACACACACTCTGCTCCAAACCAGCACATTAAGTCCACAAAAAGTCCACACCTCAATCTGCTCTGTAGTAAGAACTAAAACATTCGCTCCCTAGAAATGTCTCGTTCAATCTCTCAAGTATATTAACAAATAAAGAAATATAAAAATGCTAATTTAAAGGTTCCACATTTGCAAAAGACACACTACCCAACCAAAAAAAAAGTCGCTGTTTTAATTTAAATCAGCAAATGCTTAAAGGGTTAGTTCACCCAAAAATGAAAATTCTGTCATTAATTACTTACCCTCATGTTGTTCGACACCCGTAAGACCTCCGTTCATTTTTGGAACATAAAGATATTTTTGTTGAAATCCGATGGCTCAGAAAGGCTTCCATTGACAGTAATGTCATTTCCTCTCTCAAGACCCATAAAAGGCACTTAAGACGTCATTACAAAGTCCATCTCAAAGTCCATCAGTGGTTCTACAATAATTTTATGAAGCTTCGGAGCTTTATGAATCAGCGTATCGATTCATGATTCGGATCGCCAAACTGCTGAAATCACGTGACTTTGGCGATCCGAACCGCTGATTCGATATGCTGAATCATAAAGCTCCGAAGCTTCGTGAAGCGGTGGTTTGAAATCGTTCCATCACTAAATAAGTCGTTATTTAGTTTTTTTAGCACACAAAAACTATTTTCGTCGCTTCATAAAATTATTGTAGAACCACTGTAGTGAGCTACACTTTGTAATGATCTCTTTACTTCCTGTCTTGAGAGAGGAAATTACATTACTGTCAATCGAAGCCTTTCTGAGCCATTGGATTTCAACTAAAATATCTTTGCAAAGATGAACGGCGGTCTTACGGGTCTGGAACGGCATGAGGGTACGTAATTAATGACATAATTTTCATTTTTGTGTGAACTAACCCTTTAAGAGTCAATGATTAGATCATTATTGCAGGGATTAGCATGTTATATGTTTGGCATCAGTTCTTCCAACCCTAATTGACGGAATGTGCAGTTTTTCATTTTTAAACAACCATGTAGGAAGACACATTGTGGCCATATTCCAGGATGACAATATCAAGACTCATCACGCTCAAACTGTGAAAGAATGGTTGGGAAAGAGCATGAATCATTTGTCTATCACTCTGTAAAGTCTCCTCCAGCACATCCCAAAGACTTTCAATGAATTTAAGGTCTGGACTCAGAGGTGCCAATTCATGTGTGAAAATGATTCTTCATGCTGCCTCACAAACATTCATTCACAATCTGAGCCTGATGAATCTTGATTTTGTGATCCTGGAATATGGCCATGATGTGTCTTCCTACATGGTTGTTTAAGAAATGAAAAGCTACACACTCCATCAATTAGGGTTGGAAGAACTCTGGCTAAACATATAACATGCTAGACACATAAAAATCACTGCAATAATGATCCAATCATTGACTCTTAAGCATTTGCCAATTTAAATCCAAACAGCGATTTTTTGGGGGCCAGGCAGTGTACGTTGCAGTATTACCTCATTTCTCACAGTGTCTGAAGCGGTTCAATAAAGGATTCGGTCTCACTAAACCCCTCCTTTCTGAGAGCCTACTCTGCTCTGATTGGTCAGATGGCCCACACCATTTACCATTATGCAAATTTCTTACAAACCTACGACTCGTTTCAGGCAGTTCAGAATCTGTTCTTTCTTTTTGGTGCAAATCGAAATGAAGTATATAAATGAGCTACTGTTAAATGCAGAGAAATGAGGTATAAATGTCAGTGGAAGTATTCACTGTAGACCAGAAGACATAGTAAATGGGACATGTGACCACATAATCATGTTGAAGGTAATTGAGTCTTCAATGTTACAATTGCGTTTATTGAATCAAGGCCTTAGCAATCAATTAATTACAATATACTGATTCACGTCATAGCAGAATACAAACCAGACGTCACAAGACGTAGTCACAGGCCTTCAACACCCAATTGAACACTGACAAATTCAGACACATACTGGCAAAATAACATTTTGTGAGGTGGAATGGGATTGGGATTGGGCTTTGACACAGAAGCACATTTTAACGCTCCACAAAGTAGTCTGAGTTGAATTGCTCTAAATGCTGTTTCAATTCAGCATGTCCCCACAGAAACAGAAGTCTTGTTATTATGCCATACGTCCTCTACAGCAGCTAGGACAATTAAAACAAGCTAAACCGACAGGCTTATAACTGACGTTTGCGTTTAATTGCCAGACTGAAGGTGAGTCTAAAGCTCCGTGCAGGTCTCTGATGCTTTCGTAGCACTTCACCTCTATAAGACTCGGTCTCCGCTATTTACTACAGCATCTCGCCTCTCAGCACGACCCGTGTCTCCTTGGAAACAGAGATTTGGCTGTGATTTGTGTGTGTGTGTGTGTGTGATGTCTGATGTAGTGGGATACTGCCTGTCGCTTCAGCTCTGGTTGGAGAGACTAGTCAAGCAGCTGTGGCGTGTCCACAGGAGCTGATAGAACACATATGCCAAAGACTCCTGCTGTACATAAGAGAAGGATGCGTATCCTCTACGTGAGCATGCACACACTCAACTTCCTCTCGAAAGGAAACGTTAAGTCAGCAGGCTGCAAAAAGGGTGTTGTCACTATTTTCAATAGTCAATACCAGTAAATTGTATGGTTATCAATACCACCGCAATATTCAATAGCATTGAACACACTCATTTAATTCTTACAGATATTAA
Organism: Gobiocypris rarus; assembly: GCA_023029165.1. Lineage (NCBI taxonomy): Eukaryota > Metazoa > Chordata > Actinopteri > Cypriniformes > Gobionidae > Gobiocypris > Gobiocypris rarus. The sequence goes on along the minus strand of CM040931.1, from coordinate 13,302,852 downwards.
TGTGAATCATGTAAGACTTTTCTGCTTCAGCATAAAAAGGTAATCTCACCACAATTACTTTATTTCTTGCAACCGCAACTTTATATCTCAAAATTTCTACTGCACTGCCAAAAATGCTTTTTTTTTTTAGTATTTATGTCTTCCAGTATAAAAATCTTAAATCAAGATGCATTTACTTTATAAGTAAAATGACATAAGACATTTCAAATCAAAATTAAGTGGGTTTTTGCTTAAAACAAGCTAAATTATCTGCCAATGCATGCGGTAAGAAAAATGATCTGGTTTCTGTTTGAAATCTTGTTTCTGTAACAAAAACTCACTTCATTTTGAAGTCACTGATTGCTTAACATTGCTTAAAGCCCTTAACTAGCAACTATCCTGACCTGTGATGCCAAAGGTAAGTCCACTTCAAGCTTGGTATCTTTATTTATTAATTTTATTCCGTATTGACTTAGTATGAAATACCAGTAGGTTTGACATATACTGTACCAACTGTTCTGGTCTAAGAAGGCACATCTAACTGGCTTGCATGTCACGCTCTGTCTTGCTCTTTCTCAGACAGACTGGTTATGATGTTAATGCCATTCCTCTCCGCTTCTTCTCTCACTGCCATCCCTTTCCTTCTATCATCTCCGCTCCACTAAATGCTGTGCTCCACACTTCCACACTTGCCTGTCAGGAGGTCTTTAAAACAACATGCAATTTGCTTTTCCCATTGATGGAAAAGGTCCGCCCGAGCCATAGAGCTTTAACCTCCTTTACAGTGTAGGGCTTTTTGCTGAATTTCACCGCTGACCTTTTGGCGACAAACCAAAGTAATGAGGTAAACGTGTTGGAAAAACGCATTTTTTATTCCCTTTTACCCTGAATGGCACTGCTTCAAGACGTGCACCATGGCGGTCCTTGCATTGAATTTCCTTACAATGTAACTTTTTCCATTCTTTTTCAATCACGGTTTCATTCTGTACACCTTATTCAGTGCCTCTCCAATTCAGCTTCTGTAATAATTTGAGACTGAAAAGAATTATATAGACGTTTTAATATTTCACTACAAATATGACGCGTGAGAATGAAGAGTCCTTGGGGACTGAAAACAGAAAGAGGGAGAGAGAAGGAAAGAGAGAGGTTGAGAGGGCTAGAGTGAATGTCAGTAGTCGTGCGAGCTGTACGTGTGTGGACTCGTGATAAGAAAGCAACCAGACAGGGAGAACAGAATTGTAATGATTAATGAGAGAAAGTGAGTCGACTTAAAGAGATTTGCCACGTCCTTTTGATTAAACATGACTTAACTGAAGAAAAAAAAAAATCAAGGACATACATCTTCACACTGAATCAGTGCATAGATGTGACTCTACAACCATTACAGTAGCTCACCAGCATAGGTTGTGTTTTGGATGCTGTTTCCGAGCACTTGCAGACATACTCCGATCAACATCCAGGAAAGAGCACTTGAAGTGAAAGCACTCAGAAGGAAGCAGGGCATTACTATCTCATTTGTGACCATCTGAAACACACTTCACGCATGACATGCATTACTGTATTTTAAATTGAAAAGGTAAAGAAAGAAAGTAAGTTTCCTATTTCGCAGCACAGGATGTCATTGTGCTGGGGCCGGAATGAGTCTTTTTAAAGTTACGCAACCAGCGAGAACATCCATTGCCTACATTTCTTTAGAAAAAGTAAACTGTCAAAAATTGATTCACATCAGCTGTGTGCTTATTTATCACGTATCCTGAGAGAAAAATGAATTTTCTATCCAAGCCGTCAATGAGCCTGAGGAAAGTCTGTTGTATCAGAACGCTCCTGTAACTGATCAAAACGAACCTCAGCTGCATATGCTTTCAGAATGAAACCTTTTTCAAAGTCAAAAGAAAAGTTCTAAAGAAACGTATTATCCAAGATAAAAGTTTGAGAATGAAAAACGAGATGGGATATTATTATCCCTTATCGAAACATGCGCCATTTAGAAGTGTGTTTCACCGCAAAAGAAAAGCTAGATCTCTGAAAAAACATGTTCTCTCCACATAACAATGATGGAATAATTGCGCAAACTAACTGATTATATCCGGCAGTGTGTGAAGTTGGTGGGATTACCATAACTCATTATATTAACTATTTAATTTTGCACCCCTACTGCTTTGATGAAATTTAGATCAGTTTAGTTTGTTTTTGCCTGAAGGAAATTAACTTATATAATCAGGGGTGCACATAACTGGTGCACATGCATGACCAAAATATATAAAGTGCAATAATGCTGTTATGATTTTTTTTGTTTTTTATAGTTATATTTAATGGGTCACACTATGTGCAGTGTGAGCACCAAACAAAAAACAAAAAAACTTTTCAAAAAACACTTTATCTGCTTTTCCAGTCGATCCGAATGGTTCTAAGAATAGTAAGGAACGGTTCCAGTTGTATTTCCACTTCAGCCCGGTACGGCACGATTACAAACTGTTCTCAGCTAGGAATTCTCTGCATGCTTGGCCAACAAAGGTTTATGTTGCCTACGGAAATGCCATTTTAATGCAGCCAGCCTGCAGTCATGTCAGAATGATTGTATACCAGGACTGTACTGTAAGATAGTTATGCTTTCATTGTGAATTTTCACTGTAAAATGTAGCTTGTATTACTCTTTTAGCCCTAAATGAATGACCAAATTGCATCATTTTCTGTGGCAGCATGAGAATAAATAAATAAAAAAAAAACAGCTAAAACATCAATAGCATTCCTGTTGTCACTTTTTGTTGTGCTAGTGCTAAAAATGGAGAGAAATGTGAAATTTCCCGAGACACCCAACTTTTTTTCCCAAACCAATCACTTGTGAGCAAATCACACCGTAATCATGACTTACAAACTTGTGAGGAAGGACATAAGAGGGAAGCGTTGATTGTGTTGATTACCTTATCACAATCACTTGATGTATAGCCTCAGAAAGACATTCTGAACTTCTCACACAGACATGTACAAAATTGTGGCGAGTTGTCAGGTTTAAAAAAAAAAAAATATATATATATATATATATATATATATATATATATATATATATATATATATATATATATATATATATATATATATATATATATATATATATATATATATATATATATATAATTTTTAAAATATTATTATAGACAATTTTTATACTTTTTTCAGTGAGAATTTCTATAAATTCAAATAAATGCTGTTCTTTTGAACCTTACATTTAAAAAAAAATTATCAGCACAACTTTTTTCAACAATAAGAAATGTTTCTTGAGCAGCAAATCATCATATTAGAATGATTTCTGAATGATCATGTGACACTGCAGACTGGAGTAATGATCACAGGAATAAAATACATTTTAAAATATTACAAAATAATAAAACAATTTTGAAATTGTAATGATGCATCACATTATTACTGATTTATTAAGATTTTTTGATCAAATAAATGCAGCCTTATTGAGCATTAAAAACATAAAAAATAGCAACGTGATGAGTATTCGTATGTTTTTGTAAGTGTGAGTTAACCACATGTGCATTTATTTACGTTTCCATACCTAAACATACAATACTGACATATTCACATTCAAGTTTTACAAACCTTTATAACCATTCAAATCGTGGCATTAGAATATTGATTCTATTATATTCAATTGTCATAGCAATGGCATTGTCTTCATTCGCATTATTAAATGAGTTTTCTCTTAAAACCTATTCACAAAGCTGCTGAGGCCAACTTTTACTAAAGAATAGAGAGAAGTCTTAGGCTAAGAGAATGGGTGGGGATGACCTCGTTGCTATGGATGATGTCAGCACGCTTACCAACCATGATCACAGTGATTGGCTGATGGGGAGGGGTCTCTAATCATAGAAATATTGTAGAACGAGGTTTCATGTTTCCATAGCTATTCAAATAAAGATTTTAAAATTAAAACGTTGCCATATTCAAAAAAAGATTTAAAAATGTAGGCCAAGTGTCACTAATTAAACAAGTATATGTTCATTGTCTAATATTACTTGTTCACTTGTTCATACTCAAATTGTCTTACATGTCTGCATCTTGAGAGATTGCAGAATTCAAACGACACATTTTTTATACGTTTCGGGAGGAGCACATTCAAATGGTCTATCTAATCAGTTTAAGAGGCGTATATATACATGGCTCATTCATTTACCTCGACAGTTTTATGCATCGATTTTATGCAGTCCTCGATTCCCTCAAACAGCACAGCAAATATGCTTATTTTACTCTTTTCAGTCATTTGTATGTGTGAACTCGTGAAGACAACTGTCACAGGTAATAGGATTTTTTTCTTCTTTTTTTATTTTTAAGATTCATTTTGGGCATTTTTGCCTTTTTATTATGATAGGACAGTGAGTAGACAGCAAAGTGAGAAAGAGAAAGGAGGGGATGAGATCGGGAAAGTTGGAGCTCGAACTCAGGTCACCTGAGCTGCCCACAAGGCTATCGCCGCAATGTTTTATTCTTCATCATTCAATACATTTTACCTGTACGTGAATTAACCTTTATGTCATCGCAGATAAAAATCTATACCCAAAGCTATATCGCCTATTACATCAATGGTGTTCAGTGTTTGACTGCTGAGGTGGATTGCCCGCAACAACCATTTTAGGATTGTTTGTGATTTGGTCTTAGTGACTTAGAAGTCCTCTTGACTACCCTTAACTTTTCACAGATTTAGAAGCTGGTTTTAGCGTGAAAATGCTTTGTGAAATACTCTTAGAGCAAAATTGTAGGTGTCCTAAATGTAAGACTGACACACCCATTATTTTTAAGAGTTTCTCCTAAATTGGAAAGTTAGGAGCTACTTTTAGCCTTAAGATGTTTTGTGAATACTACCCCTGATCCCTAAGATCAGCTTGGACATCACTAATTGTAGTTCCTAGACAGTTTCTGGCAATTTGAGTAAATTCACTAACCAAAGTAATTTTTTACTTGCATCTACAACTTGGCGAGTGTTCATTTTAGATTTTGGCTGTTCGTTTCCAAGAGTTCGTTTTTCATGAAGTCTTAAAGTTCTCATCACAGATGCACATGATTGCGAACAATGGACGAAGGGTGGGAGCTGGAAACATTTTAATCAACACCTGAAGGGCAAGAGGGAGTCCATGTGTGTGAGTGAGGAGGCTGTTTTGCTAAACAATGGAGGAATGAAATATCAATCTGTCAATTACGTCCCCTCACGCCCCAGATCACAGCAAGACACACTCGCTGTGATTAACACGCATGCAGAGTTAACAAGCATTGTAGAGTGACCACGAGAGACTGCCACAGCATCTGCCTTAAGGAATCTCCAGTGAGTAATTGAGGGTTAATCAAGTCTACAGCCAAATATACCTACAAATCCTAGCCTGCAGTATAAGAAAACTAAAGGAATATCAAGTCCCCAAAAATACAAAACTTACACACACACACAACCCGAAAAAATGTTTGATCTTAGAGTCGTCATCATTTTTAAAAAAATATACAAGTTTCACATGTTAAGTTCTATTGAAATCATTTGTGAAAAATTATTTTGAAAATGTAATTACAGTAACACATTTAAAATTAAAACGAACATCGATTCAAAAGTATAGCCATAAGACGTATAATAAATGATGTGTTGGCATGAGACAGAGAGAAAAAAAAAATTGCTTACCCAATAACAATCTCATGGCACATGGACATCCCCATTATCCACCTGGAAAAGTTTTCCTACCTCAAAGACTACACAGCTCAAAAAAAAGGGAAAACAAAAATACACCCTGTATATTTCTGCCTCATTTACTTCCATTGTGTTACTTTAAAATAAAATATAATAAAAAGTGAAATAAAAACAATTGTTTTAATTTTATGAACAATGCCTCTGCTTAAAAAAAAAAAAAAAAAAATATATATATATATATATATATATATATATATATATATATATATATATATACAAGTGATGCTATATATATATATATATATATATATATATATATATATATATATATATATATATATATATATATATATATATATATATATATATATATATATATATAGCATCACTTGTTTCTGCTTCTTCTTTCCTGCGTTTTGATCCGTTTTTGCCAACTCTTGCAAGACAAATAAGCAACTGCAGCTTAATAAATACAAACCATATGTATCTACTGTCAGTGGACTACTTGTTTTTTTTTTTTGTAATAGCCTATAATAATAAATACATTATACTAACTATTAACATACTTTTAAAATTAAATTAGGTCCCTCTCTTCCCCTGCACTGCCCATCATCTCCCATGTTTCCTCTCTATCTTTGTACATCTCTGTTAGTGAAATTTTTTGTGAAAATCTCCATACATCAATTTACGTCTAGTAAACACCATCGCTTGGATTACAACGTTGTACATGCCTGCACACTGCACGCAATTTTTCTCCAATGAGGGGGAGGAGGGGACAGGATGTTGGAGGACGAATAACAGCACTTTTATTAATGCATTGATTGGCTATTAGCTGTGAGCAGACAGTGTCAATCAATGTATTGGTGAAATAAGGCAACCATAAACGAAAAGGAAACAGACCCTCAACCAAGCGTGCCACGCGAGTCCTGAAAAGTGAAGCCAAAGCATCTTGATCGCCCCCAGGTGGCTGGATGCAGTTTTGGTCATAAACCCCACCCTCTCCATATAATGTAATGGGACATAGACAAACTAAACAAATAACTAAATTTTTAGACAAACTAACTAAAAATGTTGCCAGTTTTTTTATCACGCTAATGTTAGTTCAGGTGTCCATTTTGTCCGTCAAGTTTGGTTTTAGTTAGTTATTTGACGCTATAAAAACAGGTGTGACGTTATGATTGACAGCTGAGATCGACAGATTCTTTGAGCAAAGTAGTCACTGAGGCACCAACTGACTTTTTTCTGGAACATTGGGAGGAGACTGGAGCTTTAACTTTAATTTCCATTACTGTTTATTTCACAAAAGTTTAGGGGCGTGTGATTGATTAGACGGGAGAAGTCTATGGGCCGGGACATTGATATCGCGGCTCCACTTCACACTCATTACTGTGCAGACTTTAGACTCAAGATGTCAACGCCATATTTGGACAAGGGCGACTTCACTTACTACAATGAAAGAGAGTGAAGCTGTGTCGTCCATCTTTTTTTTTTACAGTCTGTGCCCTCGACCCATGATTTTTTTACGTGACTTACCAAAAGATGAAGCCCAAAGTCTTGTGTTATAAGCGGACTTCAGAAGATGTCTAATAGCACCCCCTACTGTATAACAGTGAACACATGGCTTGCTGGAAAATTCCATCAATGGCGGAGCGTTGTGTCATAAATGGAAAATTCCGTCAATGGCAGGGAAGCATGGTGTCATAAATGGAAAATTATGTAAATGGCAGGGAAAGAGTTAATTATTTAGCAGAAAAAAAAATATATTGTTTATGGTCATAGTAATGTTCATCTGACAAAACACTGAAAATGCCTTTCTATAAAAATACATTTTCAATGTTTTATAGGCTGAGGCATTCACTTATTCATCGGACTGTACTTACATTACTTCCCTCACATTCTAATTTTCATTTGTGCCAAATATCAAGTTTATCATAAATCAATCTACTATGTGAAAATCTCAGAATGTGTTTCTTTAAACAGAATCTTCAGCCCCGCCAATTTCCATTCAATGGCATGCAATTAAAGCACTAATTACTGTGTAATCACGTTAGCTACGCCCAGAACAACAAACTATAGCTGAGCACAGTGGCAGGGAAGCCACAAGCTGGGGGCGCTGTGCTACAAGTGGTGCCCTATGGAGAGAGACTGACAGGATGGCTTGTGATAGCTCACCACAGCGGGCACATGAGCGGCGGCATGCGGCCCACCATATCAACATACCAGCTCGCAGCCCCGGGTCACATATGGAGTCTTACGCGACCGCACGTGTTCAACGTGGGGAAAGGAACAGAGATGTTTCACGGGAGCTGTCTGATCCTACTCTGTCAAGATCACATCTGTCAGAGAAACAGCATAGCACACTGCAAACCCGTGAACTCAGGGCTGCCCTTTTGTATGAGGTCTTTACAAACCGCAAATCACGATGAATCAACCTGTGAGTGAGCCAGAGGCACATGGTGACACGTGGGGATAGACAGAAAAAAAATCAAGACAGCGAGCGGTGAGAGAGCGAGGCTTGGCTTGCTATACAAGACGGCCACTATTGCACAATGCTGTAGTAAATCCATGCGTACCATATTAGGATGGATTTTAATTAGGTAACAGTGACCAGGGTTCCACTGGCATGAAAATTAATTCTTCTGCAGGCTCGTAAGGGGTCAGCTGGCGAACAGAAGCATCATAAAGGTACACTGCGTAATTACTGCTCAAACTCCAGCTGTCAAATAAGCTGCCTTTATACTTGTCTTTATGAGAACTGCCACATTAGGAAGAGTAGTTTGACATGATAAGCAGTCTAGGGAAAGCGACAAACACACACACAGAGAGAGAGAGAGAGAAAGAAAGAGAGAGAGAGATGCCAGAAACATACAAGAAAGAATAATAAATCGAGCAACAGCATCAGTGCTCAGGTCCTAATGATTGAGAATTAAAGCTGCAGTCCGTAAGTTTTGCCTCTTTGTTGGCGTCTCTGTTTGAAGCCTGTAATTGCAGTTATTTGCGGAATTATCATCTTTACGTGGTTTGTGCATCGGCATGGCTACTCTGCGCGGATTAATCTAATATTTTGAGGAGTATGTGTGGCTGTCAGTCACCGCACCGTTGTGCATACTATACTTCAGAATCACTAATTCTACGTCTTGGAAGTATGACCAAAAATAAGAATTTCCCCCTCAAAAAGTCATCTGAACAAGTATGTAACTTAACATGTCTGCCACTTTTGTTCTGTCCAACTGAGAAAAAAAGCATTATGATAAACCATGCTACCAACAATGATTATATCTAACGATCGCTTAGCTTTTATCACATCAAACCATGCAAATTATTATTATTGTTATGCTTTGTGCTCAAATTGTTAATGTTAAAATAATTAGCATTGCGTGACTGTGTATTTAGTGTGTATTAGTGTTACCTGTAGAAGTGTAGATTTAAATTTCTGTGCAGTCTAATCTTTTGCTTTTGTCTACTGTGAATCTCCAAATCTCCAGTTGTCCAGTTGCAAAGTTTAATTATTCCAGCTGCTGTGAGAAAAGGCTATAAATGATCAGCCACCTGCAGCATCCCTAAATGCTATATAGCCTACTAGCCGGGACTCCTATATGTATACAGACGTGCTGTGGCAGAAAGGCGAACATCGGCATGCTTGAATTTCCAGTGGAAAGCTAACAGTACCACTCAAATTATAATACATTATTACAAGCTTACCTTAGAGAACCGGACTATGTGTGAGTTTGGCTGGAGAGCTCTGAACTGCTTTTATTGAAACCAAGGACAGAAAACGACAAGATCTGAAAAGTGTGGAATTATGACGTTGTAGTACTGCAAAAAGCCGTCTTTGCAGAAGATCAACGCCAATGTCTACATCACCGCGTCTTTGGCGCCGCCCACTGGCGCATTTCTGAATAGTGACATGAGAGCAAGAACAGATTCAATAACATTCCCTCCCAAAGGATCCTAATACTAGGAAAGTGTTTTTTGTTTGTTTGTTTTTTTCAACTATGTGAAAGTCTCAGCAGTGCATTATTTGTTTAAATTCGGTACATTTCACTGTGGATTATTTTGGTAATTCAGTCGCAGGTAATTTGGTAATTTAGGGTGCAGGCTTTGCAAACAGACTTTTACGATACAGATCTGTCAGCAATGCCACAAACATGTAAGTAACTGTGTTTAATCTAATGCATGATCAGTGATTTCTGATGTGTAATTATTCAGTTTCAGACACATTTTCAAAAATGGTTAAATACTGTTTATGCATCAGTAAATCAAGCCTAAATCATAACGTCATTAAACTAATAACTTCGGATTGTTTCTCTTAATAGCATGAAAATAATCTGCTATTTTTACAATCGCTGGAGCTGTCAATCACACAGAGTGAGTTTATCTGGACATCAGCCAAAAATCCCATTATGTAATCAATGACGCTGTTACACTGCACAACAGAGCTCTGTATTTACATTGTGTTTGCTTTGTTATTTATGGTAAAAGAAGAGAGTGCAGAAATTGCGTTGCAATAATGAGATAACTGCATTCACAAGATCAACAGTCTGTCATCTGCCATAATCAACACTATTCACGATTCATTAATCTCGCCAGCTGTAATAGTACAAATGTAATAAAAGTATTCGAGAGGGTTCCACATGTAATACTTATTTCATATGCAAAGATGTCAGCCAATCACAGCAGTGGGCGTTTACATTGAAGTCTCACAGCAGATACGCCCCTTCAAACAGAGGGTTCAAATCAGAGGAATAAAATCAGGATAGAAAATAGCCATTTATTTCTCAAATCCTGCTCTTCAGGAAACATTATAAAATAAAATGTAAAACTCTTTAACTAAAGCAGAGGTTCTCTAGCCTGACGCCGTCATACTCAATTCTAGTCAGAATATAGAGTCTGATACTGTTCCACTGGGCTGTGACTATGGGCCGTGTTTCAACCAAACCAGGAAAGACCTCAATTGGATGGACCTACAACCAATCAGAACAATGGAGAGAAGCATATTTGTGAACAGAAATCAACTGCATGCACGCTGGAAGAAGTAGACGAAGATGAGTGTAAACGATCTTTGCCGCAGTTGTAAAAAGAATAGAAATAGTAAAGGTGAATGCATATACGAACAAGTTCTCCATTTAGGATTAGAACGAATTCAACCCAAGCACTCTTTGGTGATGTGAATGCTTACTGTTTATCGTCTGTCCATCGTCGTATTTCAATTTCATTGGTATGAACAGCTTCTGTTCGAGTTGCTCCACAACGGATCCAGACCAAATTTCCTGAGCTCAAGTGTTGTGGGCGGGGGTCAAATCAGCTGGCCTCCCGGGCTAGAGGTTCTCAAACTGGATATTTTTTATTTATTTATTATTTTTTACACAATAAGTCTCATTTTTCAGCTTTATAAGTTTCATAAATGTAATAAATATGAACTATATAATCTAAAAGAAATAAAATGTTAATAAATATAAGACATACAGAAGTAGCAAAAATAACCTGGTAGAAGGTCATATAAAAGATAAATAAGAAAATAAAAAGTTAAATTTCTCTGATAGTGCTTGCCTGTAGTTGAAGAAACATGTTAACATTTCTTAGGGAATAAAAACATCTTTATATACATATTCTCTTCATCTCTTCATTAATTTACTAATTACTTGCATAGCATTTTAACAAACGTGTTTTTCCAAAATGATTCTAAGTCTCTTAATGGCTGTGTTTCCTGTTACAATAAAGTTTTTGGGTTGCCAGAGATTTCATCAGAGACGGAGACTGCTCTCAACACAGACAAGAGTTGCAGGCTACTCTTTTCTCTGAACTGCATCTGAGACCCGTGAGAGAAGAGTTTTGGTTGTGAGTCTGCTTCTAAAAGTGTACGAAACATATGGACTTCAGCTAACTTTAACTTGTTTAAATCTAATCAGAGTGATGAAGAAGTGGGAAGAATGCGAGTTCAAGTCCAATGTCACTTCCCGACTCCTTCTACCCTCTTCTTCCTATCGCTATTTGGTAAATTTAGGTTGTCCTTCAGAAGTAGTAGGATGTGATTTATTAAAGCTTGAGAACCTGTGTGCTAAAGAAAGACCAGCAGAAATGAAAATGAGAAATAATGCTTCCTTTGGAGTGCGAGAGAAAGATGTTAGGCGACCATTTTCCAAACTACCACACCAGAGAAGTCATTCCAAGAACAGTGTGTGCAAACAAAACACCCTCGAAGCATAAAGAGGACCAGTCTTCTGAAGGAGGAGGTCATTAAGTAGACAGCTAGTGTCAGGGCTGGCCTTTATTTGCTCACAAAGACCTGTTTTGCTTTAATCCACCATGAGCTGTGATGTGTTAAATTGCACCGGTGTCAGAAAATAACAGGTCTTCACACAATAACACACACCCTTGTCATTAAGAAGGGCTCACGCAGAACCGCCGTCTAAAAGCAGGAGGGCGGGTGTGGGGGTTTAAGTAACAGAGTTGCTTTCGCTGCAACGGCACATAATTTGCCTTCTGCAGCCCTGGAAAATGTGACACTGCAATTATATAAGTCACATCACATCAATTAAAACAACAAAGCCAAGAGCCTCATTACGAGGAGATGTTTTGTCTCAAATCTGAGGTTAATTCAAATTCCATCAGCAAGACGGACAGGGTTGGTGAAAGGGTAGAGTGGAGCTTTCCTCACCGCCCGGATTACGAGGCACAGGGTTTACATTGTGTAATAGAGTTGTTTTTTTAATATTTGTATATTGAAATTGTGTGAACTTGTACCCCTATTATTTGTTTTTATGCTTGTGAAGCACTTTGCGTTGCATTCCTTGTATGAAAAGTGCTATACAAATAAATATGTATAATTATTAATATTATTATTATTAGAATGAATATGTGACATTCATGTGATCATTAGTATTGGGCAAAAGTATTGGCCGAGAACTTTTCAACAGTAGTCTATAAATATCAAACTTGGTTGACTATTAAAACAGAGGCTTCAGGTGTCAGATAAAACTAAGAACAACAAACATAATAGAATGATGGGAAAGGGCCAGATGTCTGCACATGTCTCCAAATATCTCCCAAAAGCATTCGGCTGGTTTGTGCAACAGGTGGCTGGGTTTTCCCTCCTCTCCCAGCGCTCCGGGATAGGGTGTGAGTACAGCACTATTAGTCTCAGCATACTTTTCCAAACTTGGTAATGAACATCTCTCTTACAGCTACCACCTGGCTCGAGCTATCCTCTGCACAACAGCCATCTGAAGTATCCACGGCTGAACAGAAACCTAATAGATGCATTAATGGCTGGCCTTTAGGAGAAGAAAAACAACTATTATAGTCAGTATTTAATGTAATATTTAATAACAGTTAATTTAAAAGTTAAGATTCTCTGACAGGAGATATTACTGTTGTATGAATAGAGCTTGTCAAATAAATCAAACAAAAGAAAAACTTCCAGTATTCTATACTAAATTATTTCTGGACTGTATCGATTCAATGAACTGGGGAGATTCTTAACATAGACAGGGGAATTATGAGTTTATCTCTGCAGGTTGTTGAGTACACCTCAGCTGCAGGTAACATTAGTATGATAACACTGACATTGAGTTTTGAGGTACGGGCAAACACTAATGCTTGGTACAAATTTTCAATTTTCTCAGTGCTTATAAGCCTCGATTCTAACCTAATAACAGATTTTTACATCATATAAAACCAACTTCAAGAAATATCAGTATGACTTGTAACTGTGTAAGAATTGGAGAACATTCGAGTAAGGGAAAATAAATTGTATAATGCATTATACATATACATAGACCGATCAGGCATAACATTATGTCCACTGACAGGTGAAGTGAATACAACTGATTATCTCTTCAGCCAACAGTGGGCACGTGAGCATCAGAACTGGACCACGGAGCAATGGAAGAAGGTGGCCTGGTCTGATGAATCGCGTTTTCTTTTACATCACGTGGATGGCCGGGTGCGTGTACGCCGCTTAACTGGGGAACACATGGCACGATGATGCACTATGGGAAGAAGACAAGCCGATGGAGGCAGTGTGATGCTTTAGGCCATGTTCTGCTGGGAAACCTGGTGTCCTGCCATTCATGTGGATGTTACTTTGGCACATACCACCAACCTAAACATTGAAACCTTTCATGGAAATGGTTTTCCCTGGTGGCTGTGGCCTCTTTCAGCAGGATAATGTGCCCTGCCACAAAGCAAAAGGGTTCAGGAATGGTTTGAGGACCACAATGTGTTTAATGTGTTGACTTGGCCTCCAAATTCCCCAGATCTCAATCCAATCGAGCATCCGTGGGATGTGCTGAACAAACAAGTCCGATCCAACTTCTCAACTTACAGAACTTAAAGGGTCTGCTGCTAACATCTTGGTGCCAGATACCACACCTTCAGGGATCTAGTGGAGTCCGTGCTTCAACTGGAATATTATTACATTTTAATTACAATTAATTAATCTCACAATTCTGACTTTTTTCTCACAATTTGCAAGTTGTGAGATATCAGAAAACATTCTAATTTTGTTTGATTTGGTGCTCAAGTAACATTTCTTACCATTATAAATGTAGGAAGCACAAATTATGATATTCCATCAATATTTAAAGACCGTTATGCAATAAAAACAAAAAAACAAAAAAAGAAACTTAAACATAATAAATTCAAAGATGTCCACCACCTCTTGTGCATAAAACATTTGGTCATGTTGGGAGTTCCAACTGACGCCAGCCCCAAAGTTTTTTCCCAGCAGCATGGCAGATGGTGGGACAGACCTATGATTTTGCTGCCCCTCCATCTGTGAGGTCTTTGCTAGTGAGTCGATCTGTTTTACGGATACATTCTGAACCTCTCCAGCAGTCCGTGGAAGTGTTTAAGCCCCTGCAGGCTAGCAGAGAGACTACGCTTTATCTTTGGCCACAGGGGGAAGGAGTCTAGACAGGGACCACCGACACTATACGTTTTTCATTAATGCCCCCAACAAAACGTTTAGTGACACGATGACTGCAACAAGCAATATATCAGTAACAATTAAAGGATTGGTATCTCAGGGCCGAACATATGCTCTATTCTCCCTTATCTCACTGTGCACTTAGGGAACCTACCAATAACTTGGGCTCCTGGGTTATACGAAAATAATCAACATTACAACACTCCCAGAAAAAAAGGTACAAAAGCTGTCACTGGGCGTGAAAGGTATCAAGATACTAATATGAGCACTTCTGGTACTAATATGTACATTTAGCACCTTTTCGGGGTAAATATGATTTTAAAAGGGTGGCACACAATGTCAGTGACAGTTTTTGTACCTATTATCCCTAATGCACTTTATGAAAATTTGTTGGATGTGATATTCTATGAAAGATGTTTGCTTATATCATATGCTCAGAAAATTGCTGCATAAGAACAGAAAATGACTTTCAGTGATTTGTTTAGTCAAGGCATTGATCCTGACTATAAATAATTAACACATATTGCTGTAAGATGACACAGGCTAGTTCCTGTTCACTTCAAGAGCTTAAGTTACCATCTCTTTCTGAGAAAGTCCCGAACACACTACAGCAGCTATTTGTTCATACTAAGGCAAACAAAATTATATATATATGAATTAAATATATACACACAAATATATATAAATACATAAATTCCAATAAACACAAAAGCTCATATCACCTCCTTTCTTTCTTTGGCTGATGTCCCCTAAGGACGCTATAATTAAAAACAATCTTGTGACAATGGTCAATTTCACAAGAATTAACCGTAAAAGATGATTTTCATGATTGGCTAAATAGCTTGCATATTACAATGCACACACATGAAAAGAATTATCTCTCCGACAGAGTGAGAGCTATGTGCCTTTATTTATTTATAAAAACCATCACATATGGCCTCTCAAGCCATAATTAAAGAGAAAGCCTGTATATGAAATCACATATAATCAAATATGTCATAAAAAGTATAATTATGATGGTTAGATTAGTAGATCTGGCTGCTGAATGTCATGGTAAAAGGTTAATAAAACCCGAGTCACATTTATTACATTCATATAAGCTCATTACCTCCAGGGTCCATCTACTTGACCAGTTGAATATAAGAACCAATTAAAGATGAAATCTAAATTGGAGTTTTGTGGCTTTTAGTTCATGTGTGTTAGCTTTGAAATTATAAGTTGGCTAAATTAACTATTAAAGGTGCACTGTGTAAATTTTAGCGGCATCTATCGGTGAGGTTGTGAATTGCAACCATCCACCGCTCACCCTTCCCTTTCGAAGCTTATGGAGAAGCTACAGTGGCAGTCATAGGACAAAGATGAGAGTAGCTAGCGCTCTGTAAATATCTTGTGGTGCCCCCCTCAGCACTTGGTGCCCTACGCGCAGCCCGTGGTGGGAGAGGCAACACCGGGAGACCATGATATTATACCCCCACACCACCACCACACAATAATAGTACAATAAAAGAAGTCCTTATGACTTATGAGCTTGGGTTATCTGCTATAAATAACTCCTGTTGTGCTTCACTGAGCAAAGAAAGTCATTCAGGTTTCATATGAGGGTGAAGTTATTATTATTTGGTTGAACGTTTTCTTTAAGGTCTTTTTTTGTACTTTCAAAGACTAACATCTAGTGTCAGAATCTAGTGTCAGAATTACATGGTATATGTTCCAGTTGGTTGCAAGTTCTGAGTAAGTTGTACTTTCCTTTAGAAATCAAATTGGATTTCATATCTCAGTAGTCTCTCAGGTCAGGGTGCAATATACCATCTCCCAGTCACCACAAAATTACAAAAGTGTAACTCCATTTGAGAAATAAAGGTATGAGAAACACGCATTCTCTCCCCCGCCGAAAGTTTTACAGTTTACAAAACAACATTAGCCGTGAGGAGATCAGCTTCACAACTGACTTTGTTTAATCTAATGGGAGTACATAAGAACACTCAATCTACAACCAGCACACTCACTGTTGCCTTTTGGAGGCTGGCACCTGTGTCACTTATACCTCCTCCTCAGTGCGGACGGGAAGTTAATTAACTGCCTGTAGGACTCAGTCCTTTGACAGGCACCGAGTTGGACACATTCTTTTCCACAGGCGTTTATAGTGATGAATTAGCTCTGCTGCCCACCTCCGAGTCCACATTCCCCTCCCATCATCAACTTTGTCCTTCGCCCATCCTAAGTAGCAACGGTAGCTGTCGGAGATCTACTGCTCCCTATCGCCACAGTGTCACATAACAGCCCAGCGCATTTGCCATCAATACAGTAGAGGTGAGATGAAACACATGGTCTTTAAAGAACAGATAGGGAGTGTGGTAACTTCTGCTTCTTTTCACACACAGCATGTCACAGCGTATTCTCCTAGACTGCAACTGAGCCAATAAAAAAAAAAGACGCTTTTTACTGTTTTTACTATTTATTACTTTTAAGAGAATATGATGTGACTGTTTAAAATGATATTATAGAAACTTATTTCAAAACTATATACACTATAATTAAAAATATGGGGATGGAAAATTATTTTATGCCTTTACCAAGACTGCATTTATTTGATAAAAAAACAGTAATAATGCGAAATATTATTACAATTAAAAAAAAAACGGTTTTCTATGTGAATATATTTTAAAATGTAATTTATTCCTGTGATGTCTTCAGAGTCACGATTATATTATTAGCACATTAATATCCTGATTTGGTGCTCAATTAACATTTCTTATTTTTATCAATGTTGAAAACAGCTGTGTTGCTTTAATTTTTTTCTAGAAACTGATACATTTATTCATTGGGATACATTCTTTGATGAATAGGACATTTTAAAAAACATTTATTTGGAATAGAAATCTTTTGTAATATCCTACACATCTTAACTGTCACTTTTGATCAACGTAATGTGTCCTTGCTGAATTATTTGCTGTAATAATTTCTCTTAAAATGTAAAATATGTATATGTAATTATAAAAATATCAAATAAGGTCACACTTTAGTTTAGGGTCCAATTCTCATTATTAATTTACTATTAACTACGACTTTTGCATCAATGAACTCATAATTACTGCATATTAATAGTTAGTAAGGTAGTTAAGTTTATGATTGAATATGGTCATGGAGTACTAATAAACAGACAATATCCCAGTAAAATGCATGTTAATAAGCAACTAGTTAACTAGTGGGAATTGGACCCTAAACTAAAGTGTTAACGAAAATAATTACAGATGAATATATAAAAATAGTTATTTATTTTATATTATTTTAAGAAAAATAGTGTTTTTATACGCCCTTAACCCAAAAGTGATGAACTGTGAGGATGGAGGTGATATCTAGTCTTAGTTTGTCATGTAACTCTCCTGTAATCCTGTATTGTGAAACATTTAAAATGACTCCAGATGTTATTGTCATTCCACAACCTGTTATCTAATGGGTGACGACAAAAGAGGTCTATGTGAAAATGCTGAATGAGATATGAAGTGCAAGTGACCCATAGAACTCCCTCACTGTCCTTTCCTGAAGCATTGCTCTATTGCAATTGCTCTATTCAGTGCCCTTGACCAGAAATCAGTCAAGTGTGGGCAGAGATTCACTTGCTCACACAGACACGCACACGCACACGCACTTAAGCCAATATCCAATCCTTTGAGGATTTGAAGGCCAAATAAACAGTCGTTGTATTATACCTCCTTACTCTTAATGTCAAAATTTAGTGTTATTGGTGCCCACTATGATACAAACACACATTCCACTGGATAGTACACTTATACTGTACGTAAAGATTGTAAGTAATCCACATTCATCGGACTTAATTTGTTCAGCTTGGTTGATATTACCCATTTTGATCAAGGAAAATAATGATTTAAAAAAATATTGACCACAACATATTGCCTGTTATTTAAAGGGCACCTATTATGTAAAATTCACTTTTATAAGGTGTTTGAACATAAATGTTTGTTGGCAGTGTGTGTATACAACCACCCTATAATGGTAAAAATCCACCCACTCATTTTTTATAAATCCCCATAAATCATAAGCAGTGTCTCAGCACAAGCCGTTTCCAGATTCCTGCAGTGTGATGTCACACTGCAACGGCCCCACCCACAAATGTTGATGGACACTGCCTTTTTAGCGTAGACTCCGCCCTTAGAGAGCTGTAGCTGAGCTGTTCACAGTCCTCCATGTTTATCTCCTCACCATAGCATTAAAGGGATAGTTCACTTTGAAATTAAATTTTGATATGTTTTAGCTTACCTCATGGGCATCCGAGATAGGAATATTTGTTTCCCCAGTAGTTTCAATTTTGATCATTTTAGGTCAAACCGTTCTTGTCTGTGCCTCACATAATGCAGGTCTATGGTCACCACCTCAAAGAGCATACACAGAGAAGTCCAAATTATACAATCCCCCATCGTAAGTACACACTGATGGCCTAAGACATGAAACGAGCGGTTTGTGTGAGAAAGTGAACAAACTAAAGCCAGAACGCGCGAATGTCACAACAGGAAACACGCACACGCGCCCTCGGATCAGTCGGACGTAGTGGTGTACAAGAGGTAAAAACGATATAAATACTGTTCGTTTTCTCACACAAACCGCTCGTTTCGTGTCTTAGGCCATCAGTGTGTACTTACGATGGGGATTGTTTAATTTGGACTTCTCTGTGTATGCTCTTTGAGGTGGTGACCATAGACCTGCATTGACCTAAAATGATCAAAGCTAAAGTTCAGTCAGTCAAGAGCAGTGAGTTATATTCTGTTGTTCGGTTCATATTAATAGCAGATAGGGCAATACATACTATTAAACCGCTTTCACTTTAGTAACGTTAGACAGATGGATCTAATATAAACAAGAGATTTCTGTAACTGCATACGTGCACAGGCACAACCAACTGTTTTCATCTGAACTTTGTGTGTTTCTGACATTACCTTGTGAGCATTTGGCAGTTTAATCGCAATAACACATGCAAGAGAGCTAGTTTAATAGACTACTCACGGATGTGCTGACATCCAGCTCTCTGTGCGCATGCGTCAGGGGCATGTGCGTTTGTTTAAGTTGATAGCGATAAGGCTTTAAAACGCATGCAGATGATAATATTTCATGTTGATTAAGAACTGCTATGTCACATGAACGTGTCTGCGATAGATATGATCATCAAAACACACAGATATCATGTTTCAGTTTTCATTTGCGTGTTCTGTGTTCACGAGATGTGAAGGCTCCGCCCTCTCGGGTGGGGAGCAGAAGCTCATTTGCATTTAAGGGGAAACACCCACGATTCCCAATATGGGTCAATGTAAAATGTTCTAGTCAAAGTGGTTCATGATCAAAATAATCAGAATGAATGCATAAGATGTAAATGTCTGTTGTGCATGGCAACTAATAGAATGACTCACTTCTACTATGCAAATATTGCAACCATGCAGTTTCAAATGAAACTCTCTCATTCCACACTTCAAGCACACATTTACACAGGCTAATAGCATTACAGCATGCTATAGGGAATCAAAGTACATGTTTTTCATCTTTCAGGAGGTTTGTTTTGTGGAAGAGGAAGTTTTGTGGAAGCATGTTCTGCTGTTTTGCGGTCCATTAGCAGATTCCAGTGAAGCATGCTGGTTTGACTGTTGTCGAAATTCTTCCTCCTGTGGTGACAAGTTGAGACGTTATTTAGACAAATCTCACAGACTGGGCCAGTCCACGCACTGTCATGGATGACAACAGACCCACTGCTGAGCAGAAAAGACATATTCCACAGCTCCAACTGCCAAACTTTTCTTCTTAAGACTTCTTAAGACTCTTTAGAGTAGATGACAGTTATTATGCACACTACAGTCACTACAAAGAACAAGAAAACCAACATACTAGAGGGAATTACACTGATTGTGTATTTAGTATGTCCTAAACACTAAAAGAGCTCCATTTATTCTCTTTCAGAAATGCATATGGTACACTAGAGATAAAATATGGTGAGTGAACAAACATAAGGTCCTGATATATCAGGGATGGATGTATAAGCCGAGGAGTTAAGATCAAAGTAGCTTGGATATGAATGTCTGCCAGTGGATTCAAGTATATGACTACCTCCTTTTCTACCCAGCATGCATACTGATGAATTCCACACTCAGCTACTCCCTTTAATGGACCCGCAAAGATCCCCTGTGAGAACCAGAGGGTGGAGACCAATCGACTAGACATATATATAGGGTTGGGTACCGAATTCTGTACTTTTAAGGACACCGACCGAATTACATCGGTACTACCGAGTACCAATCCCAATTTCGGTACCTGAGAACGCATCTGGTGATATAGAGTGTCTGTGAATATTAAACAGCAAAAAGACTAATTTAAATACTAAATCCTGCATGTCCTGTGTGTCTCTGTGTGAATGAATGATGCTGATGCGCAGTTTAATTTACCACACACTATTTCTGATTAAATCTGAGAGCTTTCTGGCCCCGCATAGACAGAAATGTTATTGCCACATTCAAGGCCCAAAAAGATAGTAAAGAGATTGTTAACATAGTCCATGTGAATACAGTGGTTCAACCTTAAAGTTATGAAGCGATGTGAATATTTTTTTTTATGCACAAAAAACTAAAATATGGAAGCCCGTTTCCGCCACTAAATAAAAAAATAAATAGAGTAATTGCAAGTTTTTATCTCAGAATTCTGACTTTATAACTCGCAATTGTGAGAAAAAAAGTCAGAATTCTGAGATAAAAAGTCGCAATTACTCGCAATTACTAATTCATTTTTTTTATTTAGTGGCGGAAACAGGCTTCCATACAAAAAAATAATGACTTTATTCATCAATTTATTCTCTTGTAAACACAGTGCAGCGCTTCCGGGTCTAAGTCAGAACGCTGGCTATGTATTGGTCAGCTCCTGCATCATCATCGCACGCATTCTCACGTGAACAGCGCCGGCTGACGTAAAACCTGGAAGCACTGCACTGTATTAACTAGGGATGTCACAAGTACCGGTACTTCGGTACCAAGTTGGTACTGAAATTATAAAATTGTGACGATACTAGCATTTCTTTAGTACCGGTAGTACCGACTCCCGAGTATATCCGGTACCCGCAGCTGCGTTCAGTCAATTCCGTGTTTATCTAAGTGCAGGACTCTAGACTGTAGACGAATATATACTAGTGTCTGTGAATATTAAACTGCAAAATATTTAAATATTAATCCTGCATGTTCTGCGTCTCAGAGTGAATGTCGGGCGATGCGCGGGCGCACACACGCACATATGCGTGACACTCCCTCGCTGTCTTTGTAGTCTCTGCCGTGTGTCACTATATGAGGACACGAACGCATAAATCATCACTTTATGAGAATTTACCGTTTCATTTGAGAAAACGGTCATATCATGAACACAGACACTCAAAGGTCTTCACAGCAACCCGTCAAAATAAAAGTTCAGTTTAAAAAAAGAAAAAAAAATGGACAATATATTAGGCTACTTTTGTAGCCTTCAGTAGTTTACGCTACTTCATTAAATAAAGAAGACATATTCCTTGCATATTGAAATGTTGCATACTACAGATAATACACACACTGCAGAAATAAAATGTACTGTATTATTTAAAGTATGCAGTAGCAGAGTAAATACTAAGACAATTTGCCACTCCAAACAATGAAAGGAGACAACAGGTAACTTGGCAGCTGCTGTTTTCGATATATGTATGCTTAGTGTACAATCACCTGAAAGCATTTTTCCGACAGCAACCACCACCACTATCGACCTCATGGTCTCTGAGCGGAGTCCTTGATTACTAATATAAGGCTTTTGCAATTAAGAACCCGCTTGTTGTAGTTCAGAGGCTGTAATTTGCATGCTAATACGTAGCAGAGGCTAGAATCTTCTTTTACTGTGTCTAAAATCAACATTGTCCTTTAAATGTAATTGCATTCTTGATACAGAATGTTTATTACCTTGTTAGCTAGTA
>CM040931.1:13252795-13275295 GCA_023029165.1 Gobiocypris rarus | reverse complement strand
AATGTACTAAAAAATGAAATGTACTGAATTGGAATGATGGAAACACGCTGTGTACATGCACAATCAAGCCAATTATGATTAAAGAGATTCATCCACATCATTGTCATCATTTACTCGCTCGCATGTCATTACAAAACAATATGACTTTCTTTCTTTCATATAATGAGAAATTTCAAAAAAATATTGCACTTTTTTATGCAAATACAGTAATACAACAAGTTTAAAAAAGGATGCAAAACATTTAATTATCATACAATACGTCTATAAGACAAAAAGTTGTACAATAGGGGCTTTCGTACCGGGTGGTTTTAGGAACTTAGTTATAGGAACCAACCACCAGGGTGGCTCCCCGAGAACTAAAATGCCATTTTCCTGGTTGCATTCACTTTGCCAGTAGGAACTCTGAAGTGACGTAAGCCGTGCTTGTTGTTGTGACTTTTATTTTGAAGGCGCTGAGAACCCCAGAGCCTGAGCACACAGCTCTCACATTCTCTGTATTCATTAGTTTACGATTTGTTTAACAGTCCTGTCAAATACGTTATTAGATGAAGCTGTTATACAAAGAAAGTAGACAGTATATGTATTAGCGTTTGCCATGTGGTTGATGTCCAATGCCGCAAGCTGAGCAGAAATACATAATCATGTTTCGTTTGGTCCCCTCAAAGTTGCTTTGGATTTTCTCTTTAGCATAAAGGTTGAGAAGTCCATCTATCACCATTTTCCATTTTTATAGAGTTAGTTTCTGGAGTCAATATATAGGCTATAATCTGTGTGTGTAGACCACTTTTAAAAAATGGCGGGTGCTGGTGTTTCGCGTGCGTTCGGCCAATCAGCGTACACTTATGTCACTGGTAGTTCCTATTGTGCTGGGTTAGACCCTATTCTGAAGTAGCAGCTAATTTAGTTCCCCCAAAAGGAATTCCTAGAACTAAAATCGTTCCTAGTCCCTGCAGTGTGAACACTCCAAAATCCGGTTACTTCTGGCAATAGTTCTAGGAACAATGAAAAGGTTCCTCTGGTGCGAAAGCCCCTATAATATCAAAATGGACTCAACAATAAGACGACACAAAAATTCCACTTTTGCTGTAAAGCAATGGTATACAATGTAACATATTACTGACTGGCTCATAGTTTTGAACATCCTTACTGATTCTTTCAAGACTTTCACAAGTCCTTTTTGTAATTTCAGCAAAAGCTCATCTGTGTTAGCCAGCTGGATAACATTATATTGGTGATGGATCAGCAGAATTTGAAGCAACATTTAAGTCTGCAAGGCATAAAAATAGATATGTACAAGATCAATGAACATACACATTTTCAGTGGCAACACAGCACTGTCTTTAAACTCTTTGACACTAGTCCCGAGCCAGCAGGCCATCCTTACTGTCAAGCCCTGTAAGGTCCTAAACGGTTAAAACAAAACATGACTGGCCCATCTGCATTTATGTTCATTGCATCAGCTCTGCATGTAAACATCTCTATCAGCATTCTGAGCATATTCAGTGTGTGCATAACTGACATCTAAACATCAAAAAAGGCTGACAATTTGAAAATCTCAGTTGTCTTGCATTGTCAGGGTTTAACGATCAGAATTGTGATAGTTTATCATACATACAAACACACTCACTAAATTCAGTGTTTGTCCATCCTCCAGTGAGGCCATGAACGGTTTAAGGACTTTCAAATCCTATTCTAATTGAATGGCAGGTATTTGTAACTCACTGGGGAAGTGTGGGAAACCCATCAGTGCTTATACACCAGGAAAGCTCACCATAGGCTGTTAGAAGACTGGAATATCTCGTTACTTGCCTCCAGTCCGTGTTGCATTTCAAAGATTTCAAATCAAGGTCAAGAACATTCAGATACACATAACAGCCAGTAGCGGTTCCTGACCGTAAATGTAGCTAGGACAGATTCTGGGTCTTAGCAAAAGCTTATGATAAACATTTTGTTTTTATATTCTAATCGCTGAACACATGCAGACACACTTTTGGCAGAGGTTGCGTTATCCAGCCAGAGGGCGGCACTCTAATGTTGACTGACAGGCTTTAAGAACAATGACATCTAAGAATTGCCTTAATGAAGTATTTATTGTCTCAGTGTTGTTTTAGAATATTACAAGTGGAAGAATTCCAGCGAGGAAAAGAAAGTCATGTCTATTCTCAGAACAAACATAAAACAAACACAACAGAACTATATAAAGGCTATTCACATTTTGAGCATGTTAACTAAAGGATTTATACTTGTATTCATTTAATACGCTACACTCTCAGAAAAAAAAGATACATTGCTGTCACTGGGGTGGTACCCTAAGGTACAAAACCGTAAAAGGTACTAATATGTACCTTTAAGGTACTAATACACACTCTTAAAGTACTGATATGTACCTTTAAGGTACTACCATGTACTATTTAGAGGTGAGAAAGGTACAAAGATGTACCTTTTCACTTTTGTACCTTAGGGTACCGCCCCAGTGACAGCACTGTACCTTTTTTTCTGAGAGTGTACTGCAATATCAGTCATGCCAACTAGTAACTGACCTGATGCAGACTAATACACACGTAGCTGAAGCCGACTAATATCGTCTTGGTCTGGAGCGACTAGCAAGGTTTAAGTAAGGTAACGTGAAAGTAAACGGGGCAGTCTGAAATCTACCCTATAGTGGCTCTCAATTAGAGCACACTGTAGTTCTATTTTTCATCACAGATTTACATTGGAAAACTGAGGGGCGCTGTAGAGTAGGGGCACTCTCTGCCCCGCTTAGCATAATACATGCCTGCTGAAGCCATGCAATATATCCTGCTCAATTTACAATTTAAAATGGTCTAGAAAATCCAAAAAATATTTGTTGCAGCATGCTGAACACATTTACAATGTATTATCGATTCAGCATATAGAGGTCTTTTGACCCACTTGCCCTTACAGACGAGCCACGGCTGATCACAACCGGCTTTTGGCTGAATCAGCTCTCATCTGGCTGAGAGAAAATAGGGGAGTTAGAGAATGCAAGATAAATAATAATGAAATGAAAAAGAAGGACAAATGTGCTTACGTAATCAACTAGAGTGCTAAAACACTACATCACTTGGATTCAGCCAACCAAGGAAATAAAGCATAAAAATAAAAAAAGTACCTTGAAAACTAAGGAAATCAAAGAATCGGGGACAATGATGTTGGGAAAACCAACCTATAAGAGGATAGGACATAAATAGTCTAAAACCATGGCATGCTTCCTTAATTCAAAAGCACCCTGCGATTTGAACATTCATCATCAACTCAACAATAAATAAAATCTGTTGAGATTAAAAGCAAAATCCAGTCTTCTTAGGGCTGGGTAAATAAATGTTCATAGTATATTCATATTTATTTTGCTAGCAATAAAATGAAGCAACATTGTGCACATCTCAATAATTTAACACTTTTTATTTGACCTTGCATTGTTTTAGTTTTATAGTAACTCTTTTTGGTTATTTAAACTAGATTTTAGTGTTTTAGTTGATACATGAAACCATTTTAACCAATTTGTTTAATAATTGGTCAAAATTATGCTTCAGCTGAATTCAAAATTAATAATTTTAAACCAACAACTCATATCAGCTGGCTGGCAAATATGGAGATATTTTTAGCTATATCATCCAACCGTAGTCAAGGAATGAAACAAGCAGTTTTTTATAAATAAAACTAAGCCATTTTAAAACACCGTGATTAATTAAAAGGGAGCCGATTACATCTCTTCCTGTAGTTTTATAATCCTCATATCACTGCACAAGATAATCCAAACCGCTGAGGACACAATCCTATGAAAAGCAGGTAGCATCCAACCAGAAAATAACATCTGCTTTTCTATGCTGTGCAGCCAGTCAGCTGACATTTGAGTAATATATGCAGAACATCTAGAAATCTTTATATCCTATCCCAATAGGACTGGTATCGTAGATTACAGCAGAATCGCTACGCCTAATGATTACTGGCCAAGGGTTAATTTCCATTTGCAATGAGTAATAATCTTCTCCAGACTATTAATGAAATCTAATAGGTGTATGAGAGGCTTTACTGTCAGTACAATTAGATGTCATGTTCACCACAACTGCCTCTGCGAGACCAGCGGTTTGAAAAAAAGCAGTGCAGCGGTTAAACGGCATCTGTGCCACTCTGGACACCTGGTAAGATTCATAACCAAACTTATTTTTCATAATCATCCAATATATCTATAATTCCTTAAAAAAGGCAGATATTTCAGGAATTACATCATACCACCCATGTCAATATTACATGAGATTAAAAGGCCAGATGTTTGCTGGATAACCGAGCCAGGCATGCTTTGAATGTCATGTTTTGCTTTTTTGAATCACGAAACTTGGCTAGTCGAGCTTAAATGCGAGTATTAACATTCACAGGAGGCAACACATGCTCTTTAATCAGTTAAATGGAATGCATGCATTCAGTATTTTGCTTTAAATGGATTCTGTTGATTGAACAAAACTTCAATTGAATTTCAATCAGAGACACCAAGGTCCCTCATCCAGTTAATCAGCTATTTGGAATTGCTAACTTATGACATTAAATTTATATTTACCCAAAATCTCACTCTAATTTGTCGCCATGGCAGCAAACCAATGAATCAAATGTATTAAAATCCTACCACATTTTTTATCACCTCAATTTCTGAAGACTGAATTATTAATGACCAAACAGTCATTTTATTTGATGTGCCTTCTTTTGTCATCGGGGACAGTGCTAAATTATAAATAAATCAACATAATAAACCTTCTTGTACAATGGCACTTTGGGCAGATCATTTCCCATGATGCACGCATGTCCATTTCCAGCCTGCTAATATTAATGACTGTGCATTTCATGGGTAAAAAAAAAAAAACTTGCAATGTCACGTCAAAGCCGTTTGGTTTACATGCCACAACCAAGACAAAGAAGCTGTTCTCCTCAGCGACCCTGCTAACCAACGATAATCGGTAATGTCATGGGATTAAATCCCTTTGAGTTTCCGCCCTGGCTGCCATAAGCCTTCTGTTATCACCGCAGTGCAGGTTCTAGAGTTACATAACTCCTACAACTAAACAAATGCTCCAAAACTTCAAAAAAATGTCCAAAAAGCTGGCAAGAACTCAAAGCTAGCCTAAGATTAGCTTCAAGGACTAATTGAGCTGCAAAACAGCAGTGGAAGCTTCATTTTATAAGCTTATTTTCAAAAGCAAACATTGATCAAACACACACCCCAGAAGGACCACATGCTATTCAAAGACCATACACCCACCACACCCATTTTAAAGATATGGTTAATCTAACACTATTTACTCAGCTTCTTGTCATTTCAAACCCATATAACTTATTTTCTTTCATGGAACACTACAGAAAAATAACAAATATTTTTATACAACTAAAAATAGTGATGCTTGAACATAATATTTTGTACTCTGAACGCAAAAGAGAATTCAGAGCAGGGCTGCAGAAAATATATAAAAAAATAAAAAAAAACGCTCGCAATATGGCTTAGTTAATTCTATAAACACATTCTCTGCGTGTTTCAGAATTAAGTGCGTCACTGAATACACACAAATCCACCTCTGCATGTGCTGTGTTTTGATAATTTAGGCAGTGTAAATAAAGCATTTTTTTTCATTTTTTTTCAATGGGAGCGCCATGTATTTAAAAATGCCATCAGTGTGTCAAGGTGCTGAGTGTCTATTTCAGGCTGTGCGCAGAATGCTCAGCATTTTTTTTTCTGGACAACCGACAGTTGAAAAATTTTCAACTTTGAGTAAAACGCAGAGCTCATCACTGTGAGTTTGTAGACAAATGTAGACCCCTTACAGTTTGCATTATTCTTACCTGTATGGCCAAAAATGACAGAGTATTTTAAGTTGCAAGTAATCACACCAGCGCCACAAACATTTACACATGTGCCTAATAGTGCACATTTATCTAGGTTAACATTAGAGCGAGTGGACTTGTAAAGTTGCTACTAAATGTTTTAAATGATAAGCCATATTTTATTCAAATATGGCTTATCATTTATCATAATAAAAATAATACAATTTTGGTCAACCAAGCCTCTTCTAGTCGACTAATTGTTGACTATTAGGGGGAAGCTCTAGTACACAGCCGTCCAATCACAGTGGAGGAGGGGCGGGACAAATACCACACTGACCAACTGCCACATCCAGCTGGTACAATGGTTACGGACGACAACAACAAGCACAACAACGGAAAAAATTATTTAAAAACAGAGCCAGAGCAAATACTTTATGCTGTATTGACTTTTTATGGTTTTAAACAAACCATCTGCGTAATCAGATACTAGTAACACTAACACTGCGGCAAACGGCAGTTCGCATCACACTGTTCGCAAAAACCCAATAGGATTTTTCAATAGACTTTTGGATTTATCTGTGATCAACAAGAGCTTATGAAACTTGCACGTTCTGTCCAAGATCATTTTCAGAACTTTCATGAATGTGTCAAAGCGCCCGTCAAGGCACTCTGCTTTGCACAGACTCGTCCACCGGGGTTTTTTAGCTAGCTAAAAAAGCTTTGTCGGACACACTGCCTAAGAATGTGCATTTGGAAGCACCCATTTCACCAGATTTGTAAAGAGTGATAAAGTATTTAAAAAATAGAAAAGAGAGAGAGAAGAAGTTTTCTAGCAAATTAAAATTGATGGTATAGACGGTTTCCACGGCAACAACATAAACAAACGTTCCTACGCATGCAGGCTTTTGTGGCCCAGACTTAACTTCCGGTAGAGGTCCGCAATGAACCAATACCAACAGAGGCTGCGTTATCTTTATGCGTTATCATCTTTCATTGTAATTGTGCAACATTATCTTAATTTATATCGTTTTATTATTTCAGCATGTTTATTATAAATAATCTCCAATTTCTGTCAGCAATATAGAGTGGGGGAAATGTCCCCCTTAAATTGTTATTTCACCCAAAACTGAAAATCCTGTCATTATTTCTCACCCTCATGTTGATCCCAACCCGTAAGACCTTAGAGAAGAAGAAAAATATCTTTGTGTTCCGAAGATGAACGAAGGTCTTACGGGTTTGGAACGACATGAGTAATAATGATGGAATTTAAACTTGTGGGTGAACTATTCCTTTAAAGTTTTCTGTACAGTAGCCTATATAAATGCTTGCGCGCTCGCCTTTCAATCATGCAATGCGTCTGAATAACATGTTTCTTTGTTTCACAATATAAGATTAATGTTGGAAACTTTAACTTGTAGAGAAAGTACACTATTTGCGATTGATTGTATGAATGCATCACAAAACTCCTGTGCTCTATGGGCACTGCCATTAATTGAGGATAAATCGAAAGTTGTTTTACACTCGGTGATAAAGGCCTATTACATACCTAATTTAAATATTATGTGGGAAACATAAATCCGTTCATTGATCCAGATGGCAACAACTTGATGTGAACAAATGTAAACGCACAGTGTCCTGATCGACCGATGAGCTAATCTGCTTTATCGAATCACGGTGATTGCATATGTTAATGCCAAGTGTAAAAAAGAGTAAATTACATTCGTATGCAGTCATACTGGATATTTATGAAGCATTCCTTTATGAAGGCTTTTTGGTGAGTCGCACACAGTTTTTGCGCTAGTGTCATATGATTTCTTCTTATATCATTTTATCCAAGAATAGTACGTCAAAAATGTGTTTCTATACTGAGTAGTGCGCCATACTGTCCACTAGCCAGACCGATAAACAAACACAGACCGGAAGTTAACTTCGGGCCAGGCGCGTAACCGTGGCAAGCGTGTGTCCGATTAAACCGTCTACACTAACTTTTGAAAATGAAGACGTAAATATTATTATTTGTAATTTTACAGTTGAACTATGAAGTTAATGATTACTATAAATACTCAATGTTTATACAGTACAATATGATTGATATTAATGTTTTTATTTTAATAATAATCCAAATATATATTTTTTCACTTTTTAATATAATTCACATAACAAACCTGATGTTTTTTTTCCAAACTAAATTTTTTTGTTTTTACACAATGACAATATATACATTGTAAAATATCAAAATGTAATGTTTCCAAATATCGAGCAACTCTATTGTAGAGCTTTGGCAGAGGGCAAATTATCAGTGAATAATTACTTAATTTAACTTTCTTTCTCATAAACCTATTGGATGAGTCCAAAATGACTTAAATATAATGCAAGGACCACTTTTATGTTGTTTGACAGTGTAGATGTTTACTATAATTCAATTCTTAACAATTCTCCTTTTGTGCTCCACTGTTTTGTACATGAGGCTGTAAGAGATGCCTTTTTGTGGCAGTGAACTATCCTTGTAAGGAGAAAAACAAGTGATAACACTATCACTGAAGCACATGGAAAAATGATTAAATTAACATGGCCTTGTAAAAGCAATGCAAGCGAGTAGCATGACATTACAATGACCCTTTCCTTAAACAACATTATCTGCGTCAGGTGATTGCTTTTGATTCAGTCTCATATTGACCCTCTGAATCTCCCTCCCACCCTGGTTACTGAACCTGAAAACAGTGGGTGAATTTTCATTAGTTCAAGGTCCTTGGTTTCATCTGACAACATCGATCCATGTGTCATTTTTGCCAATAGTATACTGATGATTCAGGGAGACATAAAAATGTCCCTGATTGCAATACTCATGCAAAGCCAAAAGACTATTTCCATTTTTCACAACAGTATTTGGCCTCATTGAGCATATGTTGCTTGCAATGGAGCTGCGTTTAGCAGTATTGGCCAGCACCCAAACTACAAAACCGAGTAATTGAGTTTAAATAGTTCAGACTGATCAGCATTGTGATCACAAATCTGTTCATTCCCTTCAAACCATTTCCTCAGATCCAGCAGACAAACCAGCATGTTACCATCAATCGTGCATTAAAAGCAAAGAAGCTTTGAACCATTAAGCCACTAGTTTAATGTGCAGGGTTCCGATTCACTCTCTCTGCCCCTGGTGCTGTGAAACAAACCGAGTCCGAGTGGCTGTGCAGTTCAGCTTCACTGCACAACAATCCATCAGATCTGCCAGTTTGAAAATGGACTGACTGCTAACACATGGATGCCGAAAAACAAGGCCAAGCCACAAGTGTGTCTGGAAGACCACTGGAAATACCATTGTGGTATATAGTCCTTTTAGATAAACCCACCCCTAAACAGCACAAAAAAACTAATCTAGCTATTGTAGGTCATTATATGTCAGTCAGATGTTCTCCTCCTGTCCAACTAAGCATCACTTCAGTCAGATGTCTGGCTACAGGACACAATTTCATTTACTGATTTTGAATCACACCCAAATGATTCAGAAGAAAGCCTAAATACTTGTTTTTCAAATTTACAGCAGCAATTTTTATTCATATATATTTCTTTAAAAAATATAAAATACATTGTTCTATAAAATAAAATAATAATAATAATGCTGTACAATTGTAATCTCTGAAGAAGAACCCATATTAGATTACGGATTTATAATAGTAAAAATAACTGTAGCCACAAAATGTGTTTTGTGGTAACCTAATGTTTGTAAGTGTATCTCACCAGCTCTGTTTCCTGCTGCAGTGACCTCTTTCACTGCATGTGCAAATGAATCATACAGAGGTCATTATCATATACTGTTAATATCATGGCAGAGCCACAGTGCTTGAAGCAGTACACCTCCATAATTCAACTACACTCTCCTATTAATAAAGTACTAAACCTGTTATAAAACTGTCCCATTGAATATTCCAGACAAACCATCACTGTCAATAATGGATGCAATTTGCACTGGTCAACTGCCAGTGCAAAAAACAGCACTCTACAAAGCCACACCTGCTCCAAAACACATGAACGCCTACAGTAAGAATCAAACAAATGCACTGCGAGAGACGGCGTTAAACTACTTCTTGTCTCAAAGCACATAACATTACAATAATAATGAACATAAACAACTTAAAGAGCACTGACCTGTATCACCTGACTGCTGCAGATTCATTTCGGCGTTGATAGTGTTGCCAGTGAAACAGATTTGATTCATGAAAAGCTCTGAGTATAACAACACGGGTTTCCATATCTTCCAAATTATGGTAGTTATGGCATGAACGCCGCATAAGCTTGTTGTTTTGGTTCAGGAGGAATTGTAATAGGCGTTTACTGTTTCGGTTGCGGTTGCGGTGCTCGCTCTGAAGACGTGTGATGTCTGCGCGAGCAGGTGCGCGGAGGTATGGAAATACATACACTGACAGGCAGACAGGACATCATATCATTGCATTCAGACCGAATTGGAGGAATACAGATGAGATATATACATATAAATACATTTAGACAACCTAACTAACATATAACATATACAACCGTACTATAAACGTTGTTACAAAGTCTCACTACTGTGGTTCTACAATAAATGTATGAAGTGACAAGAATAGTTTTTGTGCGCATGATGTGTTTCACGAAGCTTCGGAGCATTATGAATCCGTTTATCGAATCAACGGTTCGGATCGCCAAAGTTCAGTGAACGCCGAACAAAGTCATGTTTTGAAATCGGCTATCATTATATAAGTCGTTACTTATTTATTTTTTGTGCAAAAAAAACTAATTCTCGTCGCTTCATAAAATTATTGTAGAACCACTGTAGAGAGATGGGCTTTTTAACGGCGTCTTTAGCAACGTTGCCCTTTATGGGTCTTGAGAGAGGAAATGTAATTGCTGCCAATGGAAACCATCGTATTTCAACAAAAATATCTTCATTTGTGTTCCGAAGATGAACAGAGGTCTGAGGTGTCTGGAACGGCATGAGGATGAGTAATAAATTGCATTATTTTTGGGTGAACTAACTCTTTAAGAGATAAAAATAAGTTAAAATTTGTGGTAAATATACAGTAGTCTGCAGTTCATCAAAATGGAATATTGAAAAAATGAGCGTGTATTGTGGGATATAATCCATTGTGCATGTATATAGTAGTATACTGCAATTTTGCTTAATGCACACAGGAAATTTGCATACTACATATACACTAAGTATACTCATGCCATTATAATAAAAGTGTACAGATAGTATGCTAATCCAAATATAGGCCTATTAACACCTGGTAATACTGTAATACATAAGTCTGGCTATACGTCCTCTTTTTATCTCTCTCTCTCGCCTGTCTCTCTTTTGGTTTACCTCAGATCTCTCATAACCCTGAGGGAGCCTTTATTTATAGGAGGCAGTAGCAACTTCAATGGCTTTTAATAATTAATGATTTTGAGACCTGGCTGCGTCAGGCCAGCTCCACCAAACACTAGTAAAGTCACCATATATATTACCGTGGCTTAACAACACTCACTTTAACAGGGCACAGGTGTTTGGACAGAGCTCTGTAACCATCATTCACATTGAAAAAACAAAGGTAGAAAGCAGGGAACGTGCTAGTGCTCAATCCAGCTGCAGATCCCCAGAGCTGTTGTCTTTGCAGTAGCCCCTTGCTGTCGTTGTGAACTCCCTGTAAGAGAGACTTCACAGTGTGCGGCTGCTCCACATTCCCAGCATCCCTTTGTAGCAGATCAGATGCAGAGTGAGAGTGAGAGAGAGTGAGAGAGAGAGAGAGAGAGAGAGAGAGAGAGAGAGAGAGAGAGAGAGAGAGAGAGAGAGAGAGAGAGAGAGAGAGAGAGAGAGAGAGAGAGAGAGAGAGAGAGACGCAGGCACAGACGCAGGCCACACAACAGCACAGTACCACTTGTATGTGTGCCAATACGAAAGCTGGAGGGAACCAATAATTATTACCATTGCACAGTTGTAAAATCCACTCTGTTGTGATGTGGTGGAGATACAGAGTGGATTAAGAGACAATTATGGGAAAACCTCTAGTGCTAGAGCACTCTTTCTCCACAGCTGTGTCCGAAGCTTAAGGGGGCTGCTTTGCTACCTTGCTACACCCATTTAGTTTGTTTTCAAAAATGTTGACGTCACTTTACATATTACAAAAACACATGCTGCGTCTTAAATTGCATCCTGTATATTAGGTACTACATTTGTTTTGAAACTTACTTTGCAACCACTAAAAAAGTATGTTCCATATATCTAAATTCGGATGTACTACATCTGCCATGTAGTCAATATCATGTGACCTATGGCGTCAGTTGTGTCACTTCACTTCCCTTCACAAATCCTCAAATCCTGGGACAGTAAAGCGTCCATCGTATGCACACTTCAGAATTTCTCTGGAAGCAGTAGGTTATCCAGGTACTTTTCGCCTACTGTTTTGTGAATACTACTCGGCTAACATACTGTTTTTCGCCTACTATATACTGTAGTATGGAAGTAGGCATATTCAGATGCAGTGAAATGTTTTTTTTTTTTTAGGGTCACTGTACAAACACTAAAATAGTATGTTTAAAATGGAATAAAATTGAGAACGAAAATATTCAAAATCTGTAAGTGTTCTTTTTTCTGAAATTAACGATAACGATATACACCGTGTGCAGAATATTCTGATCATATTTTTTTCCAGGCACATTTTACCAATTCAAAACCACATTAATCTTAATATCTACTATTCGTTTTTTATTTAATCATTTATAAGTGATATATAACTGTTCATGAAGGCTGGAAATGAAAAACACCTGATATTGAAGGACCAAAAGCACATCATTTTGGACCACTGTTTGAAGAATTCATCTTCCAGAATCTGGCTGTAAGTTTTGGGATTTCATTTTTAGTCCATGTCATATCCTGAAGTTCGTTGCAGAGATGAACCTACAGTGGTCCAAGAGGATGTAGTGCTGGTCCCTCAAGAGTCACTCTCGACCTATCTGTCAATAAAGCCTTTAAAAACCAGTCTTCATGTATTTTACAACACTTCAGCTTGTGATTCTTATGAAGTGGGGGTCATTTTTTAGGATTCTTTACCTAAATTAAGTCTCTGAGATCCTGACACCTTGCACTTCTGGGAACTCCAGGTAGTTTGGAGTAGTGGAAAATTGTGGTGCTGGAGACTAAAGGGTTCCTGATGGTTTCACACTTAATTCTTCACCTTAATTCCTAATTATTTTGCAGTTAACATGTGTCATTTCTTCGCCTCCTGATTTTGTCTGACCCTGCTGACCCAATGAGTGGTCATGCCTTAACTCCAATGTCTAGTATTGCATTAGTTGTATCCTTCTCATTGGCATTTAATCATTTTAGATTTTTCAGTCTGAGTTAAATCTCTTTTTTTCTGCAAAGGGCTCACATAATTTTTCCTGCCACTATAAATGAAATAAATACACTAACATTCAAATATTTGGGGTCTTTTTAAAAAAGGAATTCAGCAAGGATTCATTAATCAAATAAGACAGCAAAAACACTTATAATGTTACAAAAGTGAAGGCTGCTGAAAATAAAATACAGCCTTGCCATTAAAGGAATAAATTACATTTAAAAATGTTAAAACAGAAAACAGATGCTTTAAATTCTGATCAAATAAATGCAGCCTTGTTGAGTAAAGGCTTCTTTCAGAAATATTTAAAAAATCTTACCGACCCCAAACCTGACTGGTAATGTAGATACATAAATATTATTACTTATTAATATATTAATTAATTAATAAATGAATAACATTAACTAATAACTACAAAAAGACTATGTGATACTACCTAAACATATTTATAAAAGGTCGATTTTTGGCTGCCTTCAAAAATCAATCAGGAGGCACGGATGGCAGGACGTTACCCAAACACATGGATTCTGACATGCCTTGATACTTGATAAAGCAGCATTTTTTTCAGGTCACCGACACAACCACACATTTTTGGTTTTCCACTATCTGCAAGCAACCAGTGTGTGGCCAACCCTGCCTGCTTAACCTTGGCAAAGCCAGAGGCCGAGTACAGAACAGTGTGTCAGCACCCGTCTTACTCTGCACTGTTAGAGTGAGCATCAGAGCGCTGGAACTGGGCCTGCCAACAGCTGTGACACGCACGCACCCGGTGTGGATAGGCTTCAATGGAGCAGCCTATTACAGGCACCAAATCAATGAGAACACGCATACAGAGTGAGAGAGACAGTAGGAAGGTGAGTGTAAAGACCGAGGTGAAAATGAGAGAGGGTAAATGCTCTGGGGGACCAGGCTGAGAAACCTCCCTGCAGCTATACTCGCTCTCACACACACATCCTTGTCTAGAAGGAAAAATGTGTATTGTACAGGGCCGCTCAGAGGAAAGCAGAGGCGTGTTGATGTCATGCTGATGTACGCGACTTGCAAAGCCTGGCAGCAGTGACATATTTTGGTTTGTGGTAAAGGTGAATAAAGAAAACTATAAGAGGTGACATTTCACTCTGCTCTGATGATGGTCTGAGTCACTGAAATTGAAACGATTTGTCAAACAGACTACACTTCACCAGTTTTATCTCAAGTTATCCACGATAAATGATGCTTTCGAAAAGATTAAAGACCGATATGAACTGAATTTTTTTTTCTCATTAGAAGTATTTCAGTTATTTACACATTATATACTGCAAACGTATATAGAGAAATGAAAGCTTGAAATATTTATTAAATGCCCTGAATTAATCAACTATACAGGCATAAGTAAGAACATTTTAAAGCACTGGAAAGTAACTCTGACATAAAGACTACATAATAATAAATAATAACTACACAATGCCTATGTGATACTCCCTGAAAATGAAAAAAGCACTTATGAATCAATTATTTTCGTAATTAATACAAATCCACTTTTGCTAGTTTAATGACCTAAAAATGGTTGGTGCAAAAGGGTTGTACCTAGTCTCTTAATGAGTCATGGGTGTGTTTTGGGTGTAATGTGGAATAAACCAAGCAGAGTCTCATCTCCCATTTCCTTTAAAACCTGGTTGCGCTTGCACCATGTTTGATTCGCTATTTTTCGGTCTGAATGACAGGAAACAATGCATATTTACAAATGACATGAAGTTGACCAGACAAAACATGAAATATTTTGTGTTTATATTGTCTGCAATGAAATAAGTCAAAGTAAATTTAGAAATCACTACTTTCTTTTTTTATTTGCGTTTTCCATATTGTCCCAACTTTTTCTGATTTGGGGGTTGTACATGGTGGAATTTGGGAGTGGAAAGACTGAATGCTTCTCCAGAGAGGAATCTTTTTATTTTTTGTGTGCTGCTGCGCATCCCTGTGTGTGTAATAAGCAGAGTGTGGACCTGCCTATAGGTGCATATTACTAACGCTCCCTTTAAATAACACAAAAAAATACTGCGCTATTAACTTTAGACCAGGTTTTTGTTGGCCAATGGTGCAGTTGTTTTCAGTTGCCTCAAAATAGCAACGCGCCAACAATGCACCGGAGTACACCTCGTTTTCAGACAAGCAGAGCCCTGGGCGAACAGCTGGGAGAGTGCATTTGCATTTAAACAACGTGGCGCTGGACATGAAAATGATACTTGCGTCGGGCCTGGTGTCGCATTGCGCTGGGTGTATGATAGGGTCCTTGGAGTACATTTATTCAACAACTAAAAACCTAAAGGTTTTTCCTTTGCATTTTTCGCATACAGACATCAATGTTGCCAAAATGATCCCTGTTCACACAGATCTGCGAAAACAACTAAAAACACTGTATTATGCATGCCGGGCCAGTAGTTGGCGATGCCACATTATAATGAACAATAATGCACCTATAGACTGAACAAAATTTCACCATTTTCACAAATTCATGTTTTTTTAGTGTACATGATCCCGTGTGAACGATCCCTCCACTGCAGCTCAAACTGCCATTTTGTCCTAGAATGCTCGAGATGTTTTCTGGTTTAAAACAGATGAGAGCGTTTGTCGACATTAAAACAGTGGCTGAAATAACACTGATATCTGACTCAACTGCCAGCATCAATTTATCAGTCTTAACATCAAAGTCTGACTGAGGGGGACTTAAAAACGTCAAGATAAGGGAGAGATATGAGCGATATGCTGGCTCACTCAATTGAGTTTGGCTTGAAGCTTTGATATCGAAGAAGAGAGCTATACTGTAAGTGAAATTCCCATAGTCTCCGCTTCTTCCAAGTGTTTTTCAATTCCAGGGATAGAACAGTTGCTTAAAACTAAAAGAGTTATGTGAAATATTCTGCAGATCGATGTTTTTCATTAGGTAGTTCGGACCAAAAACCCTGATAAAAAAGTGTCACGGTTTTCACAGAAAGCTACACAACTGTTGTTATGTACCATTCATATCTTAAGCACCAAATCAGCATATTTTAATGATTTCTGAAGGATCATGTGACACTGAAGACTGGAGTAATGGCCATCACAGAAATAAAATACAATTTACAATACAATATTTAATAATTTTAAGGTACACGGACTTCCAGTTCATTTCCATTTTGTACAATAATATATTAAAATAAAGTTGTCAGGAGTTTAGAACTGACACGAGGGTGAGGTAACACTTCTGATAAATCGTTCAGTGGACGTGCTTATCAGATTCACATCATCTCAAAATGACCAAAGATTGGCTGATATAATAACACAACACACTAACATTTCTTCCCAAAGTCCTTGGTCTCTATCTGGTTCATTCACACCAACACAGAGAAGAACTTTACACTTAGACTGAAATCTGACTTGCTTTTCCAATTCAACAATCTTATCGAGTTTCCCATGTTAATAAGACAGATCTGGGAGAAGAAAACGAAGCCGAGACATTCAACACGGGCCTTTGGTTTTTTCATTCAGGCTAAAGGCTAAGACAACAAGGCTTTCCTCTCCCTAAAACGGCATGTTGTGCTAGCCTAACAGAAAATACACAGCGATCTTCCCCGATTATGATCATTCACCCTCGATCCCTCACAGCACTTTACCCTAAAACTAATAAGTGTCATCAATCTGCAGCCAGATAATTAGCAAATTACTGACAACTGTTGTGTGTTATCATGTTTAATGTTGTTGCAAGTCCAATGTTCCTTTAGGAATGCTCCTTAGGGGAGCCTCTCGCTTTGATAAGCAGCCTGAGCTTCTTTTGCAACAATTTCCTCTCCAATGCTCAATTCGCATTTCACTGGCTGATGAAATCTGGGATCAACCGCAAACCCCGAACAAGCCCATTTCAGTGGCTCACAAAATACTATGAGTGTCGAGGAGGACTTGCTGGAGTCCCTGAGGATTTCCTTGCTCCATCTAATCTAATGCCACCCCGAGCCGGAAGGAAGCGTTGAGGTACATTGATTCACACGCTACAACACTGCAGCATTGAGCGAGGATCTAATTAAGCCTGTTAATAACCCAGTGTTGAAACACCCATAAATGTTCAACCGAATGAATACTACAAGCACACGTCTTTCCGTTTTAACTTGTGTTGCAATACAACGATTCCCAAAAACGTTACTAATAAAGATCTGCTTCACAGGTGTTCTGAAGACCTCTCCTTTAAGAGAATCTATCACAATGATTTAGAGATCTACGGCTCTAAATAGATGAAAACACATCCACAATATCTCACTGAAGTGTCAAGTAGAGAGATAGCACAAACATACGTCTTATTTTTGCCACTTGGCACTTGAGTAACAAGTCAGCAATCTCAAGGTGATGAAAAGGTCTCTCAAAGTTTAAGGTTTGATGTTTTACAGTACAGTACATGCGATTTATTTATGGCCATCACTTAAAAAAAAGGACACTGGTTGTGATGCCATAAAATCTGAAGGCTTAGCTTAGTTTATGAATAATAATTAGATTATGAACAAATACATATCTATGTGAGGTATTGACAAAGAAATCAGGTTTGTAGTTTGTGAGTATTTTTGTAAAAATGAATAGTGAATAGTGGCAACATGCATTTAAGTGGGTAAATATAGGAGAAATATGGCAAAGTCGTTTTGATGTGCCACACTTCCTGCTGTCTTTAACTGAAAATTGGCACGTAGAATGCTTCAGATCAGGACTTTTATCAAAGTGAAGTTTAAAGCAGATTGGACATTGTATGCCTGAGTTACAACAACTTCCTGTTTCGTGGCGTTAGTCGCACACATTAGCACTTAGCCAAGTACTGCATGATTTAACATTTTTCTAGAATGTTTGGCACTTAATGATATATTTAAATGTGTTTCCGGGAGTGCATGTGTATTGCAAACCATTTCCTGTTGCCAGCAGGTGGCGCTATGACTAACTAAATATTGGAATGTAGATGTCTTCAGGCCAGGACTCTTATCAAATCTGTGAACTTTGGGGCAGATTGGACATTGTATGCCTGAATTAGCTTTTAGCTTCCTTTTTCATGGCGAAACATTTAAGTTTGTACACGCCGAAAAAACTGCAAAAATTTTCCAGATACAATTTAAAATCTCACTTTCTGTTTTTTTTGTTACATGTCTATCAAATGTCATACTTGTACGTGAAAAATAGTGTGAACAGCGCTTAGTTGAAATTTTGTAGGTGCTGCTATCGAACCATTTTGCCATTCTGAAACCCAGAGAAGAAGAATAATAGACAAGCAATTCCAAATAGGGTCCTCAAACTATGGTCTCAGTCCATAAATAGCTTGTTGGACAAGTGGTTACAATTTGCATTTTAAGTGGTTTTTAATCTGTCCTATTATAACTTTTACATTTTAATAGGACAGATTCATTTAATTTTAATAAAAATGAATATCATTGCCACTTTTTATATATCTTTTATAGTATACAACACAGCCACAAGCTATTTTATAAAGTGGTGTAGACAAAACTGGCCATTCCAAAAAAAATATATATATATAAAAAGTGGGGAATAAATGACTAAATGCCTAAGGCGATTTTCAGCTCTTTATAGATAAACTCATAATTAAAGGGTTAGAATCAAATTGGACAAACAAAACAGTTAAAGCCTTTAAAGGTACGTCTCTGATTACACAGTGCCCTTGAAATTACATTCAAAAGCTGAAAAATAATCCATTTAATCCAAAAATCAGCCCTAGAAAAAGTAAAAATAAATAAATAAATACAAATTGTCAGTGTTTCCTACAAATCCCCAATGCGGGAAGCAGATTACAAGTCTGCGACGGAGACAATGAGGATGTCCATCCAAGAAGCTAATGCGAGTCTGAGACAGGGCGCGGAAAATGTGAACAAACATGCATGACTCAGTCATGGAAATGACATGTGT
Organism: Gobiocypris rarus; assembly: GCA_023029165.1. Lineage (NCBI taxonomy): Eukaryota > Metazoa > Chordata > Actinopteri > Cypriniformes > Gobionidae > Gobiocypris > Gobiocypris rarus. The sequence continues at coordinate 13,256,204 of CM040931.1, read as the reverse complement.
CTGTTAAATAATGTGCATTGCATAGTTTGACATGGCAATGAGAAATGCAGTTCTCCGAGCATCTACTACGAGCATCATGGTGACAGCAGATGAGCCAAGATCCACAGAGAGGGTGTCCTCTCCTAACCTACCTGACATTTGAGACACACAAGCCCTCGCTTTCATTCCTGTGGGAGAAAAAAAAAGAGACAGAGTTAGAAGTTGAAATTTTGAAAGAGGCATAGAAAAACTTGACATATCACACTTCAACCAAACAAATCTTCCTTGTACTTAAAAGAACGATTGCCGTCTCATTATTTTGAACTAAATTTGTCTTGCCTACAGTATAAATCAAGTGATGCACACAATAACGTTCAGCGTGACCTGTGTAAGTCCGAATCATGAACAAATGATTCTTATGAACTCCTTCATTCAAGTGAATTAAAAACATACAAAAAGATTCATCCACAAAAAAATTACTCTCGAGTTGGCCCTTTCAAATAATCATAAAAAAATAAAAACTCACAAACTTAGAAGTTACCATTTTAATCAGTCTGACAGAATGAACTCATGTTGTCTTAACAGTTTAAATATTATATTTCTAAATAAATAGCTGCATTAACTGCATATGGCAAAATACACGTTATATACACCAAATTATTCCATATAATATTACTTTTTCTTTCTGAATCACTGTTTATTAGACCAAAAAGTTATATGCTATCTTTCTGATTTTTTTATTGTATATTGTATAATACATGTTTGACAGATCAGCTGTAAATAACCCAAAGTTAAATGATGTTGTTACACCTTTTCTAGGAAGTAGAGAAGCATTCGTCATTCCGTAAACACCTAGTGGCGATCAGATTCTATAGCAGCAGGCTTTCCATATGTGATGGAAAGCTCTAATATTCACATTTGTGACTGGCAGATTACCTCAGGCATCCCCAAGCCCAAGCCCTTGTTTAATAATTCACAAGTTTACCTTTGAGAAAAAGGCTTTTTTAGAAGCTCTATGGTTCTCATTGGACTAAAGGTGCCAGCAGCCTCGCTCTCAGACAGATGTCAGGAAGCTTTTGCACAGAAAACGGGTTCTGATCCCATTACACAACAAAGCGGTCACACTAAATGAAAACTGAGTTGAGCCAGAGAGCTGTTGAGGTGACCACTGTGTTAATGTTGAGACTGGATGGTAGTGAAATACATATCCTGCAAATATAAAAAAGCTGTGTAGTTGTCCCTACATATGTGAGGAATTTTTCTATTGGTGGTCATCTCCTTTACTGTTGTTGCTAATCCCGACTAGGTTGATGCAACCCTCTGCGCAGACCTTGGCAATAGAATCGCCATTGGCTAGTACATTTTTTAGTTTACTTGCCAGGTTGATATGCTATTTTATTTGTATTAATGCTGTCAAATACATTAATCACGATTAACTGCATCCTAAAAAGAAGTTTGTGTTTACATAATGTGTGTGTGTGTACTGTGTATAATTATTATGTGTAGCCTATATAAATATGCATACATGCATGTACAGTATATTTTTTTATATTTATATACAAATTATTAATATGTATAAATAATATAATAATATAAATTTGAGATACTAAAATATACATACACACAGTATATGAAAATATTTCTTAAATATATACATGTGTATGTGTATATTCAAATATACATAATAATTATAATAAGTACACACACATATACTATGTAAACAAACTTTCATATATCACGATTACTTAGGACTGGTGCTCAAGATATTGTTGGTCATTCAGTGTTTCCGTAAAAAATGATAATAGTAATAGATAATAGCAATTATTAATACGATTACAATACTATAATTCTACTACTTACAACAATATACAACACACTAAGGATTGATAAACTGCTGGTACATGAATATTAATCATGTTGTCCGCGTTCGCTCGAACTGATTTGCTGAAATCAAAACAGTGAAAGGTAATAGAGGAGTACCAGCCAATGATATTGACGTTTGCGCATTAGTCCCGCCCACTACCGAGAAACCATATATCTACGGCTTGTTCTTAAAAGCTAAATAATTCCTAAATGTAACTCTGTTTTTTTTTTTTTTTTTTTTTTTACAGGAAATGACATCAAAGAATATGGTTTACATGTAGCGTGATTCTGCGTGGAATTTAAGACTCTCTCTTTGCGCGCACATATAGCAGAAAATCTTTGTGTGGCAGGGGGAGCTGCCACAGAAACCTGCCAGGACTGAAGGCAGCTGTCACGGAACCCGTCACTGGTTAAGGCAGCTCCTCTAAAACCTGCCAGTGCTGGAGGCAGCTGCCAGTCCGGTAGATGCATGTGAACAATACGACAACGCTGTTCCGACGTTTTTACACAAACTACAGTAAGCGAGAGCCGTATTAGGTCATTATTCACCACTAACCAATGCCTCAAGATCTCTCAGTGTTTTACAGCGGACTAGACCAGACTGATACAGGAGAGCAACACAGTGCAATCATGACACTATTTACCACTTTAACTTCTATTTTATTCCGCTATTTGTGTTTGTAATCGAGCACGCGTCCCGTCATCAAAGCGTCGCGCCAGCCACAACCGAGCGTCCGCCTGCCTCAAGATCTCTCAGTGTTTACAGCTGATTACAACAGACTGATACAGGAGGCAACACAGTGCAATCATACCATTATTTACCACTAAAACTTATATTTTATTCCACTATTTGTGTTTATAATTGAGCGCGCGTTCCGCCATCAAAGCGTCGCGCCAGCCACAACCGAGCGTCCGCCTGCCTCAAGATCTCTCAGTGTTTACAGCTGATTACAACAGACTGATACAGGAGAGCAACACACAGAGCAATCATACCATTATTTACCACTTTAACTTATATTTTATTCCGCTATTTGTGTTTATAATCGAGCGCGCGTTCCGCCATCAAAGCGTTGCGCCAGCCATAACAGAGCGTCCGTCTGCCTCAAGATCTCTCAGTGTTTACAGCTGATTAAAACAGACTGATACAGGAGGCAACACACAGTGCAATCATACCATTATTTACCACTAAAACTTATATTTTATTCCACTACTTGTGTTTGTAATCGAGCACGCGTCCCGTCATCAAATCGTCGCGCCAGCCACCTCAAGATCTCTCAGTGTTTTATAGCTGATTAGAACAGACTGATACAGGAGAGCAACACACAGTGTAGTCATGACCAGAGATCTCGAGGCAGGTGGACGCTCGGTTGTGGCTGGCGCGACGCTTTGAACGCGTGCTCTATTATAAACACATATAGCAGAAAAAAATATAAGTTAAAGTGGTAAATAATGGTATGATTGCTCTGTGTGTTGCTCTCCTGTATCCGTTTGGTCTAGTCAGCGGTAAAACACAGAGATCTTGAGGCAGGTGGACGCTCGGTTGTGGCTGGCGCGACGCTTTGATGAC
>CM040931.1:12992795-13247795 GCA_023029165.1 Gobiocypris rarus | reverse complement strand
CCAAAAATATTTAAAAAAAATGTGAGTTCATTGAAATTAAAATTGAGTTAATACAATGAACAATTTTCAGTATCGACATCACCCTTTATTCAAATATTATTCAAAGATTTTGTAAACATATTGTGTAATTGTGAGTTTTATTTGTTATAATGCAGTGAAACATGCCAAATTGTGCTGTTTTCATGATTTCTCACAAAAAAAAATATATTTTTGTGGTTCAGATACAATAATATTTTGAGTTTCTATTTATTAAACCAATTTCCTTCATTGTATTAACTATTTTTTTTAATTCAAATGAACTCAAAGTTAAGGCAACCAGGTTACTTGCTTTTTTAAGTTAAACCAACAAAAATTTTTTACAGTGTAGCATTAAAAACGGTGTTTACAAAGTGCTTTACAGAACAGAAATAAGTGTGTGAATTAAATGTGAATATAATATAGATTCTTGCGATTTAAGAATCAATATTAGTTCATCAAAATGAGAATCGATTAAATATATTAATACACAGTGCAATTCATAAAAAAGTTTTACTCAGCCAATTTTAACTCAAATTTGGTGTTTAGGGAACGTACATTTTGGGCCCCACGTGCCGTTTGTCCTGCCTGCCGTTCTATTACACTTAATGCACCTACTGTTTTGGCGAATTTTAAGCTCCATATGTTCAAAACTAAATTAAAAAGCATCACCTTCAGTGCAAATGGAATTCCATCTTCACATTCAAAGCCAGGAAGCAGGTCTTACACTGTGATAACCCAGAATACTCAAGATCATCAAAAGAAAGTCAGATCAGTTCTTAACGAGACGAGAAAAAAAAGTTCAGTGTACTGGGGCTTTTTAAAGTATAAGGAGAGTTTGGACTCCCTCCACAAAGTGTGAGACAAGCACAAATCTAACATCACAGCTCCAGCACTTCAAAGCCATGGCAATGCCTCCCCACAGGAGTGGCCATGGAACAGATGTCTGAGAAAAATGCTGCACAGCAATCGTTTTGTGGCCTCCAATGACTCCAGAGTAACAGACCACACGACAAAGGACACAAAGATAGCACAGTCTGAAGGTCTTGGTGTGCGTCAGTATCAAAACCCTCAGTTTACAACACTGAATTTGAAACCAAGCTTAACCTGTATTAGAAAGAAAATATTCCATGTTTTAAAATATAAATGTTTTTCTTATAAAATCTTAATGTTCACTTTTAGGCTACATATCTATAATTATAATCTTGGCTATGCAACAGACATAAATGTAGCTATAAATAACTAGCTACATATAAAAATTCCTCTCCTTGTACTTTACTGTGAGGAACACGATATTTACTCGTAGGTACATGAAGGAGCTCCACATACCAAAGCTAGAAGGAGTCAAAAAACATTCTCTTATTCAAAAAAAGGTTACAACGAGCTGCTCAAGAACTACCCACCAATCTGCCTCTCTCATCCATATGCAAGACTTTCACCGGAGTCATCCTCTGACACTTATCGAGAGACGCGGGAACAGGCAGGAATCCCGGTCAGGGTATGGAACAATCGTCTACATCCATGTCCTCAACCAACACAAGGCGCCTTTGGTGCTGGCCTTTGTAGACTAAGAAAAAGCTTTTGACAGCATAGAAATCAGTGCAGTCCTCCAAGGCCTCTACCACAGGGGATCGAGGATGAATACATCAGTCTGATACAAGAACTCAGCTCTGGATGCTCCACAGACATTACACTCTTCCGAAAACCCATCCGCATTCCAATAACGCTAGGCGTTAAGCAAGGAGATACAATATCCCCAAAGCTCTTCAATGCTGCAATCGAGGAAGTCTTTTTGACAACTGGACTGGAGAGATGGCATTAATATCAATGGTGAAAGACTAAACCATATACGATTTGCTGATGACAGTTATAATTGGTGAAACAACAGAAGAGGTCAAAGAGAAGCTGAACCAGCTAGACAAAGAAAGTGTAAAGCTCGGACTCCAAATGAACCAATCAAAGACAATGTGGATGAAAAACCAAGAATAGCTCTATATATTATAGGGTTTTGAAACAATGATCATATTGGGTCTGAAATGATTGACAAAGTCAATAGTTACATCTACCTGGGCCAAGAAATTACAATGGAGCACACCATCAGCCGTGAGCTATCTCGCAGAGGTTATCACTACCATCAGTGACCCAACCCTGTGAGCCCATCTCTTCAATGCCACCATACTACCAGCATCACTATACGAGAGCGAGACATGGTCTCTAACTAAAACAGATAAACAGAAACGCGTGAATTGTTTGCAGGAGATGTCAAGGGTGAAAGATGCGATCATGGAGAAAGCAAAGAAAAGATGGGCTGGGCATTTAGCTTGAATAGAGGATGATCGATGGATGCTGAAAGTGACAACGCGGTACCCCAATGAGATAAAGCAATCACTCGGACGCCCGCCAACACGATGGCCAGATTTCCTAAAGAAGGAAAAACCTGGATCCGCACAGCCACAGACAGATGCAGATGGGAGAAATGCTTTGACCTGCATCATCCACCGGAATGATTGATTACAGGCTGAATAAAGAATATAAATATATTTAACATGACAAGTTATAAATACATTTATTAAATGTACTACTTCAAAGTAGGTCTAATAGCAGTATTCTAAATGTGTTCTAAAATCCTTTGTATGGGAAACTATTTAAAATGACATCATATTTAACCCACAATGTTTCAATTGTCCATCCATCTTTTCTGGCTTAATGAAATCACTGGACCTCACGTATCATGGTATCGGAGAGTGATGTCAATTCAATGAAACATAACACAGCTGCTCAATCACCACAACACAAGGTTATAATGACCCTAATCGTTATCGCTCTAATGAGGTCGTATCAAAATCAATCATCATTTCTAAGCTTGTTTTCATGGCATACTTATGAACACAATTAAATCAAAGCATTCAATTTGAATAACAAATCATATCTACCCATATACCCGAACAGGTTATTCTCAGAAAGCTGATTGGTATTCATTGCGTTATATAGCCACATTTGTGGGTAAATTATAAGGGTTGAAAGGCTCTCCAGCCATGTTAGAGAGTATAGCAGGCAAACAGAACCATCAATACTAGCTGTCCGCTCCAGGCTAATGCAAACCCTCCCAGCTTCAGACACTGATATACATTTATAGAACCTTTAAAGCAAAGCTCCATTACACAAAATATTGCACTAAATGACTGATATGATACAACCATCACGGGCACATCTGAACACCACAAGATATGATTAAGTGTGGTATTACTTACACCAGTTGTTTTCAAGCGTTTATCCTTCATGCTACAAGATTGCAGACATCACAACATTATGGACATGAAAAATATACAATATACAATTTATGAAAAATGAACTTGTGAAAGATAAACTATAAGTGCTTTCAATAAGTAACTTTAAGTGAATGATCGATGGTAAAGGTTATCTAAATGCAAAAATTGAGCTAATGAGCATGTGCACTTATATTTATCTAATATCAATTGAAATCGACAAATTAAACAAAATCTCTAATAAGCAGATGATATCTGGCATCTGCCTAATTTAGTAATCATCTTGCAATTTGAAGTCTTTGACACCAGCAGCTGTCCCTTTTAAAGGTACAGTGTGTAATATTTAGGAGGATCTACTGACAGAAATGAAATGCAATATAATATACATAACTATGTTTTCAGTGTTGTATAAAGCCTTACAAAATGAACTGTTATGTTTTTATTACCATAGAATTATCATTTCTATCTACACACACAGTGGGTCACCTTACAGTGAAGTCACCATATTGCGCTGTATTGTTTCTACAGTAGCCCTAAACAGACAAAATGCTACTCTCTGCTGTCTCAGACGACGACTTTGTCCTGTGTCGGCCACCGTAGCTTCTCTATGTGCTTCGAACGAGAGGGATGAGCGGTGGGTGGTTGCAATTTTACACAGTGCACCTTTAAAATGTGATAAATTATGCAATTCTTGCTTAAATATACCTTCACTTCTATTCATTTGCCTATTGCATTTTTCCTTACTAATTTAACTTATTAAAACAGACCATCAACCACTTTGGAGAAACAATATCCTACAGTAAAGTCAAGAAGATTTTCACTCTTGATGTGGGCAATTTATTAATCGTCCAGCACATTAGTACAATTCACCAGTCGGATTCAGATACTCTGAGAAAATTAGAGCAGCTACAGTCATTTATCCTCAACAAATTGAGCTTTGAGTGACACACGCACACACACACAAAAACATTTGTATTCTTATCTATATTATGCACTCATACTCTGCGCACTTGTGTGGTTTTAATATCTTCATTTGTTTCTGATTTTCATTTGGTTCATAAATGGTTATCCTTCGGTTCTAAGGCTATGAACTTTTAACTGCCCCTAGATAAGAGGACGTTCAGAACACTCAGTGTTTGTGCCGGCATAAATAATTCCAACCTTTTAAATTTTCAAGATGATGGCCGCAGTGGGGCATAGTGTTGACTTCTGTTTGGCCCTTCAGGACAAAAGAAAATAACTCACGCTGCAGAACTTCCCTGCCCAAGACAGAACCCAAATGGGAGAGCAGACATGAGCACGGCTATGAGATATTACAAAGTACACTTCTCACCACTGTGTTGTTTCATGCCTGAGAATATAAATACGTTACAATCATGCCAAGTTCCACAGATTTGTATCAAAGTATAATTTCATCTTCCCTGCTGCATGTTAAAATCACGGTTTAAACAAACAATTCATGAGAAACCGTTCTGGCATGAATAATATGACTTTTTTTTTCTTTCATCATATTTTCCATTGATCTCTAAAACACAGGAGCAATGAAAGATAATGATACATTCATGCTAGTTCCATTTGAACTTTTCCAAAAACTCTCTACTTATCAGCCATGAACTAAGTCTTGCGAGTTTTCCAGTTTATCACTGTTCTAACCTGGCTTCATGAATAAAACAGGAAAGATTTTTCTAGTTGACTAGTAGTCACCCATTTAAGCCATTAGTCAATTAATCGCATGTTTATATTAATTTAATTACTTAAATATAGTACACTGGGGTTATACCAAACCATAAATAGCTTTTAATATATATAGGTCTAATATTTAGCATATACAAAGCCTATCGCCAAGCACTGGCAAAAGTAATGATTATGAATGTGTCAGCAAATATAGTAAGGAGACATTTTAATTATTTATTAATAACCTTAGCTGCGTTCGAAATCGAATACTTCTCTACTATATAGTATGTGAAAAACAGTACGCCAACAGAGTAGTATGTCCGAATTCTTAGAACTTCTGGTGAGATTCTGAAGTGTGCATATGATGGACACTTTACTATCCCATGAGGCCACGGGAGACGATTTATGAATAGAGGTGAAGGGACGTAACCATAGTAACTGACCCTGGTAGGTCACATGATAACAACAACATGGCGGATGTAGTATGTCCGGATTACATTCATACTACATTCATTCATACTATATAGAACGTACTTTTTTAACGATCGCGAAGTTTGTTTAAATTCAAATGTAGTACCTACTTACATAGTACGCGATTTCGGACGAGCCCTAGTGTTTTCTGAGTCAGTGTTGGCGGCACAGATTAAATTGACCACGCTGACTCGCCAGTATAGAGGTCGCGCCTTTAGAGGGAAATGCATCTTTCATTCTGATTACATGAACCAATTCAAATAGAAATCTAATACTCTCTGATTGTTTAAAAGTAGACATTTCAATCTTTAGATACATTTCTTATGTTTGTGAGGCAAGTAGTCTAAACGTTCATTTCGGTCCATAATTGGCTATGTTCAGTCTGTCAGTCCAAATCCGAATATGTGCATATGATGTGCCAGATGAGCAGAAAATGATTCCAGACTAACATTTGCAGTTCTACAGATGGTAGCGCCAGCAGGAAAATGTATCAAAGTTAATTTAATAATAAAATAATATTGTTTTGCATTATTTCATTAATAAGTGCATTTACTAATAATATCACATGTTTGTTTATTGGAAATTTAACAGTGAAGCACTGAGCTTGAATTGATATCCAGATAAAATGTACTTTTATTAACAACAGTAATGTGCAAAAACCTCATTTTTATAGGGAAAATTTAAATATTCAACCCTTAATAAATGTACTATTTTTCTTCTATAGTATCACACTGAACTGACTGACAGCTTCAGTGATAACAAAAGGAGCGCTCTTTACTTGGTTTCTGTGTAATTCAGTAACAATTTGAAGAAAATTCCATAGCCTATATTAGGAAAAAGGAGTGGAAATGTCTAATAAGTCATATAGGTGCTCCTCTGCCACCAACTAATGGTTATAGTGGTAATTTCATGTTTTTCTTGCATGGAATAAATCCATGTATGCCAGCCTCCTATGTTTCTGCAGCTGCCTCATAAGACCAAGTAGTCCAGTGTAGTGGCTACACATTGTCATGCTGGTAATAAAGACAACGTCTGTATTGCAAACCCCTCCATGTTGCGGTTGTTGTCGTTTTTTGGAGTATGCTTATCAACTAGGGCTGGGCGGTATACCGAGTTTGTACGATGTATCTATATATTTTTTAGAAACGAGATGGAATGAGGCAGTACCGTTTATATCGATATACAGTAGATTGATACGAGCGCATCTGAAAAATAGCAGAGTACACAGATTAAGCTGAGGCAGGGAAAGTGCATTATACAACTTGTCCTCAACATGACACATGCTTTATTTTAAGGGCTTCAAAATAACTGGTAAGCTATCGTTAACCCGTATAGTTTAAAGTAGCTTGCCCTGTCGGATGCTTTGAGAGAGGTCAGAGTGTTGTCAGAGAGATAAATAGCCTACTTGAGGTGTTTGAAATGTGTTGCTTTCCTCGGTGCATAACTTGCATTTCACAGGTATATTCTACTACTGTAAATGTTAGAAAGTCATGCAAATATGTCCATTTTGTTGTCAGGAAAGGACGAGCCTTCTGCATGTAAATCTCCTCTAAAATTCAGGCTTCCGTGAATGAGTGCCGCAGCGTGCATGCGTGCCAAACATACAGAGTGCAATAGAATAGGAACGCAATAATTCTCACTAAAATATGCATATTTCTAAAATATTTGTTGTTGAACAAAAAATGTGCCATAAGTGGAATTTTAAACCTACAAGTAAGTATATTTTTATGGAAGTGTTCATTATAATGAGGTAATCAAATGTAGGCTAATTTGCGGTTTAGCCTTAGTGTTTAGTTTAGTGAATTATTAATTCGGTTTTAAGATTGTAATGTTACAATGTTAGAATGAAATGTGATTTAAACCCCCTTTTTGCACATAATATATTGCATAGTCTACATTACATCCACTGTATTGTTTAAAGCCTTCAATATCAGCATTGTTTTTAGGATTGGGCAGGATGTGAAATAAAATTAATTATTATTAAAATAAATTCAGATATTTTTTTTTTATCCAAATAGAAAAACAGAGAAAATAACGGGATTTATACACCGTGAATTTCAAAATTCAACCAAAAAATACAGAGATATGATTTTTTGGCCATATCGCCCACCCTACTATCAAATCAACCTCATTGCCATAAAAAACAAATGCAGATACTTTGTAAAATGAAAGAGTGGCTCAGATCTGAACAGTTGCAGTTGGAGTTATGTTTGGGATCATTTTAAAAGTGTAAATTGTAATATTGTAGTTTTGTAGAAGCAGGGCGAGGATCAGGCGGGATCGGTGACGAGTGATAATGAGTGCCAGCTGCGCGTCACACGTCTCGTCAGGCGGGACGGGAGCATAGGAGCGAAGGCAGAGTCGAGAGAGACCAGGCCTGGAGTTTATGTTGAGTTTTGCTGCTTTGGTTTTGTCCGTGGGCAGCCCCTCACGGACGACTGCCCACCGACAAAACCAAACGAAAACAAAACTCAACATAAACTCCAGGCCTGGTCCTCTCTCGACTTCCGCTGCCTTCGCTCCTCCTTTTATGCTCCCGTCCCTCGGCCGCGAGACGAGACCGGTGTGACGCGCAGCTGGCACTCATTATCACTGTCACCGTCCCGCCTCGCGGTCCCTCGCCCCGCTGCTTGCCACATGTTTATTTTGTGAAGGCCTATAATTTATGTCCATGTAAAGTGGCAAACGTTACTACTTACATGTTTCAAAATATAAACCATATTTGAGGCCGATGGATGATAGGTGTGCATTTGGATTTCCTGCCCGACATACTGTAATTACCACAAGTACCCACCGTTAACCATCTGTCCCTCACAGACTTTGGAGTTTTTTTGGCGACTAACCGACTAATTCAATTTTGATCGACTAAGTCTCTACTCATCGACTAACCTTTAGTTTAGGGGGCATCCCTAGACAATATAAAGTTATAAATAAAGCAGACCCAGTTTAAAATCATCCACCTGTGGGTGCCGTTCTGGAAATGTTGGCCCAGTCCTGCGGCTAGCTCTGGCTCCCATGTCTATTAAAGGTCACCAAAAGTCAAGTTTTCATTCGCTTCCTTTTGTCCTCTCTCCCCATTAAATCAAAAAAATTGTTTAATCCAGCAGGGCAATGAAATTAACCTTTTCACCCGCCAGCCGTGCATCAGTGCCTGGAAGGCAATTCACATTTTTAAACTGGATAAAGAGGGCCTGACTCTCCCTAGACCTGCAACCTCACACATTTGAAGGGTTTATCACTCAAAGGACATACAGTAGATGTGCTTTGCTAAAATAAGAATATGAAAAGGCATTTTTTTTGGCTAACTTGAAGTATTGAGTATGGTCTTGAGTAGCTACTGTTAGAATGGTGCTCTACAAATGTGTATAGAGCCTTAGACACCGTAAAGTCCAGTGTTAATTAAACTCAAAGGACTGAAACTAAAGGAAAAGTCAGTGAAAGGACATGCTGACATTTGGTAAGTTGCAACTATTAGGTTTTCACTCTTGGTTCGAATGCTTGGTCCAAACAGTTCAATTCCACCCGTTTCTTTTCTTTTAAAACTGTATTATTTGGATCTTAATTATGGTACATTTGCGTAATCAATGTGGGTCCGCCACAAGCACCAGCAGCAGCTGTTTACCACTGTAACTAGATAAAGAATCAGGAGGAGAAGATGCCAGTTTCACTGTTATTGAAGTATTTGTCCCTTTGGATTTACCGCCACAACTTCAGACGCACAGAATGGCACTAGATTCTGTCTGTCACATATATGAGAAAATAATTTATATGAAAACAATGCAGCATAGTATGATAATTACAAGCAGCAGCATGCACAAATGCATAATATACGTCATCAATGAAGGTTTACTTTTGATAGGTCTAACTGCAGATTGCAAACCTTGCCAGAGTACACAAAGGCCATCTTTTCAGGTGCCAACCAACCGCATAAGTTCATAAAATACACAGCCCCAAGTCTCTATCTAATACCAATTGAATTTCTATTGATTCTTCTGTGCTCAGTATGTAGCAAAACGCCCTGGCGGAGTGCAGTCGATGGAACAGAAATACCCGTTTTACCACCATGTTCAATTCCAGCTGAATTGACACTTAGCCAGGCGGATATGTAGCCGGTGAGGTTATTCCTGTTTGAAAGAACCAAGTTAGCCCGTATCAGGGGGTCTTCCATTCACCTCCCAAAGAAAATGCTAACAATTTATCATGGCACTGGAGCCTGAAAGTTCAGGGTACATCAATTTGGCATGAACCTCAGCTCTAATGAAACGTTGCAATGTGAGCAGTCAAGCCTGGCAGGGACTAAAGCTCACCCACTTCACATGTGCCAAATGCTACAAATGCTTTAATAAAGAGACCAGGAATATGATATTTTTCCTCTCCAAATCTAACCTTCAAATTTCAACAATGAACTAAAATTTCATGTAACATTATGATGGATTGGCAACAAGCTTCTGACAGATAATCTATGACTATTGCATTTTTCCTTCTCATTCATTTTCATCCAAATAGGCCATTATGGTACAGCACTGGCAGCAATTTGGGTCACGTGTAAATATCCATTTAAAGAGCTATGAGAACTATGCCTAATAAAATGGGCTCAGAACTGTGGTTTCGGGCATTGTGACATTTTAAGTAATACTATGTAGTCTTGGTCTATAACAGGGGTCGAGAACTTATGAGCCAAGCCTGGCTCTTTGCAAAAATCATGTGGCTCGCCAGGTCTCTCACCCTTTACCAACAAATGATTGATAAAAAAAATAGACACATCAATGGAGAACCACTCTTAACAGTAAGGCAGCCAATTACAATTCACTTGTTGTACAGCCTACCGAAGTTAATGAAAAATGTATAATAACAATAATATTCAACTTGTACAGGCCACGTGTGTTCAGTGCTGTTCCCGAGTGTCTCGAGTCGTGACAGCAACCCCTCACATTTCTTTGGTAACCTACAGCTCCTGTACTGGGATTTACCTTAGCTGCAGCTTGTTTAAGGTAATAGCATTTTTTTGAACAGCAGCGAAAATGTTAAAGTAGACTATCTAAACTTTAATATCCTTTTATTGAAACTGGTGCTTCCCTGTGCAAAGAGACATTTCCAAACATGTCACCCACTGGTAGGCTACTTTCGCTTTTGCCGCAGAGACTGTCCTATAATTGTGTCGTATTTATGATAATCCGCACAGATAAAGTTATTAATAACGAAACATGAATGAATGAGGAAAAAAAAGTGCTTTATATTGAAAATAAATGTATATTAAATATTTATATTTAAAGTGTGATAAGTCACGAAAGAACTGATTCCTACTAGGGCTGGTCCGAATACCATTTTTTGAGCTTCGAAGCATAGGTAGTCCGTAGGTAATCAACACCGAATATTCAAAGCTTTGAAGGGAAGGTGCTGAACATATTCTTCTCTCTAATAAAAGCAGGAATCTCGAGAAGTGGCACGCCTCATTTGGGCAGGGCTTCCTAAGAGAACAGACACTGCACTAGTGATACAAAACACACAGATCTGTTATGTCCCAGTAACAAGCTCCTATATTTCGCAGTAGACTCGCGATAGTCGGTGTTAGTGTTCAGGCATAAAACTGGTAACAATCACTTGCCCATCGCAGAGCCAACCCCACCGTCGTTTTGATATTTTATAGTAGTAAAAATAATTTAGTTCAGTTAGAGAACAGATTAACTACAATTAAAAACGTGCAGCGTGAGCCGAACGAGAGTCGGTTTGTCATTGTACTGTTTGGTTGTTGTGTCTTTCATTAAGAATACTAGGCAAATGAACCCACCATTCAAGCAACCCGCCTCAGAATTCTAAACCAAAACTAAAATAACACAAGTGCACAAGCACTGTTATGTGACGGTGAGGGAAAATGTTCTCATTATCACAAAATATTCAAATGTTGAAATTTTAAAATGAAAATTTAAAAATGGAAAAATGCATTAACCAAAAATAACAAGAGGGCTCTTTAGTCAAAAAAGGTTCCTGACCCCCTGGTCTATAAGAATACATTTTACAATGTGTTCAGCAGTTTTATTTAGGTGCATATCACTTATAACATCCCTAGAAATATTTTTTCCTTGAATGCAACTTGCTTCGTGAAGTTATTTCCGGATGTTATTTGCTGAACAGTGGTAAATATCAGACTGCATTAAGATAGTGAATTCCAGACAGCTTAGCTGTGGATTATCATTCTTTCCCCTGATGTCATCAAAAACAAACTTGTACACAAAACGTATTACAGGCACTTGCTATGTAAAACTGCAAGGGATTGTTAAGCACAAAATAAATATTCTGATATAATTTACTCACCCTCATACCATTCAAATGAAGATCTGAATAGAGCTTTGTGTTCATCCTTACAATTGACTTTTTTTTTTTTTGGAAGATTTAACAATCTTGCATGTTCTTTTGTGTTTTGCAGAAAAAAATACAGAGTTGAAATGACATGAGGGTGAGTAAATGATGACGATTTAATATAATCTTTAATATTTCTGTAGATCTGATTGGTGGCTAAATCATAAAATCTTGGACAATATTAGTGAGTTTTACTCAATTTCACAAATCTGACAAAAAACCGGACAAACACAAATTAAAATATATATGCATCAGATATAATCCAACATCCAGAAGAAAAAAAAATGGCCCACGCTGTTGTGCATCCTGATTTCCAGTAACACGACTGACCCGGGCATCTTACACCGATTCCTTCTCAACCACTGACTGTACTGTAATCTTTTAAAGGCATTTAGTCACGCTCGCTGAGTCTGCACTTCCTTTAAAAGGCTTCACTTTCTAGGAGTGATGATTGGGGCCCTAAACATGCTTAAGCCAAAGACCATGTTTAACTGCATTAGTACATTATGAGAAATGAGAAAATGAGTAATGCACTACATACATTAACAAATCAGTATCATGCGTCGAATTATTTCCATTTGCATTTTAAACCCTAATCAGCCAGACTGCAGCTAGTTAGAACCTTCAGCACAAATGGTTAATTTAATCAGGCCTAAATAGGAGGAATTACTCTTGAAATGTCCCTTTTTTCTCGGCAGGACTAATCGCTCCATCATCGCGAAAATGGGAATATTAGGGGTGTTTTCAGTAAGCCTATAAAGTTACAGAAAAGGACTGACTAATACAGCAAGAAATGGGATTTTGTAAAACAGCAGCTCTGCATAAGAGTGCTGCCTTGCTCTTTTTCCCAGGTGAATGAAGTCATGCTCCAGGGCCTTTCGGGTTCTCTGTTTATAATAGATATGCCAGAGCTTCTCACTAAAATTATTCATCAGTTTTCTCTGCAGCTTTGTACACATGAAAAGAAAAAATGCTGGGATTATGCAGTGCTCTATTTAAAATATAAAAACTGAAGAAAGACAGACTTAAAAAAAAAAAATGTACGGGCCAATTGTACAAAGTCGCTTTTAAAGCAAAACTTTTAATAGAAAATATTGAATACTGTTCACAATAGATCACCATAATGTGCACTGCTAGGGAAGCCACTTTGAAACTATAGCTTTCAAATTTACTCATAATTTAAAGTAGGTCAACTACAGTCAAGCTACTCTTTTTCCCCCCCCTCTCTGTCTCTCTGTCTCTCTCTCTCTGTCTCTCTCGCTCTCTCTCTCTCAAAAAACAGCACAAAGCGCAGACCTGAAACTCTTTTGTACACCTTTGGGATACACTGGAACAGAGAGGCAGATTCCAACACCAAACATCAATGCCTGACCTCACTGATGCTCTTGTGTCTTTGAACATTTAATTTAAAAAACATTAATCCCTCCGTTTTCGGCTATAAAAGCTTCAGTTCTCCTGGGAAGGCCTTCAACTACATGTTGGAACATAGATGCAGGGATTCGCTCCCATTTAGACTAAAGAGCACCAGTGAGGTCAGGCAGTGATGGTGGATGACAGGGTCTGGCTTGTCATCTGCAGTCCAATTCATTTCAATGTGTTCAATGGATTTCATGTCTGGGCTTTGTGCAGACCAGTCAAGTTCTTCTACAACATAGAAGAACTATCTGGAATAGAAAAACCTTTTAATTAGAAGGTGTCTACATTGGACATACAAGTGCATGAGAGGACAAAATGTGTTTGATTATTGCTTTGGCTCGCTTGGCTATAAAGCTGTAGCCGAAATACAATGCAGTGAAGGGTTTTGACAAGCTACCTTGCTTCTTGTTTGAAAAAGTAGCTTGTTAATGAACCTGCTGAATTACCAGGCTACTGAAAAATGCATTTCATTTTAATTACTATTTATTGAATGAGTTACTCCCAAAGCTGACAATGTGGCTTTGAGAGAATATGGCAGGTGACCAAATAACTGGCATCCATTCTCCAGATTTTGACCTATTTAATACAAAAAGGACAATCAGGCTGAAAATGGCTTAATACAATTGGCTAGCTTTGCAAGAGTGGACCATTTCCTGCAATTATAAGCTTAACGCAAGTGGTTGGATCACTTTGAATTGAGTTGAGAAGGGCAGGATAAGTACTACGTCTTAAAAAAAGAAGGATCACCCAAAAAAGAAAATATTGTCACTACCCTAATGTTGTTCCATACCAACAGGACTCTCTTCCGTAGCACACAAAAAGAGCATATTGGACCAACCAAATCATTTTTAAAGATCTGATTCAAAAGAATGACTCGTTCATGAAGGAAGTGAGTAACAATAATTTTGGTAACAGAAAGCTACTGTTTGGCTTATTTGGCACTGTTGGCACTTTTACGATACTTTTATGGGGCTTTTTGAAGTTGAGATGAAACATAGGTATAGCGACAGATCTTTTCTTTCTTATTTTGACACACATTAGAGTGAAACATATTATCGAAAAAGAAAATACAAAAGTGGACGGGACTTGTTTCTATCCATGGGTTGTTGATTGGATGAAGGCACGTCTGAGATAGGAATGCTGCCTTCACATGCTATCGGAATTATACGTTTCCTAGTTGAAAATTGGAGCCCTCTTAATGCCGAGTTCACACTGCACAATGTGAGTTGTCAGATCACTGTTCTTTTCACACTGCTATCTGGGGTAGCATTCAGTTGCTGCTGAGTGCACATTGCACAATGGATCAAAATTGTCTGTGCGCTGATTTACAAAGGCAGAGAGGGGGAAAAAAATTATGGAGGGTTGGGGAGACGGGGAGCCAGACAAGGCAAAACACTTGCCTTGTGTGTTCTGCAAAGAGAGTTGGAGGTAATAAATAATTTTGTGACTGGTCAAGCAAACCCGGGAATAATACTGATATTCGCGTCTATAAATCTCTCCGAACTTCCCGCTGCCCTGCATCTTGCTCTCTCAGTGGCTATAGGTCATCGCCGATCAAATTTTCAGTCAGAACACATTTCACACAGCAGGAGTTTGAATCGCCGACAGGTCCAGATGCAGCATGCCAAATATATAATCGGGCGTCGCCGACTAATCTATGATTCTCTTTGAACGAGCACCAATTTGCCCCTGATTTTGGGCATTTGTCTGCGATTAAGCAAAACCTGTCAGCGAGTGAACATCGGGGCTTAAATTGTGCAGTGTGAACTCGGCATTAATCGTATTTACCACTGGGAAGTTCAGGGATCATTTGGATACCCAAGTTTTAAACATGTCGGAGGGGAGGACGTTTGCTGCTGTGACTGCTATTCTTTATTCGTTTTTTTCCACAACCGCTACATCGCCTTGTCTTGTCGATAAAGTAGTGCATATTTACATATATGAATAATTATTTGAAGCGTATTGTATGTATTTAACACAGCAATAGCCTGCATTTGACAGAAATTAAGGCTAATTCACACCGCACCAACAGATGCTGACAGACGGCAACAGATACTTCGTCGGGTTTTGTTGGATCAGTGTGTTATCTCTGTTGTAGTCTGTCGGAGCTTGTTTTCGCCAATTGAACATGCTGAACTGGATTTAGTAGTGGCGTGCTGTAATCTGGTGACTGTCAGCGTTGGTCTGCATCTGTTGGTGCAGTGTGAACTGGCCTTAAGATAGCGTGGTGAATGATTTTATGTGACACTGGACCATAAAAATGCTAATAAGGGTCAATTTTTTGAAACTGAGATTTATACATCATCTGAAAGCTGAATAAATAAGCTTTCCATTGCTCTATGGTTTGTTAGAATAGGACAACTATTTGAGGAATCTGAAGATGCAAAAAAAAATTGCCTTTAAAGTTGTCCAAATTAAGTCTTTAGCAATGCATACTACAAGCAATAATAACTTTTTGATATATTTAAGGTAGGAAATGTATTAAATATCTTCATGGAACATGATCTTTACTTAATACCCTAATGATTTTTGACATAAAAGAAAAATCGATCATTTTGTCCTATACAATGTATTGTTGGCTATTGCCACAAATATACCCGAGCCACTTATGACTGGTTTTGTGGTCCAGGGTCACATATGGCTGTCAATGAATATGGGGCGTTAGATATCATTTTGGCTTTAATAAGATTTTCTTAATTAATAGGCAAGAATAAACCTGGTATCCTCCATGATTCCTGTTTTGTTCCTTTAACAACGCACTTGAATGTGACAAGCTCCTAATCACGA
Organism: Gobiocypris rarus; assembly: GCA_023029165.1. Lineage (NCBI taxonomy): Eukaryota > Metazoa > Chordata > Actinopteri > Cypriniformes > Gobionidae > Gobiocypris > Gobiocypris rarus. The sequence goes on along the minus strand of CM040931.1, from coordinate 13,231,809 downwards.
TTTCAGAAGAGGGAAGTAGGATATTTCTGATAGCATGTGAAGGCAGACACAAGTGATTACAAAATTATTGGAGAAGTTCATCTATATAGTACATATTTAGTTTTCGCTGGACAATCGAGTTATGAGTATGACATTGATTAAAATTGTTCATGGTAATTTAAAACAAAATGAAACATGCACAGATGAATAGTTCACAGAAAGATTAACAAGATGCATTGAGTTAAACATTAGATTGCACAATTTCATGCTGTCTAATTTAAAGCCTGTTCATTGTAACTGTATAAATAAAAAAACATGGAAAATATTTTCTTCCTTTGTGTTCTGTGGAAGAACAACTTGCATAAAGGTGAGTAAATGATGACACAATGTTTATCTGTTGGTGAACTTTCCCTTTAAGCAGTGCAGATTTTAGACTCTAAAAATGACTTTTGAATGTTCCCATCGCTCATTACTGGTCCATAAAGCAGTCTCTGACATCAAAAGCGGCTGTTTGAAGGCCAGAGAGATTTACTTGGCAGTTATTTCCATCACTTTAGCGGGTTTAACACTTACCCCAATAAGATTTATAAAGTTACAGCACAAAAATAAAGTGCTGACGCGCAGTATGTCTCTGCAGAAATGTTCTGCTATATCTCTGTGATATCAGAAGATGAGTTTGTATTCAAACAGCAATGACAGCCCAAAAGCACCGGACAGGATGGATGGCTAGGCTGATAAGACCACTGCTTGCTCATCTATCTGACTACGCTGTGCCCACATACCGCTTCAGCTGTTTTTGCGGAAATATTGTTGTGCTCCAAATGAGATCACAGCCAAACATGTGCCTGAGTAATGCACCATGAAGATGAACAAAGCACAGCAAAGTGGATTTATAAAAGGAATAGTTCACCAAAAAAATGAAAATGATGTTATTTACTCACCGTCGTGTCACTTCAAGCCCTTTTAAAATCCTCCTTTTGTTTGAAACAACATGAGGGTGAATAAATAAATGACAAAAGTTTCATTTTGGGGGGTGAAATATTCCTTTAATCTGGAAAGGCTAAGGCTGGCTGATGAACAGTGTGTTTTTAACCAGGCTGGCCTACCGCTGAGCTAAAAAGGATTTTATGAGGGAAATTAGAAAGAATATTACAAAACAGTCATCATACATGGCTCTTAGCAGATTGTCAGCTTTTCTATGCGGTTGGATTTTTGCTTTTATGATCCAATCGCAGGAGTCATTTTTGCAGTCAGAGAAAAACATGATCAGCACAGGCTCGCTTGCAGTTTCATAACGGCTAATGCTCACACGATTTAAGCTCATTGTTCCGGCGTTCTTTGAGATTACATCCAGCCCGGATGAATCAATACAGTAATATTGCATTTTTTTGTCAAATCCCTTTGTTAGGGAAGACTTTTCACACATCTGCCTAACACTGCTGTCCCTCTGCAAAGAAAAAATGAGGCAGGGAAGGGGGAGTAGTGGAGTATGCATTTAAATCCGGCCATTTCCTGTCACCTTATCTCCAGCTTGTCTTTGTTCCCGTCATTTATACACTTCCCAAAGGCACTCTGCAGCCCCGACCTCATTTCCTGTGTCGCTTCCTGTAGGCATCAAAACAGGTGTGGAATTCTGGGATGTCAGAAGGATATCATTATAATTGTATTTGGTTACTAAAGACCACACACTATAAACTAGCTACTATCTAAACTAGTGAAACCGCAGGCATAATTATTATTATTGGTGTAGGCATTTAGGGGTGTGGTACTGGTCAAGACAATCTCCTGAACTCCAAACTGAATGTCAGAATGGGAAAGAAAGGTGATTTAAGCAATTTTGAGCGTGGCATGGTTGTTGGTGCCTGACGGGCCGGTAGTATTTCACAATCTGCTCAGTTACTGGGATTTTCACGCACAACCATTTTTAGGGTTTACAAAGAATGGTGTGAAAAGGGAAAAACATCCAGTATGCGGCAGTCCTGTGGGCCAAAATGCCTTGTTGATGCTAGAGGTCAGAGGAGAATGGGCCAACTGATTCAAGCTGATAGAAGAGCAACTTTGACTGAAATAACCACTCGTTACAACCAAGGTATTCAGCAAAGCATTTGTGAAGCCACAACACGCACAACCTTGAGGCGGATGGGCTACAACAGCAGAAGACCCCACTGGGTACCACTCATCTCCACTACAAATAGGAAAAAGAGGCTACACTTTGCACGAGCTCACCAAAATTGGACAGTTGAAGACTGGAAAATGTTGCCTGGTCTGATGAGTCTCGATTTCTGTTGAGACATTCAGATGGTAGAGTCAGAATTTGGCGTAAACAGAATGAGAACATGGATCCATCATGCCTATAAATGAAAATCGACACGTAGCCCACGGTGCAGGTCCGACGCAGAAGTATAATTCAGCCTTCGGTTGTCCCCAGAATGTGTCTGTGAAGTTTCTACCACTGTGCAGGCTGCTGGTGGTGGTGTAATGGTGTGGGGGATGTTTTCTTGGCACACTTTAGGCCCCTTAGTGCCAATTTTGTATCGTTTAAATGCCACGGCCTACCTGAGCATGTTTCTGACCATGTCCATCCCTTTATGACCACAATGTACCCATCCTCTGATGGCTACTACCAGCAGGATAATGCACCATGTCACAAAGCTCGAATCATTTCAAATTGGTTTCTTGAACATGACAATGAGTACTAAACTGTAAATGGCCCCCACAGTCACCAGATCTCAACCCAATAGAGCATATTTGGGATGTGGTGGAACGGGAGCTTTGTGCCCTGGATGAGCATCCCACAATTCTCCATCAACTGCAAGATGCTATCCTATCAATATGGGCCAACATTTCTAAAGAATGCTTTCAGCACCTTGTTGAATCAATGCCACGTAGAATTAAGGCAGTTCTGAAGGCGAAAGGGGGTCAAACACAATATTAGTATGGTGTTCCTAATAATCCTTTAGGTGACTATATAGAACTCATTGTTGTGCTCTTTAAACCATTCCTGAACCATTTTTGCTTTGTGGCAGGGTGCATTGTCCTGCTGAAAGAGACCACAGCCACCAGGGAATATCGTTTCCATGAAAGGGTGTACATGGTCTGCAACAATGTCAAAGTCCACATGGATGGCAGGACCCAAGGTTTCCCAGCAGAACATTGGCCAAAACATCACACTGCCTCCGCCGGCTTGCCTTCTTCCCATAGTGCATCCTGGTGCCATGTGTTCCCCAGGTAAGCGCTGCACACGCACCTGGCCATGCACGTGACCACTGTTGGCACTTTCAGCGGTGGACAGGGGTCAGCATGGGCACCCTGACTGGTCCGCAGCTATGCAGCCCCATACGCAACAATCTGCAATGCACTGTGTATTCTGACACCTTTCTATCAGAACCAGCATTAACTTCTTAAGCAATTTGCGATGCAGTAGCTTTTCTGTTTGATTGGACCAATCCTAACGCTTGCCCATTTTTCCTGCTTCTAACACATCAACTTTGAGGACAAAATGCTCACTTTCTGCGTAATATATCCCACCAACTAACAGATGCCATGATGAAGAGATAATCAGTGTTATTCACTTCAAATGTCAGTATAATTTTGGAAATAAAAACTGTTCTGTTTTTTTAGGATTTTGTAAAACTGTTTGGAATTGCATACTAACATACTTGTACACCATCTACTATTTCTATTTCATCAAACTGCAAATGAGAAAGAATTTAAATGAAGGCACATTGTGGGGCACAATATTCTGGCAAATCTGGGTATACCTTGCATACAGAAATGTACATACTAAGCATGCATACTAAACAGAGACAGACCGAGCGGTTAGTATGCAAGTATGTGAGCATGCAATCAGAACAGCCCTTGACTCTTGTTGGGTTAAAAAGCGGTCTCAACCGATTTGAAAAGACGATCGTTTGCACCAGCTGGTAAAAGCGTGTGGCCAGTGCTGAACTTCCTGTCTCTGCTTTGAATTTGTGCCGTATGTGTATGTGTGTGGAGAGCAGGCTGTTTTCAGAGTCATTAGCAGGTGCTCCAAGCATACAGACCGTCTCTGCATGAGGCTTTCCCCAGGAAGCCAAAGATGAAATGGCACAAATAATGAGGGGCATTATCAATCACTGGCAGGAGGTTGCTTACTCACATCCACACAAGATGAGAGAGCAAGATGGGGGGGAGAGAGAGAAAATCGCTGTTTTATTTAACCGTTCAAGGAAGCTTGACATTGGGGACAGCAATGCTGTGGGTAATATCAGCAGGGGCCCTACAGGATAAAACCATATTACTAAGTCTATCTTACGGCAAGGCAAACAGGTTAAACAGCCTGTGGAGCCACATTAAAAGCCTTAAAACGCTTCCCAGCAGCACTCAGATTAATTAGAACTGGATCTGTTTGCAAATCATATCTAGGAGGACACTTCTACAACTACTCATACATAATTTTCTGGTCAACAGCACAAGGAGGAAGAAACAGCAAAGCTTTTACGCGACACACCCAAAAAGAGAGCAGACAAAATTACTTCCAACCCCCCGCACCCTTCCAACTGCATCATCCAGTTCTGTATTTTAGGACTAGATTCCAAAGAATGATGTCAGCAACCATAACAACAACATTACACACAAACATATGTCAGGATAAACAATAAAGACAACTATGACACCACAGACTCTTCCTAATCTTTCTCACATAAGGAGCATATTTTGAAAGATCTAAAATCTATTCATTAAAGAATCCTGCAAAAAATGCATTACTGTTTCGACAAAAATATTAAGCAGCACAACTGTTTCCAACATTGATGATAACAATAAGAAATGGTTCATGAGCAACAAATCAGCATTTTAGAATGATTTCTGAAGGATCATGTTACACCGAAGACTGGAGTTAATGATGCTGGAAATCCAGCTTGGTTAAGTCTGGAGTAAAAAATATATTAAAATAGAAAACACTTATTTTAAACTGTAATATTTTACAATATTACTGTTTTTACTAGCGCTGCGTGATTTGGGGAAAATGTCTAATTGTGATTATTTCGGTTAAAATTGGGATTTAAATTTGCCTTTAATTTTTGCCAAAATTTTTTATTTGTAAATGTTTTATTTATAATGTGTTTTACTGTATTTTTGAACGATGCAGCATTGGTGTATGTAATACTCCAGCCTGACCAGAGAAAACCAGCTCTGTGACCAGCTAAGGCCAGAACACATCTTAGGCTGGTTTAAAAGCCATAGATTACATATTTAATAAAGGTATGTGCATAATGCAACTTTGTTTCTTTTCTTTTTAAAAACTCAATTCAGTGTATTCAGCCAATTCCGTACGATCACAACACAAAAGTGATTTTCATTCTCTTTCAAACAGCAGTAAATACATAAAAATTAACGGGACATTAGAACATGCACCATTCTGCTATGGTGAAAATTATGTAACCGCTACAACCCCAGCAGCCCTGACATAATCACATGCCTGCAGAAACGGGTTCCTAAATCGAGCGAATACGACTTAAGGGTTCAGTACAGTTCAGGCCTGGTAAAAGTAGCCTGTCTGACGTGCTCAACAGATGACAAGGGATTAAAGAGCAGGCACACACTGAAAAATGCATAAAAACAAAACTCACATTCTAATATTGAGGAAGGGATGAAGCAAAATGTCATCGACTAAGGCTTTAGCTGTTTATTTAACTCTTGTTCTTTTTTCGTGTGCTAAATATTCTTCACAAAAGCACTATTGGCAAATATAGCCACATAACTCCAGAAATAACCATCTTAATAAAGCAGGACAACATAAATGACATTTTGACTATGCTCTGATCAGGAACATCCAGCTTAGGAACAGGATATGTGAACTTCACAACCACAATCCAAGTGTACATCCTGTTATCCCACACAACAAAGCAAAATTTGTGCTTACATATCCAACGCTTATAATAAATAGTAAAATGCACAATTAATAATTATATACAGAAAATTGCACCATGCACACATATAAAGTTAAATATTATTAAAATCTAAAATAATTGTTTCATACCAAGCGGGAACCTCCTGCGATCTCTCTTGAAGCCAATACGGAAGTGACTTAAACTGCAGTTCATCCAGAAGGGAGCAGAATCTCATTGAGCCCCATGTTAAAATGCCCAACTTTACAGCAGAAAAAAAAACATGTTTACAGCCTGGTACAAATTCTAGTTCTGGTCTAAACGGCTAATTTTGCCCTTCATGACAATTGTGAGGGGGGTAAATTTTTTTATAAGTCATTTGTTTACGTTATAGAAAGCCTTAAATGTCTGCATAATTAAGGGCGTGGCCACTTTGAGTGGCAGGTGGGTAGCCATTTATCTGCTGTCCTCAGCTCCGCCCATGTCCCGCCTCTTTGCCCTTTTTCTGTTATCCGGAAGTGACGCACAATGACGCGCTGCTAAGATGGCAACAGCCAGTTCGTCTCTACTTTACGCTTCAAAACTGCTCTTCAGAATCCAATGGGTGACGTCACGGATACTACGTCCATATTTTTTTACAGTCTATGTTTCATACTTTAATATCTTTGAGAATATGATTTATTCCGGTAAAGCTAAATTTTCAGCATCCAGTCTTTGATTTGGAGGTGACATAGCTACATTGTACTTAATTATCTACTATATGTACATACTATAGAGTTACGGTTTGGGGTTATTCATTAAAGTGTTACCAAGATTTCATATTATCAATGTTAAAACAGTTGTGCTGGCTAATATTTTTGATGATATAAAATTTTGGAGGATTCTCTGATGAATTGAATGTTTAAAAGAACAGCATTTATTTGAAATAAAAATGTCTTGTAACCTTATAAAATGTCTTTACAGTCACTTTTTGGTTAATCAGTTTAATGTGTCCTTGCTGAATAAAAGTATTAATTACATTAATATCTTTTATTAGTCAATTTTTTTTCAATAATCTTTATCAGCTATTTTTTATTAATCTTTATTTCTTGGAATAACCAACTGCTTAAGTGTACAGACTTTTATATTTGATCATCAAGCTCATGAGAAACCGTACACCTGTCTTCACCTGAATTGACTCTGATTAACTATAATAAATCTGAGCTCTCCAATTCACACTGTAATCGACAGACGCCAACCAAAGAAAACAATCACCAGGTTACAGTACATCACTTCTCAGACATTCTATGACCCGAAAAACGCCGATTCAACATGTTCAATTGGCAAAAACAAGCGCTGACCAACAACAATAGACACTGAAGGGGTAACAAACTGATTTGACAAAAGCCGTCTGTCCACTGTGAATTGGCCTTAAGATTTATCTGACATACTCTCATGGGCAAATCTGACCCTTTAAGCTGATCTTAATTCCTGCACGTCTTTCTAGGTATGCACTCAAATTTTGCCTGAGCTCTAGGACCTTACCATGAGGACAAACACTCTGGCCACCGAGATCTGCTCTTAAACTGATTCAGATAATTGGGGCTGTTCCAAAACCTGTGATTACGGCCTATGAGAGAAGATCTCTGTGCCGTAATCTAAAGAGCCAAATCACACCTTTCAAAGATTATTACAGCATTTTTACAAAATGACCGAATGGCTGGCTCAGTCCAGCGGGCCTACAATGGAGCGGCGTATTTCTTGGACGTGACTTGTCATTAGTGTCTGCATGTCAAGGCATTATTTCTTACGTTAGTCCCTATACAGGTCCTTCTCAAAAAATTAGCATATTGTGATAAAAGTTCATTATTTTCCATAATGTAATGATAAAAATTTATTTTTCATATATTTTAGATTCATTGCACACCAACTGAAATATTTCAGGTCTTTTATTGTTTTAATACTGATGATTTTGGCATACAGCTCATGAAAACCCAAAATTCCTATCTCAAAAAATTTGCATATTTCATCCGACCAATAAAAGAAAAGTGTTTTTAATACAAAAAAAGTAAACCTTCAAATAATTATGTTCAGTTATGCACTCAATACTTGGTCGGGAATCCTTTTGCAGAAATGACTGCTTCAATGCGGCGTGGCATGAAGGCAATCAGCCTGTGGCACTGCTGAGGTGTTATGGAGGCCCAGGATGCTTCGATAGCGGCCTTAAGCTCATCCAGAGTGTTGGGTCTTGCGTCTCTCAACTTTCTCTTCACAATATCCCACAGATTCTCTATGGGGTTCAGGTCAGGAGAGTTGGCAGGCCAATTGAGCACAGTAATACCATGGTCAGTAAACCATTTACCAGTGGTTTTGGCACTGTGAGCAGGTGCCAGGTCGTGCTGAAAAACGAAATCTTCATCTCCATAAAGCTTTTTAGCAGATGGAAGCATGAAGTGCTCCAAAATCTCCTGATAGCTAGCTCCATTGAGCCTGCCCTTGATAAAACACAGTGGACCAACACCAGCAGCTGACATGGCACCCCAGACCATCACTGACTGTGGGTACTTGACACTGGACTCCAGGCATTTTGGCATTTCCTTCTCCCCAGTCTTCCTACAGACTCTGGCACCTTAATTTCCTATTTGACATGCAAAATTTGAGCAACAGTCCAGTGCTGCTTCTCTGTAGCCCAGGTCAGGCGCTTCTGCCGCTGTTTCTAGTTCAAAAGTGGCTTGACCTGGGGAATGCGGCACCTGTAGCCCATTTCCTGCACACGCCTGTGCACGGTGGCTCTGGATGTTTCTACTCCAGACTCAGTCCACTGCTTCCGCAGGTCCCCCAAGGTCTGGAATCGGTCCTTCTCCACAATCTTCCTCAGCGTCCGGTCACCTCTTCTCGTTGTGCAGTGTTTTTTGCCACACTTTTTCCTTCCCACAGACTTCCCACTGAGGTGCCTTGATACAGCACTCTGGGAACAGCCTATTCGTTCAGAAATGTCTTTCTGTGTCTTACCCTCTCGCTTGAGGGTGTCAATGATGGGCTTCTGGACAGCAGTCAGGTCGGCAGTCTTACCCATGATTGCGGTTTTGAGTAATGAACCAGGCTGGGAGTTTTTAAAAGCCTCAGGAATCTTTTGCAGGTGTTTAGAGTTAATTAGTTGATTCAGATGATTAGGTTAATAGCTCTTTTAGAGAACTTTTTCATGATATGCTAATTTTTTAAGATAGGAATTTTGGGTTTTCATGAGCTGTATGCCAAAATCATCAGTATTAAAACAATAAAAGACCTGAAATATTTCAGTTGGTGTGCAATGAATCTAAAATATATGAAAGTTTAATTTTTATCATTACATCATGGAAAATAATGAACTTTTATCACAATATGCAAATTTTTTTAGAAGGACCTGTATATATATATGACAGATATATATATATATATATATATATTCACCAGAGTCGTCGTCCATGCAGGTCTGCTGCTCCCATATATATATATATATATGGGAGCAGCAGATTCGCATGGATTTACTAATTCTTGGTGAATATATATATATATATATCTGTCACACAGAATGTCGACTTAACCCGTTACATAAATCCAAATTATCCTCATTAATCTCTGTCTAATTATTGAGAAGCCCAGGCTGAATAAGAGCAGTTATGCTTAATCGCCTCAGATGTTGGCACAGGGTGAGATGATTTCATATCACAGCCTAATTAAAATGCCCCTGGGGAGCTTCTCTTCATCTACATGACCTTTGACTTTTGCCATACAGCAGCTCTCACCTGCGGCTCTGCCCTCGTTCACTGTTGCCCTGCAGGTGGCTGAAATGACAGAAGGGCCTCAGAGAGATGTACGGCAACGGGGTGGTGCAATTAATGATGTTTTTAAAAAAAAAACTTTATGTCAAGATAAAATATGCTTTCCTTCGTGTGAATGCAAAATAAAATTGAACGCTGAATGTAAAGCGTGTTAGAAATCTCAGAATATCACAGACTCAAGGACTTTACAACATAATTAATAGTATTGTAATTATACAGTTGAACTGTAAAATAATATTATTATATATATTATTTTCCTAAATGTAAAATATATTTTTTTAGTTTACATTGGTAATATTTCTTATTTGTTTCATATTTTAATTTAGTAATAATAACACTGATTTTACTTTACAGTACTGTTATTTTGATTTATTATTTATAATATATATATATATATATATATATATATATATATATATATATATATATATATATATATATATATATATATATATATATATATATATATATATATATAATCATTATTACTAAAATTAAATTACTAAGACCTATTGTAATATTTCACTGTAAAATACAAAGTTGAGTATTTTTAATAACATAAATAATAATTGTATTTTATTGTAAACAGTAAAATCAAAATACTATTATAAATATGGTGTAGTCATATAGCTACGTATATTATTATAGTCATATAGATACATAAAAATACTTTTTTTTTGCCAAATTGTGCAGTCCTACAAACAAGCACAGCAAATGTTTACATTTTACAAATTTTAAAATCGCAATTGTAATTTTGGATCAAAACCAATTTTTTCCCAAATTGTGCACCACCATTGATTTGAGTATATATAAAATCTAAATATCTTTCTTTTCTTCTTCAACATGCAGTCACAAAATCAGAGACCTTGTCACAAGTGGTCACAGGAGACACATTCAAAACGTATTTAATGGCGGCAATAAACAGCAGTGTCTCAGATGACCACTTGTGATCGGATCCCCCGAGGCGGATGTTACCAGATGCAAACAGGGCCGAAGAGACAGAAAATGCAGCCCAAGGAAGTGTGTGCAGGCCTGTAATAAGAGCTAAAGCTGCTCTTAAGGCTTAACATATATTGAGCATTATGTAAACAGACTCCCAACATTACTCATCACCGTTGTGGGAAGACCACGACTAAAGCTCGGATTAGTGATGTAGGAGGTTATTGTGGATTTTCAAGTTAGAAGCTTGACTTAAGCGGAAGTGCCTGAGCCAAATGCAGAACTCATAAATCAACAATGAAATTACCAACTTTCGAGATCCTGTGGCTCTCAAAGCTCGACTTTTAAACCTTGCTAAGCCTTAGGCAATCGTTATTAAATGCAAATATAACAGGAACACATTAACAGTGTGGTTCCCATTTTCATTAGAGCAGAAATGGGAACAAAATAAAGGGAACCCATTACACATGAAGGCTTGTGCTGTGACGTTCCATGCAGCGGCGACATTAATTGGGAACCTGCTTAAATGCTTGCAAGCGGGAGGAAGAGGCGAGTAGCGACTAGTGGTGCTTTGACAGTCTCTGAATGAACTAAGCACTTCCCTTAACATTAATGTCAAATGGCTCTGTTTGCTTCTCATTCAGGAAGGTGGCAAATTTTTGCTTTCCAAAGCATCTTGAGCAAAGACCTGTTAGAAAAAACAGCACACAGCCGGCTGCAGATAGCATCCTTTGGATTACAGCATACAGTAGCAGCTTGGTAAAAAGTCAATATTCAAGTTGGTTTTGTTTCAGGAGACAATTGAATTGAATCCCAACAGCTATTGTTTACATGATTGGCAAAGCTTCAAATAAAAGCATTTGAACCCATTCAGTTTAAAACTGAAAGTATAAGGGAGAAGTTAAAATCTAGTTATAAGCTCAAACAAGTATTAACCAAACTGAAAGTCAATGGTATATTCTGAATGTCCTCTTAAAGGGTTGAATGCCCGATATATGAACTAATGCATATTAGTGCACCAGTATTGTTAAGTGTTACCATAATAAGTTTCCCCTCAATTAAACCGCTGAACACAACGCAATATGATGAATGAGACGACTCTGGTAAACCAAAGGATTTACATGTTCAGTTAAAAATAAAAAGTACATACATCCTAATATCACATTTCAGCTAATATAACCAGAGCATAAAAACAAATAATAAGGCATCCTGAGATTGAGCTTGGGTTACAAATGTTTCATAAATTCAGAATCAGTCTCTCCTATCGCTACTGTAATAACAGAGAATTGATTTATATGTGGCTGGGGTTGAGTCAGAGGCTGTGAGTTGTGGGCTCTGATGAAAATGAATGAGAAACCGTCTACCACTTGGAAACTATTTTTATACAGCCACTATATTGTTTTTTTGACCACAGTAGGACATCTGAATGCTGCAAGTAATTTTAGGCACCTCAACATATAATGTACAGTATGAAAGTGGATATTTGTTTTAAGATTTTTTTGTTTGTTATTAAATTTAATATTCAATCAACCAATACCAACAAATTAAAAAAAGTATTATCATCTGATATCCAATATGGTAGCAATATATAGTACATTTCATATTCAAAACAAAATATCCAAATCTAATGAATTTTTGTTACAGTACTACCATTTATCTCATGGTGATCACCGCTGCTTACTGTGTACAAACCAATAAATGCAAGAGTCCCATTAAAGAGGTCGGAATGCAAGAGTCCCACTAAAGAGGTGGGTATTATTCTACAGTAAGCCAAGTGTTCAGCGGATGCCTTATGGCAGTTGATGACAAATTACTGTATCTTAACCAATATGAAAAGATCAACATAAAGATTCAGTCGTATTTAAGAACATTTCAGTATTAACAATATTATCAGTTCTAAGCACATTTCACACAGTGCGCCAATACCATAAAATTGCCATAAAATTGCTATAGTGCCTTCTTTGTGAATGCAGACACGTCCCCGGACTAATTCTGGGAACGATACCAGGATGGGGACCTAGTAACATATCCGGGATTGGCCCCGGAATGCACCCTGTATATGAACAAAAGGCAGAACCAATGCTGTGAGAAAGGTGTCGTAGTGAATCAGAAAAAAAATACAAGAGCGTTGGAGAGAGAAATCACAGATGATAAGTAGGGTTGCGAAGGGGCTTAACATTTTCAGCAATAAAAATGAACAATTTCGGAAAAATCCTGGAATGTTTCCAAAAATTCAGAAAAGTTTCTATAAACTTTGCAACCCTAATCATGTCACGTCACATCGATACACATCACATTGATGTCTCGCTTTATGAGATCTTTACGGGATGTGTGAACACTAGGGCTGGACCAGAATATTCGGATATTCGTTCGGTGGGTTGGTAGGCTATTTGATTTTCAATTTTGGGATATGAATATTCTGGGGGGGGGTTATGGTTTATGTTTTTTCGAAACTGTTCTCATTCGCGCTTGGCTATGTTTACGTAATAAAATCTGGCAAAATACAATACTCTTAGGTCAAGCTTCCATAATGAACTGAAAACGCGCCAGTGAACACGTACCGTGAATGATAGTGTGGCCGTAAATGAACGACAGTGCGGCCTGGCGTGTTTTAATTTTGTTTTAGAATTCCGGTGGGCAAGAGATGTAACCAGTGTTGTGGCTGAATTATCAATTCCCGTAAATATCTACTGTGAAATATAGGACAAACATGAGATTTTACTGGGATGTAACAGAACTGTGCGTTTTGTATCACTAATAATCTCGAGATTCCTTCCTTTAATAGAGAGAAGAATATGTCAGCCCCCTCCCTCTGAAGCTTCGAATATTCTGTGTTGATTACTACCAAAGCTACAAAGCTCAAAAAATGGTATTCGGACCAGCCCTAGTGAACACAAACACAGATTAAAAATAAATAAATAAATAAAATATTCGCTGGCAGTGTGAATTCACCTAATTCATTTATTATCAGTGTATTTTCTGTGAATCTCTGTTTGAAGGGGGCTCATGGCAGTGATGATTACTTGTTTATTGCAATGCCGCCGAAGCATTTTAAAAATGATTACTACAAAGACCACATAGAATATACCATCAAGCCCACTGCCAGCAGTCTCAGCAAGCCAGGACACTCAGTAATCTAAAAGAGGGCTTTTTGGGTAGCTGTAAAGCACTCCCCTAAGGGTGAATAGATCCAAGCAAATCTTCATTCTCAATTCTTCCTCTCAGCTTCCTCAATATATCTCCTTCTCTATCCCACCTTCGTCCAGCCAAGGCCCTGAGGGGCCATGTTTGTTCTACCATGCACATCAACCCACCAGAGCTTTGAATTAATGATGAACTGAAATTTTTTTAACAAAACCAAAACTACAATTTTCATTAGGACAAAAACCTAAACTGAATATAAAGATTGAGCAAATGTATTTATTAATCAACAAAATAAAAACTGAGTTTTATATAAATATTTAAATTGCACATAAGGCAGTTTTTATATCAAAACAACCAAACAGATTTATGTTTCTACGCAAATCCATTGTTGAAATATAAACATTTAAATGACAGCTGTTTCATGACAGATTTACTCAAAAACAATTAAAACAAGAAGTAAGAGTTAAGTAAGGTTAAGTAAAAATATAATAAGTAATATAGTATATTTAACAAAATGCTATGTAGACGTTTTTTTTTCTGGACACGGAATTGCTTTTCTGAGATAAATGCAACATTATCCAGTATTGTTTAAAATATTTGCCCGGCTGAACCACTGAATGACCGATTACACGAGTCGAGACATGATATATTTCCATAAGTTGTACTGTTTCTTTCAAAATACCTTCTGATGTTAATGCATGTTATTTTTGTGCTATAACTAGTAAAGAGGAAGAGATGGTCAGAGTGCATTCTGCGCTCCCTTTTGAACTAAAGCAGCTACAGTCTGTCAAGCCACAATACAGAGCATAAAATTGACATTTACTATTTGAATCATTATAAAATTGACAGAATTTGAATTGGGAATTTGTTTTCAAAGATAACAAAGTTCTGTTAAAAGGGTGGTTCCATGGTTTTTTGTAGGCTTGGTTGTGTTTATGAGGTGCAGTATAACATGTCTTAATACTTCTTCTTTTTTTTAAACGCAGTATTTTTCTTATATTTTACCTTTATTCCACACCACTGTCTCCACTGTCCTTTGAATGGCTTGTTTGCTTCCTGCTTCTATGAAGCCCATCCCTCCGAAAAACGCAATAGTCTTAGATTGGTTAGATGGCCAAATGTAGTTTCATGTATTCTTATTGGCTGAAGTGCCAAGCACAGGTTGTCCGGAAACGCCACGCCCCTTACCATTACGGGCAGAAGTCACATCTGCGGAGTAAATAATGGCGTCAATATTGCCATACCAATTTGAGCCTGAATCAGACCCAAATAGCGGGGATGAAGGTCAAGCAGAACCTCTGCACGCATGGCTTTTAATGGACGTTAGTGAATGATATAAAAAAGTATTTTTGTATTTCAAGTATTTTTGTAGTGTCACTGTCACTGCTGTTAGTTATCTTTTCATATTCTGGTTAAAGTTTTACTGTATCCGAATACACGACTGAGTAGTAGCTTGTTTGTAAAGTTATATTTTATTTGTAGCATGAACAACTTGTTTAAGAACTTTGTTGCGTGTTCGCGGGGACAGTGTTTATGTTAATAGCAAGGGTTTATGATGTCACCTACCCAGGAAGAAGCTCCTTGTAGTCCAAACCGGCCGTTTTTGTAGGCAATAAACTGCTATAACTTTAAAAGACAATATCTCTGTTTGCATTGAAATTTCAGCGCTGTAACTTTGCATATACTGTTTATGCTCAAGTAGCAACATAACACACTAACTAAAGTTAAAAAATTGAAAATCGCATGCAACCACCCCTTTAAGCAGGTTACAAATAATGTTTAGTGAAGTTTTGTTCATCCAGCAACAGAAAACAGCATAGACTAAAAGATCACAGTTCAGCTAAATGAAAAAATATCAATCAATCAATCAATATTATCAATCCAGTCCTAGCATCCACACAGCTGACATGTTTACTTGTAGTTTATGTACAATGTGTAAATGAAAAAAGACATGCACTGACACAGTCAAGAAGTGCCATCAGAGAAGCGATAATTAAACATTATGTTGGTCAACATGACTGGTCAATGATTTTGGCCTTCCAAAAATATGCATTACTACATAATCTCAACAGAAATGGCATTAACATGTTTTTTTGTTATTATTTAACATCAGCACAAAAGGGAGGAAAATCACTGGCACACATGGCCTTCCTGGTTTATTGCTTCAGGTAACTACTGCATTAGGGAGATAGAGTGAACTAGAGGGACAGAAATGGTGGATGTGACACAGTCCCTCACCTCCTGCAGCACCTGAGAGAGAGAGAGAGCAGGAGTGTGCTGTGCATTGGGGCACTAATCTACACGCCCTCAGGCTATGATTTAGAGAGCGTTCCCTGGTGCTGGATTAAATCTCTCCCCTCATGCACCCTGCCCTCTCCTGTCAGCCACTTTGAGGAGTAATGGGGCCAAATTGAATGCAGAGATTAGAAGCACACAACAGTCAGTGTTCCAGCAGATTTTGAGACACCTCTCACAGGAGAGAAGTTGCACTCAAATCAAAGTGTCATTGAAAACTTAGTACTGTGCTGTGGGAGTTTGGCTTGCTACATAGCTCTGCTGAAAGCAAGTGCTCATTTATCAAAGAATCAGAGAGCAGACCAAAGCACTTTTACCATTCTCGGTTCTAAGATTCATAAGAACTCTACAGAGGAGTGCACTCTCATGGCTTAGGGGGATAAATTAATCAAATTAGATGCACATATAATTTTTAACAAACAAATTCAATTGAAACACTGCTAAATGAAACAAAGTTTGTATTCTACTATTGATAATATTTGCTGGGAAAGAATAGTGTTAACTTTCACAGGCAGCCAGACAAGACAACTGATATACACTATTTTGCCAATAGTTTTGAGATGCCTTCCTTTAAATGCACATGAACTTTAATGACATCCCATTCTTAATCCGTAGGGTTTAATATGGAGTTGGCCCACTCTTTTCAGCTATAACAGCTTCAACTCTTCTGGGGAGGCTTTTCAAAAGGTTTAGGAGTGTGTTTATGGGAATTTATGACCATTTTTCTACAAGCGCATTTGTGAGGTCAGGCACTGATGTTGGATGAGAAGGCCTGGCTCACAGTCTCCGCTCTAATTCATCCCAAAGGTGTTCTATCGGGTTGAGGTCAGGACTCGGGTTGTGCAGGCCAGTCAAGTTTCTCCCCACTTCACTCTCTCATCCAATGCTTTGTGCACTGATGCGCAGTCACGTTCGAACAGGAAGGGGCCATCCCCAAACTGTTCCCACAAAGTTAGGAACATGAAATTGTCCAAAATGTCTTGGTATGCTGAAGCATTAAGAGTTCCTTTCACTGGAACCAAGCCCTAACCCGTAAAAACAACCCCACACCATAATCCTCCACCAAACTTTACACTTTGTACAATGCAGTCAGGCAAGTACCGTTCTTCTGGTAACCGCCAAACCCAGAATCGTCCATCAGATTAACAGATAGAGAAGTGTGATTTGTCAGTCCAGAGAACATATCTCCACTGCTTTAGAGTCGAGTGGCGGTGTGCTTAACACCACTGCATCCGACACTTTGCATTGCACTTGGTGACGTAGGACTTGGATGCAGCTGCTTGCTATGGAAACCAATTCCATGAAGATCTCTACTAGAGGTGTGATGAGACCCTTGATGAGATAAGATGAGATATTACAGCGGTAACGTGTTGAAATCGCGTTTGAATGCACGGTCGTTTACTTTCACTTTCAATTTCGCAATCCTGTGTACTCTGTGAATAGGGAGCGGTGGTGCTGAACGTGCATTTTACCAGATAAGACAATTGTCTTGCGCTTCTGTTGCGCAACAAATCCTCCACCATGGTCCTGTCAGTCTTCTCGTCATGTGATCAATGATCAGTGCTGCGCACTATGTACGGCTCGAAAATCTCGTGTTCGATGAGCTGATGGAATTGAAGCGACCGTTATCCACCTGAATTAAATTGTTTTTATTTCTATAAAAGCAAAATGACAGCAAAGGTTTAATGTAAACGTAGCGGTAACATATTCTGTTCTAACTTCACCCCCACACTCAACTTAATCATGACAATAGGACTTAAGACAGTTTTTCACTTTGACGAGAAATCTTGTTTTTAATCTCACGAGATCTCGTGGCATGAAAAAAAGAAAGTTGGTGACTTCTGTGAACTGTGCGCCTCAGCATGCGCTGACCCCACTCTGTGATTTTACCAATTGCTTCCACTTTGATATAATACCACTAACAGTTGACCGTTTAATATTTAGGAGTGAGGACATTTTTATGAATGGACTTATTGCACAGTTGGTAACCTATCACGGAGACCCCTTGGGTCAAAACGGGAGCAGCAGTGGCAGTGTGCAGATTCTTGTTGACCGAGTTAAATGCTTCATTTAATCTAGCACCTGCAAAAAGTTTGGTGGATGTGCGCACAATTCTCCTTTGAATTCACATCGCTTAAACCTGTCACAGTACCACGCTTGAATTCACTGAGCCCCTGAGAGCAACCCTTTCTTTCACAAATGTTTGTAGAAGCAGTCTGCATGCCTAGGTGCTTGATTTTATACATCTGGGGCCATGGAAGTGATTTTAACACCTGAATTCAATCATTTTGGCAATATAGTGTATCTACTGACAAATAGATGGACAGATGGAAACATCCATCTATGGAGGAATGTAGCAAACAAGAGACGGACAGCAATTGGGCAA
The DNA here is from genome assembly GCA_023029165.1 of Gobiocypris rarus. Classification (NCBI taxonomy): domain Eukaryota; kingdom Metazoa; phylum Chordata; class Actinopteri; order Cypriniformes; family Gobionidae; genus Gobiocypris; species Gobiocypris rarus. The sequence continues at coordinate 13,213,399 of CM040931.1, read as the reverse complement.
ACTATGAATAAAAAAACCTACGTATACAGTGAACGAATGACAGTGAACAAACAAGGTACAGATAAATAGTCAATAAACGGACAGCAAATGATGTACGGATAGCAACCAGCCAACATACAGATGGCAAATGGATAATAGACAGCGAAAGATAACCAGACAGCGAAAGGACAACAGGCAGAGAACGGATGATGTACGGATGGAGGACATATCAGTTGGTGGACAGACGGACAGGGTACAGAAAAGCAAATGGATGACAAATGGACAGATGGATTATAGACACATAGTGAACCATTAGAAAAAAAACAAGGAAAAGAGTAGCAGATGTTATCTAGTGACAGATATGGAACAACATGCATATAAGTGAATAGACAGACAGGTGGACATACTTATCAATAAACAAAGAAATATCAAATCAATGTATAGAAAGACTGACATACAGGTGGAAATATTAATCAAAAGACTGACATATCTATCAACAAACAGACTTCAAAGCCATCGTTTTCAATGAACAACTTCTATCTATAAGTACAACAGCCCTTGTCTCTCATACTAAGATTTTTTGGGTATTTTTGTATTTACTAAATGTCTCGCCCATCATTGATGATGGATTGGTTTCTGTTGCTTCAGAAACCTTACAAACGAGAGAGAGAGACAAATCATTCATGAGTTAGATGAAGACTAACTCCATTTCCAACACAGCGGGTGTTTCAACAAACCCTAAAACACCCAAGTGAAGGGCTATTAAAAGCAGAAGGCTGTTGGTTATCTATGTGGTGTGCCATGACTATCAGTGACTCCACTTGAAGAGGTTGAACTAGACTGTACTAGGGGCCAGAGGAGAGAACATTTTAAACCTTAAAGCAGCATAAGAAAACGTTTCTTTATTATACAATTTCTCTAATATATATCCTTTATTCAGTATTTACTTTGCAATAGTTACCGACTAAATCACAAGAATGCTGCCATAAGAAACACTGTCATTTAATTTAAAAGTTGCAGTGTGCTGTAATTGCTTTAAAACACCAACGTTCTGGAGCCAAAGAGCCTCCTTAGGGATTTAGTTATTTGACAGATTGCATGCAGAAATATAATAATACTTCTGAATGAGTAGAATGTTGTATACGTCTCATGACACCACGAAGAGAGCATAGGAAATGTTTTAAATAGAAGGGAACATCTACAGTTGAGAGCAGGGCCTTTTATATGAATTTCTTTGCATTCAAATTCAAATAGCAATTGCACATCATTCTGCTACCTCTAAAATCAGAAATTGAGTAGGAATTTAAACAGCACTCACAATTCATTTCTAAATGATGCACAACCCTGCTGTGATGCAATACAGTTTAAAACAGAGCTGAGAGGTTGCTTCCCTTTTATTTATGTCACAGTCAAATGTTTACTGATTAGTTTTTAAATTTAAAACCAGTGTTTGTCAGATTCTTGGCCAGCTCAAATGCAAAAGGTGCCATAGGGCTCCTGCATGGACACAGATTAGAATATAGAATAATAGATCAATGTAAACAAAATCAGATAATTAAGACTAAACTCAAGGCATTAAGATTTGCAGAGCCTTTCACATTTCCAGTCATGACCCAATATGCAGCTGAGGGATCTGCACAATTAGTTTTCTATTTTCTTTTCCACAAAACCTTTGACATCGCATCTGTTCTGTTTAAGCATTGCAATTTCTCAAATTCATACAGTGTGTAAATCCGCTCTAATATATTTAGCAAGCGGCTGAAACCGATCTCTAGGTTTTTATGAAAAGTTAATGTGACTGTTAGTCTGAAAATTAGACAAGGGGGCGAAGTGCACATTTTTCAATTTCAATTAAAAAGTGTGACTGTGTTAGGACTCCAGCTGTGCCCTGCCCCTGGCTTGTGCAATGCAGAAATAAGAGTTTGCAATTGCAGGTAATGCAACTTCATCAGTAAAGCAGATGCATAATTATCATAATGAATCGACAATCAGTTCTGTTCAAATGCCTGTCATTGAAAAATAGGTTACTTATGTGTGTATGGGTGAATCTCACAATAATGCCAATTTACTGACAATTTTCACCTGAGATTTGGAGCCAAACTATAGGGGGGTAAAAATTACTTTAGAAAGCAGGATCATTATTTTATTTTTATTCAGAGATTGGTAGGTCTATAAGTAAAATCCGTTGACTTTAGCCATCTTTGTAATTGTAAGAGTCCAAAAATGTTGTTTTCGGTCTCAAATTTGAATGCCTCAAGGAGTACTCAAGATATCTTAATATCCTTTTAGATTCTGATTCTTAATAAACCATTTTAAAGGCCCTCGATGGTTCAGTCCCAGAGATATGGAGATCTTAATGTGGCTCCATGAGTAAACTAGTAAAGTTCAGTGGTCGAATTTGGATACAGATGATACTTTTTATATTTAAAGAGGAATATCTGAAGAACAAATAATGTTGAAACTAGAAATGTATCTCGTTTTTTTTCTATCACCTCAGTTGCATAGAACATACCTGTCAGAGTGCCATATACGTTTTTCCAAATGTGCATGCTTGTAACTCTAAAAGTACTCAACATATCTTAATATTCTTCTAAATTCTCATTCTTAATAAACTTGACTTTCGTAATCTTAATTTTAAGACCCTATATGGTTCAGTCCTATAGGGACCCATTGTCATTCCATGTCTAAATAGTTGAATTTTACCAATTTTTAATGATCAAAAACAAAATGTAGGCTATTTTTTAAACAGCTGTTACTTATTGTGTTTAAAGAATAATACCTGAAGAACAAATAATACTGAAGCTATAAATGTATCTTGTTTCACTATCAAAAAAACGCATACAACATATCCTCTTTTTTGAGTGCCAAAAAATATTTTTCTGAAATTCACATATCATTTACTCCCTGAAACTGATTCAAATATAGACTCTAATAAATACACTTTTTAAAGGCAAGTTAATGTGCCTCAACTTGACCATTTTCAGTGTATTTTTGGTACTCAGAGGGGTAAGTTCTATGCAATTGTGTTTAAGGGAAACAGGATACTTTTCTAGTTTAAACATTATTTATTCTTCATACATTCCTCTTTAAATGCAACTAATATCAGCTGTGTGCAAAGTGAATCACATTTGGTTTTTGATCACTGAAAATGAGTACAATTCAACACATTTGAACGGAGCTGCGTTGAGACCCCCATGGGACTGAATAAGGAAAAGTTGGTTAAGAACTTAACCAACTTTATGAGTTACAGGCATTAAAACTTTAGAAAAAAATATGTATGGCACTCAAACAGGTATGTTCTATGCAACTGAGGTGATAGAAAAAAAAAACATTTCTAGTTTCAACATTATTTGTTCCTTTTGTTCCTATTCCTTTTTAAATATAAAAAGTATCAGCTGTGTGCAAAATGACTCACATTTAGTTTTCAACCACTGCAATGTACCAGTTTACTCATAGAGCCACATTAAAATCTCCATATCTCAGGGACTGAGCCATGGAGGGCTTTTAAAATCCAAAAAGGAAACCAAAAGAAAAGTTTGTTAAGAATCAGAATCTAAAAGGATATTAAGATATCTTTAATACTTCTTGAGTTACAGGTATGCAAACTTGAGAATTTTTTTTTTGAACTGTCACAGTTGGCATATAGTGCAACAAAGATTGCTAAAGTCAACCGATTTTAATAATAGACCTACCAATCTCTGTGTAAAAATAAAATAATGATCCTGCGACCTTTCTAAAGTAATTAATTTTTTTTTTTTTAAACAGGTAAAGTAAAAAGTGCACAAATCTGTATTTTGTTAGCGCAGTATTTGTGGCAGTCAAGTAATCATGCTGTGAAATGGTCAGACAGCATTTGTGTATGTTAGAGGCAATGAAAAGTGTGCAGTTATATTTTGACTCTATAAAGCTTTCTTCTTTTCCTTGCACCCCCAAAAGTTTTTTGCGCCAATGCATTGTTAAAAGAATCAGTGTGTTTTGTTTTTGTCCCATATAAAACTTTAACGGCCAGTTTAAAAATGGTACAATAAAATGTGCAAATTCACAACAATAATACATCCTTTATTAAATCACTTTGTCGAATTTAATACATCTTTACGGATGGTGTTGAATGCTGAGTCAATTAATTTAGTTCTAATAGTGCTTAGTGTAAGAAGTTTCGCACACAAAGAGGGCAAAGCCTTGCGTTATTTAAAGGGGAAGTTCAAGCATCAATGAGTAACAAAAACTGCACTGAATCATTATTTAGTCTTATTACTTTCATGTGAAATGTAATAATAACATGTAAAAAAAATATGCAGTTATGTCTGAGAACAATTTCTTAGCAACTAGGGATTTCACACACACACACACACACACACACACACACACACACACACACACACATATATTTAAATTATACTATATAGGCCTAGGGCTATATAGGTATCTGGCTACACAATGTTATTACTGGTATTAATTTTAATTCTTATTAAAAAACATATACAAAAATAATTTACTGGCCTAGGGCGTCAGAATGGCTAGAAACGGCCCTGCTCCTGGTACAAATCAACTGTAAAACCCATTCCTATATTGTCCGATAGATCCACAGATGACCACTAAGCTTCCCTTATACTTGGTCTCAACAAGGCCATGTTCCCTAACACAAATCACCATCAATCAGTGTGGCATGCAAGGAACCATGTTTTCTCAGTAGGCTCCCCCAGACAGAATCCAATAAGAGCTCCTCTTTGTCAGGTCTGGCTCATGCTGTAGGCTTTTGGTGACTAATAGCTTAGAGGCCCTGCTTATCAACTGCAGAATCAATCGTCAATTAGAGTTTACCACTGGTGTATGGCATGGCTCATCGACAGTTGTCCGTGGTTGTATAACACTTCCAAATCCAAGCATATTCCAGGTGCCTCCCAAACAAGAACACAAATGAAGAAATGGTGACAGATAACAAAGCAAATCTTATCAACAAACATTGCCTCAAGAGGTAACAAATATTTTTCGAGAGATTAATCAACATATGCCTCACTCGAGTGTTTTATAAACTGCAATTTTCCTCATTTTAACACAACATTTCCCATCATGCTCTGGTAATTATGTTTAAATGCAGCACAAAGTGTTATAATCTGAAGCACCAGCCAGCTAAAACACATAAAACTCGAACAATGGAGCAATTAAATGGAACAAAACAGAGGGAATTTTCCTTTTCTTTGCTCAGCATGGTAAAATGCTGCTGGTAGGCTCGGACACAGATCCTCTCTACCATTATAGGATATCTCTTGCATTGGCTACATGATAGATGGTCTCCATTTAACCAGCTGATAATATCCCATGAGAATCCCTATCACGACGTTACAAATGGAAGGCAATGGTCATCATAGAGTCCATTTTCTAAACCTAGGACCATCATCTCACTACATCAAAGAATATGAATGAACTGCAGAGTAACTGGTGATTTTTTTTCTTTTCTTTGAAAGTGAAGATAGTTATGATAGGCCATTTAGATTTCACACATTGCAAGTCTCTATTGTTGTTGCCTCCAGCTTTCCTCATACACCATAAACAAAACCCCCCAAAAAAAGGAAAAGAGGAAAAAGTAGGCAAATAATAGTCAAAATAATCACTTGTAGTACTGCAATAATAAATATCCAGTAAAATAACAAAAAGTGCTGTTTTTTTTCTGTATAAATCACAAATCGTTTGTCCTGAACATGAGTCAGCTATACAGTTTAGTATGTATAATTAATATACAAATATTTGACCACAGAATGCTGTGATTTAATGCCATATTATTTTAAACAGCTATTATAAATAGAGATAATATACTTAAACATATATTTCAAAATATGTTTATGAACCGTATGGATAATTTCAAAAGTTGTTAAGAACATGTTTGAGTTGTATTTCACCCCAAAATAAATTGGGGGGAAGGAAGCATCTTGCTTAAAGAAAACTTTAGGACTTATTTATTTGTTTATTTATTTTGCATTATGACATTTTGCATCTGGACTATTTTCTTATGGAAATTAAGCTTGCTGTATTTACTGTAGTTGCAATATGAAAATTTCGATTACAATTATCAAGCACATTATACAATTTCAAAATATATACAATATAAAATAATATATACAATAACTATTTTCTCTCTTTTTTGATTTTTTGGGTGTAATATGACTCGGTGTAATATGATTTATTAAATAAAATCTGCAATAATCAGAGGTAAAAAAAAAAAGAGGTAAAACAGAAATGTTGCTCTTTTAGGCTTGAATTTACAGTTGTTTACAGAATTCATAAGTAGGAGAAATATGTCAGCCCTTTCATATCCACAGCGCACATTGAGAAATATAAAAAGACTTCTAAAACAAACAAAATAAATAAACAGAGAGACACTCTCCTACTGCAAATTAACAATCATTATATAACTGTGAGCCCCTTCATCTCATTAAATCTCATCGTGTGTCATCTGCAGCACACTTTTCAAAAATCCTCGCTTTTTCAGATCCTGTGAGGGTTCTTAATTCTGGGACGAAATATTAGAACACTAAGCCCAGGCAAAACACATTTTATGACAGGAGTTTAAATTTGCAACTAGTTCTGCACCAGTAAACAATATCCCATGCCTCTGCATTGCAACTAAAAGATCAATAGCATGTGCTAGAATAGTACAAAAAGCAATATTACTCAAATATCCACAGCTCAGCAGATCAGTAGACGGATGCATTTTCATATTTCATGTCAATTCATTTTTCATTCATTCATTTAATTTTGATAGTATCACAATTTTTGCTTTTTTGTAATCAACATTATATGCCACAAAAGCTACTGATTGAGTTTAACTTGTACTGAACCCAGAATATTCCTTTAAGCCTCAAATACCTGCGGTTCATTGCAGTCTTATATAGCTCAAGCCTAATATGCATCTAATATAAAATATCACATACAGTATTTTCAAGGGAGCAATTTTACCAGTCGCATAGACTTTCAATATTTCATTCCCTTAAAGCAGATCTCATGTTTGTTTACTTCTCATCTTAGTATTGAAATGGCAGTGTAACACACGGCCACCCAAGGGTTTCATAGTCCGTTCTCCATGCAGTCTCCGAGATGGATGCCACTCCCTTGCAGAAAAACACATCATAGGCAGCACATGTTTTGCTTCTGCCCTGGGCTACTCTGAAATCCCATTCATACGCTTAATTATCCATCACGCTGGAGATTGAAACGTGCCATTTGCAGCCATACAAGCTGCAGGTTACTGAACCTCAACAAACATTGTATGCATGCTACCGCTTGCTATAAAAAAACACTGTATAATGGTTTCTATGGAATTATTAGACGATTCATTTAAAGCCCTAAGAAAACAAAGGTGACATGTTAAATTCACTTTTATCTAAAAGAACTCAACTTTTGCGGTGAGGTATATTTGCATCTGAGGATATGCACCACCTCTGGCAACAGTGCATTGTATGTCTGCCAGCCATTGATTTTGAGTTAGAGATGTTAGTGTACTGCATAGTGAATGGTATGAGATTCTGTGCAGTTCCCTTGAGCTACGTGTCCTCGACTGATATAAACTTGGCAACAGTGATATTTCCCTTTAGGAAAGTACCGTACAAAGAAACTGGCTTGGAAAATAGTATAATTTTTGTACCATCATAAAAGGGACTACAAACAGCCTTTGTTGAGAGAAGAATGAAAAAATCCCTTAAAGAAAGAACCCAAAAATGAAAAATCTGAGAATAAAACCTGTTCATTAAATAAAATGATCTTGTTTCTTCAGAAGGCATGGATTAAACCACTTGATTCATATGGATTACTTATACAACGCTTTTTTGTACTTTTTAATGTGCAAACATTTTTGTTGGATGGACTTGCAATGGATAGGCATTAATATGAGAGTACTAAAAAATTCCTTTGTTTGTGTTCCGAATATGATTGGAATTTGTAAGTCTTACACAATGTCATTACCAGATGCGATGTGAATATATTTCAGCGTCAAGCAATTTCTCTTTTCCACACCAAATACGACGCGACAACGAGACGCGCCTAAATGAATCAAAAATCACAGCCAATTAGAAGAGCGTGAGGGCGGGTCTCTCTGCAAGCGCACTGCATTTGCAACTAAATGGATAAGTACATAATCAAAAAAATATACAAAATAATCCTTGTTTTAGAATACGCTTGTTTCACTAGTTCACACTTACATATAATTTATAGAGTAAATTTAATTGCGTATTTGGCGTGCTGTCGGGGGGAGGGCTTCGAGCTCGGACTTTGGCCCGAACCCAGAGTACCCCCCCCCCGTATGTAAGTGGTTTAGAACTTAAAAAGGAAAAAAAAGAGCAAAATGTGGAGAAGGGGTGGTGGAGGGATGCTGGAAAAACTGTCAACAAAATGGAGGTAAGACGGCTTCGTTTATATACCTCTTTTGTTGATTGGCTGAGTACTCTCAACCTGTATCACAGGAACTGTATCTGACATGTTCCTCCTGAACCTCGTTTAGTAAAACAGCATTTGTTCACAGTCGAATGTTCTTGTTTCCGATTTATTGTCAAGATCTAAGGTGAATTATCCATAGCCACTTTTAGTATGGCTATAGAATGTCAAGCAAAATGCTATTCAAACATTAAATAAAGCACATTCTATTCTCTGTACATGAGAATAGAATAAAAATCATTTTTAAAACAGAATCCCCTATCGCTCGCTAATAGATCTCAGTGTTAAGGGTTTAGATTGACATGTTGGTTCCCCCTTTTTTTTGAGGGGAGGGGGGGCAATCTCTTTAATATCGCATTGTCCCCTTTAACCGAATAAAATAATAAACACAACAATGACAACTGCTTAACAACCAACCAGTGGAAATTGCAAAATGTAAACATTTTCCTACATAAATACCCACACACAAATTTTCACACAAGCATTGCATCATCTGACATTTGTATACAAAAATCACCAAGAGCTTCTTCACTAGCCATTTAGCCTATGCTGCGATTGCCAGTTTGCTTCGGTCAGCACAAAGCCATGAGCTGACGTGGCAAAGTGCTTCGTGACATGAGGGCCAGCAATCGGCTGCAGCAAAAAACGCCGGTCTTTTAACTCTCCACAGCATGGTGCAGAAACAATGCATACCAAATACAGTCCCCTTCTAGGGAACCGCAACACACAAATCATTGGCTGAAGTTTCATTGCTTACTACACTACTATACTCTAAATCACGGTGTGTGCTTGCAAGCAGTCACAAGCGATAATAGCACCAGCCTATGAAAAAAATATGGAACAGCTAGGAAACAGATTGTCAGAGGAGAGCTGCAAGTGTAAAAATGTTCTGTTATGACTTGGCGATCTCCCTGTCAGAGCCACTGACTTGTGCATGAAAGACCAGCCAAGCTAAACACTTGCTGGTTTGAGCTTTGATTTCGCTATTCAAAATTCAGACCTCCAAACTCAAGTATGTTTAAAACATAAAGTGTCAACAGAATAAAATAAAAAGACCTGTCTTCTCTGACATGAATAACACAAGAGACTTGAATTGTTTTTTGACAGCTAGTGAACCAAAATACCAATATCTGTTGCAAGAAAAATCATTCTATTATATGTTTGTTGAAAACTTTTGATAGTGATGCACTGATGCAATAGATTTTGCAACAAAATTTATCAGCGACAACTTCGTATTTTTAAAAAAAACAAACAAAACAAAAAAAACACCCCTCAAGAAAAACTCTTCCTTTCCCTCATTTGTTGCAGTGTTTGCATGTTTTAAACATACAAGGCTGCGTTTCTAAAAATGATAGTTTATTAACAAAATTTGGGAGGAACATATTCATCCAATCAGCATGAGAGAAACACACACATATATAAATACATACATATATACATATATATACATATATAGTGTGTATGTATATTAGTGGTGGGCATAGATTAATCTCATCCAAAATAGAAGTTTGTGTTTACATAATAATTATACACTGAACACACACATATTATGTATATATAAATACACACACATGCATCTAGAGATTAATCTATGCCCACCACTAATTTATATATATATACATACATACACACACAGGTCCTTCTCAAAAAATTTGCATATTGTGATAAAAGTTCATTATTTTCCATAATGTAATGATAAAAATTAAACTTTCATATATTTTAGATTCATTGCACACCAACTGAAATATTTCAGGTCTTTTATTGTTTTAATACTGATGATTTTGGCATTCAGCTCATGAAAAAAATTAGCATATTTCATCCGACCAATAAAAGAAATATGTTTTTAATACAAAAAAAGTCAGCCTTCAAATAATTATGTTCAGTTATGCACTCAATACTTGGTCGGGAATCCTTTTGCAGAAATGACTGCTTCAGTGCGGCGTGGCATGGAGGCAATCAGCCTGTGGCACTGCTGAGGTGTTATGGAGGCCCAGGATGCTTCGATAGCGGCCTTAAGCTCATCCAGAGTGTTGGGTCTTGCGTCCCTCAACTTTCTCTTCACAATATCCCACAGATTCTCTATGGGGTTCAGGTCAGGAGAGTTGGCAGGCCAATTGAGCACAGTAATACCATGGTCAGTAAACCATTTACCAGTGGTTTTGGCACTGTGAGCAGGTGCCAGGTCGTGCTGAAAAACGAAATCTTCATCTCCATAAAGCTTTTCAGCAGATGGAAGCATGAAGTGCTCCAAAATCTCCTGATAGCTAGCTGCATTGACCCTACCCTTGATAAAACACAGTGGACCAACACCAGCAGCTGACATGGCACCCCAGACCATCACTGACTGTGGGTACTTGACACTGGACTCCAGGCATTTTGGCATTTCATTCTCCCCAGTCTTCCTCCAGACTCTGGTACCTTGATTTCCGAATGACATGCAAAATTTGCTTTCATCCAAAAAAACAGTACTTCGGACCACTGAGCAACAGTCCAGTGCTGTTTCTCTGTAGCCCAGGTCAGGCGCTTCTGCCGCTGTTTCTGGTTTAAAGGTGGCTTGACCTGGGGAATGCGGCACCTGTAGCCCATTTCCTGCACACGCCTGTGCACAGTGGCTCTGGATGTTTCTACTCCAGACTCCCCCAAGGTCTGGAATCGTTCCTTCTCCACAATCTTCCTCAGGGTCCGGTCACCTCTTCTCGTTGTGCAGTGTTTTTTCCCACACTTTTTCCTTCCCACAGACTTCCCACTGAGGTGCCTTGATACAGCACTCTGGGAACAGCCTTTTCGTTCAGAAATTTCTTTATGTGTCTTACCCTCTCGCTTGAGGGTGTCAATGATGGCCTTCTGGACAGCAGTCAGGTCAGCAGTCTTACCCATGATTGCGGTTTTGAGTAATGAACCAGGCTGGGAGTTTTTAAAAGCCTCAGGAATCTTTTGCAGGATCTATTTTTAGCGGCATTCAGCAGGGCTCAACGGTAAGGATTTTTTCTACTGGCCCGGTCACTTAAGTGACAGTTCCGTCATCTGGCCCGAGTGTCTTTCACGCTGGCCCCGGGCCATCGGGCAGTCCTTATTGTCGAGCCCTGATTCAGTATGGGATTTGACTATTCATATATCAAATGTTCTTTCAAATGGATCACTTACAGCCCGTCGCAGGGGGGGAGGGGTTAGACTAATCGATTAGTCGATTACAAAATTTCCATTCAAACAGTTATGAAATTAGTTGTTGCGCACATCCCTAATTTGAACACTCCTCAAAATATTCTGCGGTTGTATGAAGCCGTAGAATAACTAGTGGTCTTTCCTGTGTGTTAAAGTCTGTCAATGATGTGAGAAGACTGGAGCGGATGATCTTTTCAAATCCTTATGATTTGAATGACACTGGGTTTAATACCAATAGAGAATGAGGGGGGGAAAGACAACTATAGTGACTTCTAGCTACATTACATTTTTATGCTTCATTGTTATTGCCTGTGATATGAAGTCATCTTTTTTCACTGTCCTTTGGTAGTACACCGTTCAAATCATGAGGGAATAAGATTGGACGGTGATCCTCATAATTTAAAGTAACTAATTTGAACACTAAAGAGTGAAAAAAAAACATTTCATTTAATCTGCAGGATGAGTGTTAAAATGGCTTAAGAGGAACATGTGAAGTCAAGAGTCCAGTTGCATCTGTAATATTCTTAGCATTCTATCTCAAATGCATGCTTTATTATATTTGTCTGTGACAATGTCATCTTTTCTCATTCTCCTTTGGCATTAAACCCAGAGTCCTTCAAATCATGATGAAATGAAAAGAGTGGAGATGATCTTCTCAAATCCTTGTGAATTGAAGGACTCTGGGTTTAGTACTAAAGGATCTGAGGACAAATGTATCATACTTCACAATCCAGGCAATCTCAATGAAGCAAGAATTTAAGATATGTTGCTATAAATATAATAGATACAGCTTTGTGACTACGCATCTTCCTCTCAAGTTATGCCAGTTCCTCACTCCTTCTGTAGAATAAGCTGCAGAATAACTGGAGTGGTCTTTTTTTTTCATTCTCCTTTTGTGTTGAACCCAGAGTCCTTGAAATCATGAGGACGTGAGAAGATCAGAGCAGATGATCTTCTCTAATCCTCATGATTTGAAGGACTCTCAGGTCAATACCAAAAGAGACTGAGAAAAGAAGATGAATTCACATCACACAGGCAATCACAATGATACATTAATTGCAGATTTCGACTCCAGGACGGTGAGGTACAGCTCCAGTTGCATTTCCAGTTTAGAAAAGTACAAACAATTCTAAGCTCAGATTTCTCTAACCAAACTTTAGTTATGTAACAATGTTTTGCTAGTATAATACAATATTTGTCTATTCACTTTTTCAGGTACATTACACCAAGTCATACAAATGTGTGTGTATATATTGTACAGAGCTCAAACAATACAGTGATTGTTCTTGTCAACTAAACAGGGAAGCTTTTTTTTGTTCATCTCCAGTGAAATACATAACCTCTCTGCAAATGATGATAAACCTTTCATATTATTTTCTCTGCTTCACATATGCCATGTATTTTCTGTCCTATAGCGACTTAAGGAAAAAAATTAATAAATAATGGAAAAAAGCAAGCCTAAAATCTGGAATGTTGCCAACAGCACCATGCTTTCTAGAACTCTTGCACCATTGAGGTAACAGCATAAAGTATGTATGTTTCATATATAGTAACCCTGATTACGAATCACCAAATAAAAAACTGTAACCATGCCAAAGAGAACATGATGGCGGAAAAGAGACAAACAAATATTATGAACAGAATAGTTTTGACATTTAAGCAGGCACAAGATAAGTCAGCCATATGCAAAAAGCAAATAGCAAGTGGGAAATAAAAATGAATGGATAATGTTACATCACAGAGCTCAGTCATTGTAGAGCCAGGAATGAAATATAAATTAAATCTTCCCTAATCTCAAGAACTGTACAGAACAAATGCAATATTTCAATCTCATAGAATCTGCACTGCCTAGAAGAAAGGTGAAGGTGAAAGCCAAACTTTCTACCGCTGCAACCTCTCTGCAATGAATTACAACAGAAGTTATTGACAAAAGGCATTGTAGAAGGTGCAAGAGAACTCAGCTCATGAAACATCAACATGTTCTTTAAAGGAGTAGTTCACTTCAGAATTAAAATTCCCTGATAATTTACTCACCCCCCAAGTCATCCAAGATGTTCATGTCTTTCTTTCTTCAGTCGAAAAGCGAAATGTTTTTAAAGGAAAACATTCACAGATTTTTCTACGTATAGTGGACTTTAATGGAGTAAAATGGTTTGATGGCCAAAATTGTTTCAATGCAGCTTAGAAGGGCTCTACACGATCCCAGGTGAGGAATGAGGGTCTTATCTAGCAAAACGATCTGTCATTTATGTATATACTGTATATATATTATATATACTTTTTAACCACAAATGCTCTTCTTGCTCTGATCAGCGATGTTGCACGCATTACGTCATCACATCTCATTTTCTCCTCCAAATTCAAAATCGTCCGACATGTTTTTTTGTTTTTTTTGTGAAGGCCGTTTGACTTAGTCTTAGCACGTTTGCTTTCACTTGATCGATACATTCGCATACGTCATTTGTGACCTTTCCAACGTGATAAGGTAATGCGTGCCACATCACAGATCAGAGCAAGAAGAGTACTTGTGGTTAATGAAAAGTAAATACATTTTTATATTTTTTAGAAAATGACCGATCGTTTCCCTACATAAGACCCTTATTCCTCGTCTGAGATTGTGTAGAGCCCTTTAAAGCTGTATTGAAACTGCAATTTGGACCTTTAAACCCTTGTACCCCATTGAATTCCACTATATGTAGAAAAATCCTGAACTTTTTCCTCAAAAACCTTCATTTCTTTTTGATGGAAGAAAGAAAGACATGAACATCTTGAATGACGTGGTACCTCTTTGGATGCTACAGCAGAATAGAAAATATTTTTTTAAAATATAAACAGTATATCATCAGTGATCAGCCACTGCATTTTCATTACAGGGGATAATGTGACAACTGCATGTTCACATACAGCTAAATTCCAAATCCAACTCTGGCTTAAAAACGCCACATTAGGGAGAAATGTTCTGACTCATTCAAACACTCATGTAAATTTCCATAAATATGCCAGATAAACACTTATCTCTTGCAGTGAATCCACTTGAAAATCCTAACACACTGCATCAAGCCAGCAAACCCATCATGTAGGGTGGCACCAGAAGCTGTGTGAGCTCCTGATTGTCAACATAATAAAATAATAGCAGATTTGAATACTTAGCGCCCTTCAGAGTAACAATCGAAGTTGTGACGTAACAATCGAAAATGAGGTTTGTGTAGGAATTCCAAACGGCTCAAACATTCAAAAATATATTAATGCTATCCTATTTTAAGGATAATAAATACCTTAAAATCTGACAAGAATATAGAGCGAAGCTAGCCTAATGTTTGCCGTTTTTAGTCAACATTAGTCTCACAAAGACTGGCTGAAATCAATTAAAACACCATCACAGCTGGAAAACAGATGTGTCTGCAAACAATTCCCTTAATTAAATCTGGTATTTTCTTATAAAAAATAATTAAAAATACAGAATGCTAAGAGGACTTTTGTTGACATACTAACCCTGGCGGCTTTCTTGTTGTTTCTTAATGTTGAAATATCATTCAAATACTTTCTCCAAGATGCTCTCTTCGGATTACAGATGAGGAAAATTGCTTCATTTCAATTTTTTTTTAGCTAGACATCGTTAGGGACTTTCACGCTACACTTAGCTGTGGGTTAATGCATTTTAAAACCCGGGTTAGCGCTGTTTCACACCGTGGATTAACCCCTTGTTCTCCAGAGAATGTTGGTTTAGCACGTTGTTTAGCAACTGGCAACCCAATCAGAGCTTGCTACATTAAATATTCATGAGCTTTCTACAGTTCTTCAGAACTTTCACGCGCTGTTTAGTCTAGGGAAACGGTTTAACATGTCAAGCTGCGAAGGCAAACGAGTTTACTGAAATTATGAAGAGACTGGATTTTTGCTGTATGCCAACCTGTGCGGATCTACTTGGCAACATTTCCATAGATGGACACGCCGTTATTAAAACAAGATGTGTGCTGTATTTGTCCAATCAACGTTACCTAACATCATATATGCAAATTAGAACATTAACCCGTGCTTACGAAGGTACAGTGTAACATCTCGAAACCTGTAAACCCAGGATTATTTACAAACCCCTGATAAAGTATGAACAATAGTGTTGGAACGTGGAACAACGTTTACAGAATGACGCTGTGTAGACCATTTCAAGTGTCAAAAGCCTGTCAAAATTGACCGCCGTCGACATGGGGTGTGTGTCCAAGCAAGCTGCCTACAGCATTGTACAGGGATCGCTAGCAAGCGTATTATTCAAAAATGCTCTTAATGTATCTTTTCTAACTGACTCTGTGCTGCTGTGCTCCCTGAAAGTATACATATATTCACTTTAAAATAGACAGGCGGTTAATATAAATAAAACGCCCGGTGATATTTGAGTGTTGGTATTTACTCTCACACCCAAAGCCGTCCCGTTAAGCGAATCTGTTCATTGTCGTTGAGACCCACAAATAAACAATTTAAAAGAGCAGCATACACAGCTGACAAGCCTGCTTAGATATTCCATTCATACATAGGCTAGTGCAAACGAGATACGAAACCAGCAGTGACAGCTTTGAAAAAGTGGGACTCTTACTTTTCTTGGATCACATTCTCCTTTATGGCACCCAGCGTGGGGTGACTGTTGCCCTGTTGTAGCAGTCTGCAGGTGGCCAGGTGCCTCTGGTGCTGATCCTTCAAGCACGCGTTCTCTTGACAAAGATCACACACTTGCTGTTCGAGCTCTTCAATCCGATTCTTCTGCTTCTCCAACAACTCCTGTTGGGTTTCGATGATTTTATTGAGCTCTTTCAGGTACTCCGCCGCCTTGCTGGGGTTCTCGGTCGGGTTTTCCATGTCGATGTATGCGAAATGCCCGTCCATGGGGCAAATTCGATCCGCTGAGCTGGGTTTACAGCCGCTCCGCCATTGTTTATGTTTGCTGGCACTGCTGACTGCTGTCGGCGCTCAGTACTGAGTACTGAAGTTGCGCTCGAGCGCTCGTCCGCTGCAGCGCGCCGTCCAGAGGCTCTGCGCTGCGCCACAATAACTAACCCGCTCCGTGGATGGTAAATCCGTTTAACCCTTCATTGGGAGGACTGTTAAGGTAAGCAGTGTTTACTGCGCTGATAATATCAATATCATTAGTTACAACCTGCTGAACATTAATTTGCTTCATTCACTAGCTGGTTTAAGATGGTTTTAGGTTGTTTAAACTGGTGTTCTGCTGGTTTAAGTGGCCATGTGGGTCTCCCAGTCTAACCAGCAAAAACCCTGCTGAGAAATAACAACATAAAGTGGTCTGTTGGTCAAACTGGTGTTGAGCAAGATTGGCAAGCTGGTCTCCCAGCCAGCTGACAAAACATCTTAAACCAGCTTTTAGATGCTTGAAATGTTGGCTGTTTTTTTTTTTTTTTTTTTTTTTTTTTTGGTCAGGCTGAGAGACCAAGACCTGCTTGGCCAGGCTTAGACCAAATTAAATCAAGACCAGCAAACAATATTAGATTCGTTTATGATGTTTCGCCCCCAGCGAAATTGCACTGTAAATCCTTACTAAATGAATATGAGAGGTGAACAGATCTAAGGAGCCCAAAGTGTCTCATCTCAGCCCTTTCAACAGGTGCACTAGCCTACTTATCCCATCCAAAACCACTCCTGCAAATGAATAGAGAAGCCAAAAGGGAGTTACATTTTCATGCAACATCTCATTTTTACTGGCACATTGACAGTTAAATCATGTTCTGTTTTCTACCATAGTCCAGTTATAGATCATTACATCAAAATATGCTTAAAACTTTTGCTATTTTCTGTTTTTGATGGCCATCTTTATATTATAGAGCATGTATGATTTATATATTAATGTATTTAACATTTTGTGAAATATTTATTTTGATTAATCTTCAAGTAGCCTACATTTTATTTTTAGCAACAAAAAAACAAAAAATCCGGATATAATACTTTCGGATAATCCTATACATGCAAAAAAAAAAAAAAAAGTTAAAATATAATTGCACACTTTATGTCAGTAGCCCCTGTGTGTCTCAATCCTACTGAGTGCCCTCTGGTGGTTGTCTTTGGCAATGACAAAATGGGTTTATCTCTTTAAGGTTGATCTTTATGCCAGTTGATTTAAACCAAAACTTGATTTATTTTTCGATTTGTGTTGTATAATTCATAACAGATACAGGTATAGTTAAGTATTGCTTGGTTAAGATGAATAAATAGTTGCATGCCGCAATTTCAAATGGCAATGGAAAAACAGCATTTGTCACATAAAAGAAAGAAATGACTGGGGATCTAATTATAGCATATGTCCAGTAGAATGCATAGCATATGCAAGCTGCCAAAAAAAAAATTTGATTAGGGGAACTGTTTATTTTCCCAATTGTCATGACAGTCAGTGTTCTGAGGCATATGCTGTTTGGTGTTCCGGTACCTGTGTGTTGTGCTGCTAATGAGGGAGAGACACCAGATAATGTGCATAATTCACACTTTATCCTCTGTGATCACAAAGACGCTGTCTCCATCAAAGCCTCTGCAATGATGACAAGGATGGGCTGAGTTTTACTGTAAGAGAGTCTGCCTTCCTCAAAAATAAACTTATTTTTAGAAGCCTTCTCTTGAGCCTTAACTTTTAGCTATTATTTTAAAACGAAATTGATTCTCATCTTTTCTAACAGATTACTTTGTGGTTTGGAAAATTAGAACTATAACAGGAAAGGTCATATGTTGTAAACACAAAATACATTTCTTCTTCTTCCTCATTATGACCAATCACCCATGAGAAAGATACCTTTTCCAGTAATTGAATTATTAATATATCAAACTGTCAAGTGTGAATCCCTTTGCATCCATTAATAACTTCATAAAGTCATAAGGTGCCACCAGCCATATAAATGAGAAGAAAGAACTTAAGAAAGAACCAATGGACTTATAGCAGTGTAAGTTATACTTCACTAACCAATGAAAAAAAAAAAAAAACTTCAAAAAATATTGTAAGCAAAGTGTGATATTGCACTACTCTGAGTATAAAAGAGGCTCTTTGCATTCAAGTTTTAAGAGATTTTTCTATTAGGAAATTAAAACATGCCAGTGAAAGACTTTTCTTTCTCTGTTTTTTATGTTCTGCGAGTGCAAAGAGAAATACATCATTTACAACCACATATATTGGAATTGGAATTTTAAAATAATCGTGACCAGTTCAGTTTTAGTAAAAATGGTACTAGTACCAAATTAAGGAACCCTTTTCGGGGTTAAATAGAACCCTTTTTATAAGGTTCCATAAATAACCATGACCTTAAATAACCTTTTTAATAATAGTTTATTTTCATGAATATTATATTAATATCTTCATATTATTAGTTTTATATATATATATATATATATATATATATATATATATATATATATATATATATATATATATATATATATATATATATATATATATATATATATACATTTAAAAATGCTGGGTTGTTTTAACCCTGCTGTTGGGTTAAATGTTTGCTTAAGACAACCCAATCTTGAGTTAAAACAACCCAATGCTGGGTTAGTCCATATTTGACCCAACATTGGGTTGTTTTTAAGCAAGAGTGTATATATATATATATATATATATATATATATATATATATATATATATATATATATATATATATATATATATATATATATATATATATATATATATATATATATATATATATATATATATATATATATATATATATATATATATATATATATATATATATATATATATATATAGTTTTATACTCCTCTATCCATCTTGTTGCATACCAGTTGATCGTTGAATATGATATACACTCACCTAAAGGATTATTAGGAACACCTGTTCAATTTCTCATTAATGCAATTATCTAATCAACCAATCACATGGCAGTTGCTTCAATGCATTTAGGGATGTGGTCCTGGTCAAGACAATCTCCTGAACTCCAAACTGAATGTCAGAATGGTAAAGAAAGGTGATTTAAGCAATTTTGAGCGTGGCATGGTTGTTGGTGCCAGACGGGCTGGTCTGAGTATTTCACAATCTGCTCAGTTACTGGGATTTTCACGCACAACCATTTCTAGGGTTTACAAAGAATTGTGTGAAAAGGGAAAAACATCCAGTATGCGGCAGTCCTTGTTGATGCTAGAGGTCAGGGGAGAATGGGCCGACTGATTCAAGCTGATTGAAGAGCAACTTTGACTGAAATAACCACTCGTTACAACCAAGGTATTCAGCAAAGCATTTGTGAAGCCACAACATGCACAACCTTGAGGCGGATGAGCTACAACAACGGAGGACCCCACCGAGTACCACTCATCTCCAATACAAATGGGAAAAAGAGGCTACAATTTGCACGAGTTCACCAAAATGGGACAGTTGAAGACTGGAAAAATGTTGCCTGGTCTGATGAGTCTCGATTTCTGTTGAGACATTCAAATGGTAGAGTCAGAATTTGGCATAAACAGAATGAGAACATGGATCCATCATGCCTTGTTACCACTGTGCAGGCTGGTGGTGGTGGTGTAATGATGTGGGGGATGTTTTCTTGGCACATTTTAGGCCCCTTAGTGCCAATTGGGCATCGTTTAAATGCCTTGGCCTACCTGAGCATGTTTCTGACCATGTCCATCCCTTTATGACCACCATGTACCCATCCTCTCATGGCTACTTCCAGCAGGATAATGCACCATGTCACAAAGCTTGAATCATTTCAAATTGGTTTCTTGAACATGACAATGAGTTCACTGTACTAAAATGGCCCCCACAGTCACCAGATCTCAACCCAATAGAGCATCTTTGGGATGTGGTGGAACGGGAGCTTCGTGCCCTGAATGTGCATCCCACAAATCTCCATCATCTGCAAGATGCTATCCTATCAATATGGGCCAACATTTCTAGCTTTCCAGCTTTCAGCACCTTGTTAATTCAATGCCACATAGAATTAAGGCAGTTCTGAAGGCGAAAGGGGGTCAAACAAAGTATTAGTATGGTGTTCCTAATAATCCTTTAGGTGATTGTATATGTAATGAAGACCAAGTTCCAGTGAAATGTCTTCACAATCCTCTATGATGTCTTTATGTCCTTCATTATGTGTGTATTCTAAGTGCCAGTTACTCTCTGCTCATGATAAGGTTGTGGGATGTGACAGCATCTGAAAAAATGTAGTTTAGAGATACAGTGTGTCTTTTCCAGTTGATTATGTAAAAACTGGTATGTTTCTGAAGGCCAAAATTTACAAAAATTGACAGTAACCTATGTGAGGCCTTTACCATGGTAAAAGGAAAAAGTGATATAAAGTTATGGGATAGATGTAATGTTTGTCATGACTGGGTATGTGTAGGCATAAAGTCATAAAAAACAAAACAAATCTAACAATATGGATCATACATTCAATATATTTGTCAAGAAGAGAAGATGAGTATCCTTGAGTAGAGCTGCTCACACTGATCTGTTAAACTAAAAAGAGAAAAAGATTGGTAGGAAACCAGTTACAATATTTAAAGTTAAAATGTATAGATATTTTAAGAAAGAAATAATTTACCTGTTGACAGTCTGTGTATGTATATCTGAGCTCCAGAAAATCAGGATGAGGTGGTTTTGACAGTTACAGATTTGAAAAACAAAAAGGCGGGAATAAAGAACCCTAAACTCTAACAAAGAATCAGCATACAAAGGGTTCTTCAGGACGACTAAATAGAACTGTTACTCCGTATAAAGAACCTTTAAAGAACCATATTTTTAAAGAGTGTGTAAGGACAAGCAAATCATATCTTCCATAGCCTCTTAAAATGTGCTTATTCAATGTAATTGTGTCTCAGTCTCTTACAAGGAATTTTTGTTGTTGTTATTTTCAGCATAGTGAATGTAAGCAATGGCTATAATGGCAAGCAATTCAATTTCAAAACAGCATTCTTCTATCTGACTTGTGCTGTCTCGATCATTGAGAGGCAACACTGTCGACTGCATCTCAGTGTCTGATGTTTTGAGAGAATTTCCTCCTTCTGGTTCCAAACAGACTGTAGCCTGAAGGGAAGCTGTTTTCTAACCCCCCTCCATCTCTCTGTCTTTACCCTCATCTTCTCAGCCTGAGCTCTGCTTTCTTTTTCAGCTCTTTGAGTAATTTAAACTCAGCTAGAGTTCACATTCTTAAACATTTCATTAGCCTGGCATTCAGATGGATGAGCGTTTACAATAGCATCATGTCATGTACTTTATTTACGAAAAACTGAATTCCATTTGATAATAAAATTGAAAGACTAGATCAGCTATATTTTCAACAGTGTTATTCTTATATCATTATAGGCGATCATATTCAGAAAGCTTTTACAGACATGTCACTTATCAAGGCTGTACTTGCCATCACAATTTTGTTTTTAAATTAACGAAATTGCAAACATTTTCTCTTGAGTTATGTGATCAGGAGCACAGAAATAATCACCTTAATGGTGCACTGTTACTGTGCCTCTTACTGAAACAGCATTGATTTTCCAAGTAATGGTGTGCATTTTTACATACACAATGACATTTCCAAAGTGCAGTGTCTATAGGGTATAATAATATGGGACAACAGAAAGGCAATGCAGCGCGGTGCTCCTTTGTGAGACTGACAAAGCACTTCAGAATATCCTCATGACATTGCCAGGGAAGACTGCTTCTCTGTCAGTCAAGTTTAACTCTTTTTGCACCACCCATTTAAATATTTACTGACATTCATTGTCTGCAGAGTAAAAAAGGAAAGCATTTTTAGCAATCATTTTCTTCTTATGAGCCAGTGGAGTCTAGCAGATGGGCCGGCAATTAAAGCAGTCCAACAACATTAATCTCACAATCCTGAACTATTCATATGTCAAGTCTTTTAATGAGGAACTGACACTGAATGCAGAAGCTCAGTCTTAGTTCTAATTTTTTTTAACTTTATTTATTGGATTTTTGTTTTGTTTTTGTTAGACATATATAAACCAACAACTTTTTACTGATACACACCAACCCATAACATCTAACAATAGCACACACACATACACCGATCGGACATAACATTATGACCACCTTCCTAATATTGTGTTGGTCTCCCTTTTGCTGCCAAAACAGCCCTGACCCATCAAGGCATGGACTCCACTAGACCCCTGAAGGTGTGCTGTGGTGTCTGGCACCAATATGTTAGCAGTAGATCATTTAAATGGTTGCGAGGTGGGGCCTCCATGAATCAGACTTGTTTGTTCAGCATATCCCACAGATGCTCGATTTGATTGAGATCTGGGGAATTTGGAGGCCAATTTTGTTGTGCTCCTCAAACCATTCCTGAACCATTTTTGCTTTGTGGCAGGGTGCATTATCCTGCTGAAAGAGGCCACAGCCACCAGGGAATACCATTTCCAGTGAAGGGTATACATGGTCTGCAACAATGCTTAGGTAGGTGGTACGTGTCAAAGTAACATCTACATGGATGGAAGGGCCCAAGGTTTCCCAGCAGAACATGGCCCAAAGCATCACTCTGCCAGCTTGCCTTCTTCCCATAGTGCATCCTGGTGCCATGTGTTCCACAAGTAAGCGACGCATACACACACGCACCCAGCAATCCACACGATGTAAAAGAAAATGTGATTCATCAGTCCAGGCCACGTTCTTCCATTGCTCCGTGGTCCAGTTCTGATGAAAGGGAACCTGACTGGTCTATGAATATCTAGCCCCATATGCAACAAACTACAATGCACCGTTTATTCTCTCTATCAGAACCAGCATTAACTTCATGAGCAACTTGAGCTACAGTAGCTCGTCTGTTTGATCAGACCACACGGGCCAGTCTTTGCTCCCGCGTGCATCAATGAGCCTTGGCCGCCCATGACCCGCCGGTTCACCACTGTTCCTTCCTTGGACAACTTTTGATAGATACACCCCACAAGAGCTGCAGTTTTGGATATGTTCTGATCTAGCCATCACAATCTGGGCCTTGTCAAACTCGCTCAAATCCTTACACTTGTCAATTTTTTCTGGTCAAAATATTCACTTGCTGCCTCATATATCCCACCCACTAAAAGGTTCCGTGATTAAAAGATAATCAGTGTTATTCACTTCACCCATCATAATGTTATGACTAATCGGTGTACACAAATATAATAAATAATGAAAATAAAATTGGAGAATATTTTTTTTTTATCCTTCTTATTCAAAGTATTATCAAGATTCAACAGTTTTATTTGTCACATACACAATTATATACAGAATATATAACTGGCAGTGAAATGTAAACAGGTCCGCTCCATAGACAGTGCAAATAACAGTTACAAGAAACACAAGGAGGAAATTAAAAATAGATATAGAATAAAAAGTACTCAACATAGAATTATAAGTAATCAAGTAAAAGATAAAATAAATAACTGGTTAACATAAAAAATACATATATAAAGTATAATGTGTCTCTTCTTCAAGAATTTTTCCAATATAAACGTTTGCAGATTTAAGAATTCTGAACATCATTCAACATCACCCATTAGTAATATTTGAGATCAAACATTACGGACATGTAATAATATGGTGTGTATCTGAGGAAAAGTAAAAAAATAAAAAATATATTTTATTCAGAACAATTATTATATTTTTGTTGTTTCACCAGTGATCTTTTTTCTTTATCCAGGTCTGTGTTTTCCTGTACTGCATGCAGCAGCCAAAAACTACCATATGAAGTGGAATGCTAATGAATAGATCTCAAGGTAAATTAGACCTCCTTACACTGGTCCATTCTGGTATGCAACACACCCCTTTTTCACGTCTATGTTTTTCCTGTTTCACTTAGAAATACATAAAATAACAGAAGTAAAATGGGATGTGAATGCATCATGTTGACTCTAAATTTCTCTGTGTTGTTTATGGCCTAACTGATTCCTCACTAGACTATTACTCTATGCAACCTGCCTAAACAGCTGTCAGCTCACAAAACAGACTCGCATCAATCCTGTTGGAACATTAGCATGTTACTGCAGTCTCTGCCTTTTTATGTGCATTGAATTCTTCAGCAGCATCTCAGCGTAAGGCTCATTTGATGTGGAATCTAGAGAATTGTTCAAAGATACTGATGAGATTTGCCTCACTAAAAATCATTTCAAAACATTTAGAGTGATTATATTGCTTCTCTTATTTATCTGTCCGTGTTTTTATGTTATTGAAAACACATATTGCACAAAACAGAATTCACACCATTCTATGCAACACACATCTGCATTGCTAACAGAAGAGGGTTGTGCAAGACATATTCTCCCCCTGACCACACCAGACATTGGCGATCCTTCTTAATCGAATGCAATGCAACCAGTTCTGCACTGCCCATCTGCTGTTGTGCTCAAACACTGATCAATTACGGCTGAGGACCTGTAGGCATATAGAAAATGAGAAAATGAAAAATGAGGTATAGTGAGTGCACTCAACATTTTATTAACAGTCACTAAGAGGAACTATATGGTCCCAATGGAAACCATCTATATGCACCCACCGTGAGGCCCTTTGTGCCTCTGTGGCCCTACCGACCTCTATAGTGAACAATAAGAAGAGAGATCCTGGTTAGACATCCATGTTTATTCATGTCTTTCCCCTGGTCTCATACATTTCTCTAAACTTTGGGATTGAACAGTGACATTACAGTAGCACAGGTATACAGTCAAACCGAAATGTATTCAGACTATAGTTTAGAAAATAGTAATAAAATACGAACTTAAACTGTGTCAGAACATTCATCTTGATAATGTCAGATAACTTTGATAGAAAGGTATGTAATTACAACAACCAATCAGCTGTTAAATGTAAGTACACAATTAGATAATACCAATAGGTCAACCAATTACAGAGCAATGCTTCATTTTGTTCAGTCTGGGGTGTAAAAGGTCACATTAGCAATTAAAGAAAAAACTAAAGCAAAACATGGTCAGGTCAGTGTCTGAAGAATTTTGGTCCCAAATTTTGATAAATTTTACTGGTAGTTCATTGTATGAAGAATTTTTGGGTATATGTCACAGTTTACTTTATTTTGCTATCCTCACTTACATAAATCAACTATAGTGTCCTGCACCCACTAGAAAAGAATTATATCTGGTGTCTGAATCATTTTTTGTTTGATGGTCCGATCAAAGACACTTTCTAGATTAAATACCTTCAAAATAGCGTTAACTTTACACCTTTTAGCCCTACTCTGCACTACAATATAAACTTGAGAAAACAATATGTATTTTGAGAGATAATAACACCTTTAGATATTAGACACAGCTGCTTTATATCTGTAGCAGAGATCCAAAGAAATGTCATATTAGTTTATCAAACGGCCACCAGGCTCTGACCAGGAACTGAAATGCTGTGAGAGTGAGAGCCGAGTCATTGCGACCTGTGACATTTTTTCCTTTCCTGTGAAGGGAAACCTGGACAAGCTTCACTTCTCAGCTTCCACTCAGCAAAGGCAAAGCAAATTTCTTATCTGTAAAAGGTCAGAGAGGAGATGCTGACTGTCGCTCAACTCTTGCACCCTGTTAAACACGCTTTGAGGGTGTGAAGGATGTGGGGACACTTTTGGGAGCATTAAAAGGAAATTTGGTAGAAGTCAGTTCACTTCCTTGTAATGAAAGCTTTCTTCATGTCAGTTATGAAATGAAAGTCCCTTGTTACCGAGTCCTAAACAGTGTTGGAGAGTAGCTAACAAAAAAGCATAGTGATTACTACTGTTTATACTAGTAACTATATTTTTAAGTAGCAACAGTGAGCTGTTTAAAAAAGAGTTGCGCTTTTCTGATCAACACTATTTTTTAGCAAAGTAGAGATAGCAACATTGTTTTATTTTTGCATCTCACAGCTTTTCAAACACAAAATGTTGTCTATTTTATTATGTTGCTTTATTTAGTGAACCAGCTTAGTCAAATGTAAAGACTAATTAACTGATCAAATGAATTTAAGCCTTTACTCACCCTCAAGCCATGCTAGGTTTAATGAAAAAAAAAAAGAAATTACTACAGACTTTTACTTACATTTTTTATTTATTTTTATTTTTTTTACATACAATTAGTAATGTAAAATTTACTTTCAAAGTAGGAAAGATTATTGGGATATGTTTTACAAAAAAAAACATATTTTTACTTTACTAAAATGTCACATTTAATTAAAAGTGTTACTTGTAATTTCTTTGTGATTATTTGTGAAATTCACTAGCAATTTCTAAGTGAACACTATTTCAAAGTAAATTCTACCCTATTTTTTTTAATTTGACATAACAGAGTGAAACAAATATTGGCTAACATCAATATTTAAAAGGGATATTTCACGGAAAAAAAAATTCTATTATTTTATGACTTTCTTGCTACTGTAAACCCAAATAAGTCGGCAAACCGTAAAAAGGTAATCAGTTACATCAAATTTAAGAAATTCAAAGAAATTAAAAGCAAGCAGAACTGGCAGATTTTAATTACTCTTAACTTACTCTTAACTAAATATTTTAGTAAGCTAATTCATACATTTAACTTAAACAAATCATGTAATTTCAACTTAAATATTTCACAATGCTTTGATACCATTAATAGCAAATGGTGATTGAATATGGCAATATTCCATATGCCATATTCAATCACCATTTGCTATTAATTAATTAAATAAAACAAGTTCTTAAAATGTGTCAGAGTTGTGAACTCAAGGGAAAATGAAAGTTCTAAATACTCAAAAGTTGATTTGATTAAGCTACTTTGTTTAATTTAAGTGAAACACAAAATATTTTTTGAAGAATGTTTAAACCGTTTTTGTCCATGAAGTGAAAGTCAGTGTGGTCCAACAAAACCTTTGACAATTTATTTGTATTCATTGTTAATTGCATTTTGTTAGTAGCTTGTAGTGTAGCTAACTTTAAAGGTAGTATAACTGTATCTGACCCACATTCCAAGTAGCTTCCAAACACTGCTCCTATATGCTCCATGATTTGCTGATGAGTGAATCGTTTCTCCAGCCAGGCAGGAAGGCAGTTAGTTTGCTTTGTGCTACAATGTAACTCAAAACAGGAACTTTTCATGCTGTTGTATTTCCTTCTTGAACTGCATTTCAAATAATATATGTCTCAATTTAAAGTAGCAGTCCTCATTGTATCTTGCTGACTCAGTTTAAATCTATATATCACTATGTCATGCCTCCACTGTGCTCGAGATGATGCCATTTTTAACATTGTGCTCAATGACACCCGATGCAATTACAGTAATCACACTAAATTGCAGCTTTGAATATCCAAATCTTGCATTCACAAAAGGAATAGATTTCATAGGCAAACCTTTTGAATAAGACAAGATTTTTAGGTACTTTTTTATCAAAGTCTTCATAAAAATTGAACGTGTTGTGAGAGTCATGGCAATTTCACTTGACGTCACAAACCAAACTAGGAAGCATCACATGATAATCTGTAAGGGAACATGCTTTGTAACCTATATTTTTTATATTTTAGCTTGTCAAACTAAAGGTACTTTTTTTTTCAGGGCAGCATACTTTATTCCTCTCACTCTCAGGAAAAAAAGTAAAAGCGTGGTGTGATTAAAGGAAACTGCTTTGCTAGCACACCACTACAATTTAGACCTCGATACCACCTTGACCTCACACTTGAACAGTGTGATCTTGTTCTAAACCAGTCACACGCTGGATTTAAAGGGTTAGTTCTAACAGAAGTCAACATTGTTTAATGTAAAGTTACTACTTGTGTAGTTTGGGTAAAAACGAGTCCTTCGACCATATAAGCAGGTACTCCTAGCCCATTTCATTCACTAAAACATTATGTACATGCCAGTACCTAGGATATAGGTTGCAAAAAATATGTCTTACAACAGCACAAGATTCCCAGTTAATGGCTTCATTATTCTCAGTATGTCTACTAGAAGAGGCATTATACAATCCCCATGAGGTTACCATCCATCAGCTTGAACAAAACCAAAAGAATGGGAGACCAAAATCTGGTAAACTGCAATAGTACGTTTTTAAAAGAAACTTTTTAAATGCAACATTACCTCTAACGTCAGTACACACAGCAAGCAACACAATAAAAGGAAAGGGGGTGTGACATGCACAGCAATCTCCACAGAAAAGACCCAACAAGTAACATTGAAGGGATCTGTGTTAACATGCTGATTCCAATTTATCAGATGATGCAGGCAACAGATTAAGACTTGAGCCCATATTAGGGATCTACAGCATACATTTAAAAATCAGAGTTATATTAAAAAATGTCTTAGCTAATCCAAACATTAAAATGGCAGTAAATGGCAGCCTTCTGAAAGGACTTCTGAAGGGAATTGATGGGTTAATTGTAAGAAAAATATCCATATTTAACATGTTATGAAGTAAAATATCTAGCTTCTGGTGGACCGCCTTGGAAGGTCATTTTTTCATTTTTGTACAATGACAGCCCAAAATCTATCCATTTTAAAAGTAATCAACACGGCTCCAGTGGGTTAATAAAGGCCTTCTGAAGGGAATTGATGGGTTTATTGTACGAAAAATATCCATATTCAACACAATATAAAGTAAAATATCTATAGCCTCTGGCAGACCGCCTTCCAAGGCAGTCCACCAGAAGCTAGATATTTTACTTCATAACTTCATTATGAAGTTACTTCATAACTTCATAACTTTACTTCTTTCTACTTATTAACCCACTGGAGCCGTGTGGATTACTTTTAAAATGGATAGATTTTGGGCTGCCATTGACTGCCATTATAATGCTTGGATTAGCCAGGACATTTTTTTAATATAACTCCGATTGTATTCTTCTGAAAGAAGAATGTCATATACACCATGGCCTGAGTAAATTATGGAATAATTGTAATTTTTGGGTGAACATTTCCTTCAACCCAAAAACCCAACACAGATGGGTAAATCACCTGTGAAAAATCAAGGTAACACTTTATTTAGATCCACCTTAGGCATTCTGCTTACTGTAAGTAACTTTGCTTCTGCATGTCAGCCAGTCATAGTCTGTCTGTTTATTAGCTGCTAACAATTTATTTCGATGGTCCCCCAACAGACTGATGATTATAAATCACTTTGTATGTCAACTTAAAATACTAACAAAGTTATTTAGTTAGCAGAATGTCTAAAGTGGACTATTGAAATAAAGTGTAAACCAAATCTTTATATTGAAAACTAACACGGTAAACTGGCCCATATTTTTTACGGACTTTTCTTTTGATATGAGTTTTAAAAAGAAAATTCTAGTCCACTTATAGGAGTACTTCAGCGCTGGGAAGATGAATCTGTATTTAAACTGGGTCATTAATGTAGTAGAAATGTGAAATTATTTTTGAATTTGGTGCCTTCTAGACTGAGAAAACACAGAAAATTTATTTTTGTCTCATGAGGATGAAAGATAACAATTCCCAGAACGCACTGCTTCACTGCCCTACTCTAGGCGCAGCTAGTCGGCTACAGGATTACCACTTGCCCACCGTGTTCATTTTCAGAAAATCAGTTCAGTTACAGACACTACAATTAAAAACTGAACGGGTCTGTTCGATATAATGCGAGTGAGCCGATTGAGCGTCACGGCACAAACGCAGCAGGATCGGATTACATTCATCACATGAATTGAGGTAATTCCGGGATTCGCGACTGCATTCACAGCGCGTGATCAGTCTGGCACGTGTTCAGTTCATGTCTTTGGAAGCTTAACTGTCATAGGAAGTTCATTTTAAAAGTTAAAACACCCACTTTTCTCTCAACCCCTCCGTTTACATGAATCTCCGCAGCTCTGCGAGCCGAGTGCTGCTGCTGTGAGTGCGATGTTGAAAACATGCGGAATGAGAGCCCTCTACAGGCTGTAGTCTTCAGCCTCTGGCCGAAAACTCCTCCTATGACGCAAAATGACGATATTTGCGTCATCGCAGGAATTTTTCCAGAAATAAAATACATAATTCTTTCGTCTCAGGGTCATATGAGGGGGGAAAGTACGATCATTTGAATATACTCCTGGGTTTATACTGATACAAAGCTTAATGCTAATCGCTGAAGTAACCCTTTAAAACATGAAAAACTACACACAAAGAATCTAAATATCAAACCAGCCAGCCAAAGGAACAGTATGAGAACCACAGTAAAGAACATGGTTCGGAATTTCAGTGAGAAATGCTCTATTTATACATAGAATAGAAACCGGGTGCATGTAATGAATGTCATACCACATATTGTTTCATAATAAATGCTGATTGCTTGTCTGATTTTATTCTTTGCCATTAAGCTGGCCTGATTTCAGTCTTAGTGATGGACAGCCCTGATTTTCAAGGTTGAAATACAGTGCCTTCACAAAGAATTTACCACCCGTTGATTCGTTCTTTCTGCTGGGCTGTAAAAATCAAATGGAAGCATATGAATGGGATTTCCTCCCCCAATCATGTAAAAGTCTCTAATGTCAAAATGAAATGAACTATTTAGATGTCTAAAGTTATATTAAAATTTAAAATTAATGATTAATTGACAATTAAATACCACATATTATTGAGGACCAAATCTAATAATTCAAACACTAATGTTATGTCCCTCTCCATGTCTGTGGTGGTTTAAATTAAAAGGATAATTATGACCTTATATCTCTCACTTGCAAATTTGTTTCTAGTTTTAAACTGTATCTCACATTCTTCTCACCTTTATTTTAGGTAGAAACAGGTTTCCACCAATTTTTGTAGGAATAGCTGGAAGAAGAATGTTAAAAAAAAAACTACAAAGGAAGACTTTTGTGCATTTATAAATGAGAAACTTTACATATTTCGCCTTTATAAGTCTGAAGGAATGAATGTTTAAAGACAAAAGTTATTTCAATGTGTTAAAATTTACAGTGTGACTGGAACAAAATGTGAAAGGCAAACCAGTAAAGGTTTCTCTGTCAGTCTATAAATCAGTTCTATAGTAGTGTCTTGACCTTTGGGGGTTGAGGTGTTGTTGAGGGTGGGTTCAACATGCTTGTATATTCAGGGTGAGGGGTGACTGAAGTGCTAGGGGCTTTTTGCCTTCCTCAGTATTTTCTCTATACGCTCCCAATAAAATCAATTTGGACCGTTTTCTCTGTGAGTCTTGGTGGGGGATATAATAGCTCAATTTTTAACATCTAGACCTCCGCTTGTCACTGGGCCAGTCGATATTGAGCGAGCGTGGCAGCTGCAAAATGTACCTGTCTGTGGGCTATCTGAGTCAAGGCAGAAATATTTTTCTTAGTCTGGTTTCATTTCTACAAATGGCACTTGAACATTTTGTGTTTTAAAGCTTATTATTGATCAACTTAAAGAGACAATTTGTACAAAAATGAATGACTTTGTTGTTACAAACCTGTATGATTTTCTTTCTTGTGTTAAAAACAAAATAATATCTAAGAGTATTTTAACTATTTACCTGCATCTTTAATGTTTTTGATAGAAGTCTCTTATGCTGACCAAAACTAAGCAACTATTCATCCTTCATTTCTCCGAAGAGTCTTTATTTTTATCATATTTATAAAGGGAGACATGGAGACGTGCGGTGGGCGAAGCTAAAGAGTCACGAGCACAGCACACACACACAAACACAAACACACACACACACACACACAATACATCATGGCATTATTCCTGGATAACTTTCGATTCACTATAAGTTGTTTACATTATATGCACTTATGCGCCGATTGCCAACAAAACACAGACACATTGTGGTTTCAACTCATGACCGGGAACAAACAAACACACTTGCAGAACTCTGTTGCTGCTCCGGAAAAACAAACTGCATCCACTGTTTCCTTAACGCTGGATTATTTGGGAAGCTGAACTAGGTTATCTTTTTCCCCTAACCCAAAAAACACACTTCTTTAGTGACATTGTTGATTTCGTGGTCTAAAAGCAAAATGACAGCGCTGCCGATGGCTCCCGTAACCCGAACGAAGCTCGTTGATGGGTGTACTCTTGGTTGATGTGTGCACACGCTCATCTGGGAGAAATGCCCATACAAGGAATTCCCCGGAGGAAAACTAAATGTTCCGAAACATATTTGAATCCTCTATTTGGCAGAGGTCTTCAACCCTGCTCCTGGGGACCCACTGTCCTGCAGAGTTTATCTCCAATAATCAGAGACAGGTGAAGCTAATCAAGACCTTTAGGATCAATTCTTGAAATTACACAGGTAGGTGTGCTGAAGCAGGTTGGAAATAAACCTCTCAGGACAGTGGGTTCCCAGGAGCGTTGAAGACATCTGGTCATACATCCATCTTGTTTTTGTTTTTTTTGTTTTTTTTTTGGCCATGTTTAGCATGAAAAACCAACTCTTTAACAGCGTAAATAAGTCAGAATTCATGAAATAGCATTAGACCCCCCCCCCTTTAATAATGGTTCTTATCAATGTTGAAATAAAGTATAAAAATAAAATATTTTGCTGCTTAATATTTTTTTCAGGATTCTTTGATGAATTGAAAGTTCAATGAACATTATATGTAACACTGTAAATGTCCTGACTGTCACTTTTGCTCAACTGAATACATCCTTGCTGAACAATTAATTTCTTTAAAATAAAATCGTACTTATCCCAAACTTTAGACTGGATAAACCCAGCCTGATCTGCCGGCGATTTGATTTCGCCCTGCAACGAATATATCTATATATATATATATATATATATATATATATATATATATATATATATATATAAAAAACAGTTATTTAAATGTATAATAACATTTTACATTATTACTGTTTTATATTAAATAATCTTGGTGAGCATATCTGACTTCTTTCAGAAAATGATGACTGTAAATGATGACAGAACTCTTTCTTTTTTTTAGCTACCTAAACTGAGGGAAGCTGAATTAGAATCCAGGTATAAATTTCCTCAAATTGCATTTAAACTGCATGACTAATGGAGGGAAACAGAAACAACACCCTCCATGTTTCCGTATCCTTTGCAGAATGGTACAGTCATTACACAGACAGTCTAGCAGTATACAGTTGACACAGGATCTAGGATAGGCCAATTACAGCAGAACCGCTTCTCAACCTTATGATCCTGAGATCGCCTGACCCTCATTAAACTTCTACCCTCTTCACACCAACATCCCAACAGAAAACCAATGTGCCCTCGCCTGCTTCTTTTCCTCCATCCCGAGGACTGTTTAGGTTAGATCACTGTGGTCTCAGGATAAAAAACGGCATCACCGCAGATTACTATGTTCGTTTTCTGAGTCTAGATTCAATAAAAATTGCATTTTGCACGGAAAGGCTGCTTCGAAATTGCAGGACCATTATAGTCTAAAATGATGGTCAGAGGAAAAGCTTAAATTACACCATGCAATTCAGAAAAATCAACACTATATAGTAACAGTTTCTCTTCAAACACTTTAATCATCTCACCGTTGTGAGTAATCCTAACAGCGTTAGCACTAATGCCTGAGCTCAGTGGAATCCCTGACTCATGTGATCACCACTAAAGGATTACTGGTGGAAACCAGTTCACACATGACTATGCCAATATATTTTTTTGCCCGTGGTTTTGCCAAGTAGGACACGCTCCTGGGTCAACATGTTTTGTTGGTCCTGCATATGAAGGAATAGGGTTGTTTTGGTTAGAAATGCCCTCCTGCTTAGATGTCATAACTTCAACCTCTAACAGCTAAAATCTCCATTAACAGCCATTATAAAATATCCATGTATACAAAATAAAAAAATGCAAGTAGCATTTAAAGAAATGTAATTATATTATATAGTATATATTTGACCACTCTATCACTTTACCAAAGGAAAGTTGCTCAAGTCTCAACCCCAGACTAAGCCAGTTTCTGTCTTAAAGTAAAATAAATAAATAAAGTGTTAATTATATATCTCAATTTTGATTTATTTAAAAACTGTTCTTTACAATTACATTTTTAATTTATTTATTGTTGTTTGTTTATTTGTTTGTTGAAAGAAAGAAAATACATTTATACTTTTATTTAGCAAAGATGGATTAAACTGATCAAATATGACAGTAAAGACATTTAAAATGTCTTTACTTTCAAATGAATACTGTTTTTTAAAACTTTCTATCTTTCAAGGAATCCTGAATAGTAACAGGGTTTGTATGCAACAATATTAAGCAGCACAACCATTTTCAACATCTTCAGTCCCTCTTCGATCTAAGGCTATGGCGGTAACACTTTACAATAAGGTTCATTAGTTAACATAAACTAATAATGAACTGCACTTATAAAGCATTTATCTTTGTTATGTCAGGATACTGAGAGTGAGGGAGGACCCAGGCACAGAATGAACAATGAGAGACACTTTATTAACAAGTCAGAAGGCAGGGCACGACAAGGAAATGACAAGGAGTGAGTTCAAACGGCAGGGCAGGGGACAGACGCCACGATGACAGGCAGGA
The DNA here is from genome assembly GCA_023029165.1 of Gobiocypris rarus. Classification (NCBI taxonomy): domain Eukaryota; kingdom Metazoa; phylum Chordata; class Actinopteri; order Cypriniformes; family Gobionidae; genus Gobiocypris; species Gobiocypris rarus. Next base: position 13,178,466 of record CM040931.1, on the reverse strand, counting down.
GGAATGACCACTGAGACGAGTCTAGGGAGACAAAGAACTTGAGGACAGCTCAGGAGGCAACACCGGGCAGGAACACCAGGAACCTGAGGCTTGATGTTCTCTCTCTGAATCCGCTCCAGTCTTGGCTGTCAGGCAGAAGGAGACAGTGGGGCACAGGGCAGGAACCAACACAAGACAAAACAGACAAACTAACACCTTTGACGAAAGAAAACAAAATCTAAATAACTGGAGCTAGCAAAAGAGAAAAATAAATAACCCAACACTATAAATGAATGAAACTAAAAAGCAAAATCAAATAAAACAAGACTGCACTCATACAGGAAACAAGGGAGAAATTAAAAAGTAAAGCTAACAAAAACAAGGCAGAGCTAATAAATAAGTCTAGGAAGACTAGACCAAAAATAAAAGACAAGAGCAAGACTAGAGTAAAAACTCTAGAAAAATTAGAATTTAACAAAAAGGATATTTTTAGATTTAGGAAACCTAAATCTAGCACTGACTGACGAGTAGCAAGGGGACAGGGGGGTATTCCAGAAAGCGAGGTAACTTACCGTCACAAATACCTTGAACTCTCAGTTAACCCAAACCTTGCTTACTCGAGGTATGCTGGTTCCAAAAAAAGAGTCTGGGAGTAAGTTCAGACAACCTAGAGTATGTTCCCGGTTAACTTACAAGACGTTCTTAACAGAGAGACGAATCGATGATTCACCATGGAAACAGGCCAAGAAAGAGCGCGCCATTCTACTTCCTTCTTCTATTGTTTAATGTCGAGTTACATAACCTACTTAGTGCATATCCCCACCTATTTGGTGGTTGTGCAATAATGTTTTCAAAGTTTTAGTTAAATAAGAAATCTTTATTCACTGAGAATAAGGATTATATTGTTTGATTGATGCTAATTAATTGAATGCAGATCCATGTGTGAGATGACAATAAAATAACTAGTAAATATATTTGAATTGCATTAACATTTAAACTTGTTTAAAAAAATAAATGTAGCACATGAGGATCAGGTGAGCACAGACTAAACAATGGGGCGTGGTAACAGCTTTTTCATTTGCTTGCTTTGTTTTTCATCTTAAATCCAGTTGCTTAAAATAATAGCACACCTCTCATAACAAGCCACATGATTTGAGGTACCATTAATGTCTGTAGTACAAATAGGGACAAATTACATGCAGTATCTATGGTAAGGGCTTTGTTCAAATCCCTAATTGGCCTTATGAGTAATTGTAGCAATGTTTGCCTCAGCAAGCTCTTCTAATTAAAAAGAACAAAACAGGAGTTTATGATCTTTATTTTAAGCTTAAAGTGTGTATAGTTATAGACTATAGTCCATCACATTTTTACTGTATGTGTGGATGCTCTGAAATGATATCTAGTATTTTTAGACAATAACACTCATATCCTCTGATGAGGGTGAAGCCTGGAAGGAATTTAGTACAAATAGATACAGGTCCACCAAGCAGAAGCAGGAAACCTGGATCCATACCAGCGCTGCAATTGTCGATAGCACCATTGTTGAAAGTCCTCAAAGCAAGCCTAATTAAGTCTGTTTTCAGGCGGTTCTTCTGTGAAACCTTGTCAGCCGGTTCCAGAGGGGGGTCTCTGAAAGATAAGCAGGCGATTGGAGGAGTCACGTGCCTCTCTGCAGAGTGCCTTCAAGGTTTTAAGATTCATCAATTCTATGTCTCTCTTCTGATCTCTAAATGAGGCGAGAAGCGATTTGAGTTGGTTCATCCCATCTGACACCACGTCCAACTAAGTAAATGAGGGCTATTGTATCATCCAGATCTCAGGAAATGAGGTAGATTTCTGCAAATGCCTGCTGTCAGGCATGCACAGTCCTTGCCATAAGCAACACTGCCCGAGCATGCATGTGCTAGGTCTTCGCTCTTCCTAACAATTATGTCTTTAATCCCCATTTGAGAAAATGATGGCAGCCACCATCCTGACAGACCTTGAATCTTAATGCAAGGAACACCATGAGAGAGAGAGAGAGAGAGAGAGAGAGAGAGAGAGAGAGAGAGAGAGAGAGAGAGAGAGAGAGAGAGAGAGAGAGAGAGAGAGAGAGAGAGAGAGAGAGAGAGAAAGAGAGAGAGAGAGAGAGATGGAATTGTTAATATGAATCAGTGTATCTCCATTACTACATGACAAATGTTTACGTTGTAGATTGTTCCTCATTCAAGGAGGTTAAAAGCTTGGTCTCTTTCATCCATGAGCTTCTGCAATTTATATAGAAGGGCTTCAATTAAGATTGCATAAGCTGCTCCTCGCACAGAACAGAAGCAGCACATTCAGAGGATGTGCTTGTGAAATTAATGCTAAAGCCTATGTAGCCATTTCAACTGATTATTCTCCAAACTCCAATACGGAGTTTAAGCTTTAAAAAAAAGAAGGGAAAAGTGTTTTCATAATGGACGCTTGGATGAGCAAGTGATGAGGCATTTACTCACCCTTATGTCGTTCCAAACCGGTATGATTTCCTTTCAATGGAACACAAAAGATGTTTTGAGAAATGTCTTTTTGTCTATATAATATACAATAATGACCCAAACGGGCTTGTCACCAACATTCTTCATAATATCTTCTTTTGAGTTCTGTAGAACAAAGAAAGTCTTACAGGTTTGGAACAGCATCAGGGTGAGTAAATTATGACAAAATTTTCATTTTTGGGTGAACTATCCCTTCTCTTGTTGCATCGTCTTACTCTGCGAGCTGATCCAAATCCAAATTAAATATTATTTTTAGTCATACTTTAGATTATGGTCCAATTCTCACTTATAATCAACGACCCCCCCCCCAAAAAAAAATCCTAATTACTACTTATTAATAGTTCAGTCAGGACCACTTTGAGAATGAAATTTATTGCCAATCTTTGATTTGGCAAAAGGCTTAGACTCAAAGGTGCTGGAGCTGCCATACTAGACAGCTTGAAATACATCCTTGAAACATAATCCCCAGCCTTCATAATAACCAAAAGTTTCTTAGCACATATTACAGAAAGAGATACATTGATAACAATAGGGTTCTACACAGAATCCAATATTCAATAATGACGATACTAGGAGGTGAAGGGGTGGAGGTGGGTGTAAACGTTTGTGCGACAGACTGAGGAACATGAGTTTGAATGAGCTTAAATACTATAGTTGATCTGAATAGATGGAGTAACAAATCAGCTGAGTGTCAGCTGATATCGTTTAGGGATCAGTGGTCCCTGACAAGCCAGACCCACATCAAGATGTTGGGTCTGGAAACTCACCATTGACAGGGCTCAATCCGAGGGGCGGGATAAACAGTTGTCTTTCAAATTCCCTCTGCATGCAATTGGATAGCGCCATAACCAACCAGAGCGAAGAAGAAGGTGAAGCCGAGCTAATGTTAGTTGATAGACTTTCGCCGTATCCGGTCGGCAAAACACCCGAACACATCTTCTTTTCTTAAGAATGACTTCAGTGCCGTTCTTTGTTGTTTTCCAGAGTCGCGGATAAAGCCGATTCAATAGACCGCTGTTCGTCAGCTTCTTTGTTTACGAGTAGCACACAGAACCTCAGCAACTCTGCCGTGACCGTCATTATGTTAAGCCCCCCCACCTATGTTATGTTAAGACTCTACACACGCTGTGATTGGCCTCACCAGAGTTTGTTTTTACGTATTTCTGAAGGAGGGACTTCATAGAACAAGGAAATCATCAGGCCGTTTTTAGGACAGTGAAAACAGCGGTATACAGATATGTAAATTGTGTGAAAAATACTGTTTTTTTTACACGCGAAACATGAACACATGTTATATTGCGCTCTAAAAACACAATCAAAGCTTCAAAAACACAGGAAAAACAGGACCTTTAATAAGAAACTAGTTAATAGTGAGAATTGGACCCTAAATTAGAGTGTTACCTTACTTTTTTTTACCTGATTCATTCTAAAACATCCATAATATTTTCAGATTATACATATTTTATTAATATATTAATAATTTAAATAATAAAATAACAGATAGATTTTAATTTTTATGCATTGGTAATTAAAAAAAAATATATTGTGTAGAGAAACCAAAAGAATATGAATCATTAGTTGTCTTTATTTTTTCAGCAAATATATATTTCCTTCAGTTATTTTAACGCTTAATTATAGCTATTAAAATACATTAATTGCCTTATGACACATCTGAACGAAATGTCTATGAGAAAGGATGCTCAGATGTCGCGCTCGCATGTCTTGTGTCCACTATATGTCACGGTCGGGTATGGGTGAAAGAAGCGAGGACTCAATTGCAGGAGGAATTGGATTTATTTAACTCACAAAAATAAACAAAACTACCCACAAAAAACAGAACATATCACAAACCAGGAATCAGGAGACATGAAGGGGGAAAACAAACCAACACTGGACTGCAAACACAAGGAGATTAAATAGGGAGCAAACAAGCCAATAAATGAGGGAAGACAGGTGTGGCAAACCAATCAATAATCAGGTAACAAGAGGGGCGGGGTCGAGACAATAGACAAGAGAGCACATGGCACAAGGAACATGTGACAAAACCATGTGCTCACACAAAACATGACAAACACAAGCACATGAAGCAACGACAAATACCAGCCATGTGCTCACACAAAACAAGACTTTTTATGGCATAAACCCTAGATAAATCCTAAACTTGTAAATACAAGGTGGCCCATTACTTCTGAGGCACAGCCAGACACTAACAGCATTGGACTGGGTTTTTTTTTTACCTGTTTGCTTAAGCCTAACCATTGAGCTTGAACTCACAAAGAACGTCTCCTTGTGCTCCTGCAAGCGCATTCATTTTCAATAAAAACTTTCACTTAGAGGAGCACCCTCACACCCCACCCCCCACTGGCAGGTTCCATCTCCAATTCTCCATACTTACATACAGCACATTAGCCAATTGGTGAGCTGTCAGCTGCCTGAAAACAAGGCGGCAGGATCAATTTTGAGTGTCGATGCATCAGAGGATGCTGGCATCTGAGCTCTTTCCATCCTTTAACGTCATGTACCCATTCCCATTACGCCCTGCTGCCCATTAATTTGGCTTAGCCAAACGGAGAGAACTCATTGACAGGAATCAGGGCATGAAAGAGAAAGTGTTTAAATCACTGTAACCCAGGCAGGTTGCATTATTAGGTATCTGACACACGACTCTGATAAGATGATTAAAAAATAGAAAAATTGTCGGTGAAGTGCTCAATTAATCTAAAGTTCTGCAAAAGTGCTCGTCTTTTGTGCACATGAATGGTTCTCATTAAATTCTTCTGAGGATGTGAGCGGTTTTAGTACGTACTAAAAGTTGAGCTGTTCAGACAAAGATGTCTTCATGTTTCTGGCCCCTAGTTCACAAATACTGTTCTACAGCAGCAGCCACAGCTGATGAATTGAGAAAAGCCGCTGGAAAATGTATATAATGTGTCCCAGTGTGTGTTCAAAGGAGAGCAAATTCAGTAATTAGTCACGAAAAGTCATTTCTCGTAATTGAACAGTAACTCGCTGTTTGGCATCTTGTTGTGAAAGCCAGAGCAAATCCATATACATCTATTTAAGACATAATAATGCACTTCAAAGACAAAAGTTTCTCATTCCATCTCCCTAAGGCCTGCTAATATAAATCCACTCATGCAAATACAGTAAACAATAAAAATGACTTATGGCCCAATATAGTCAGCTGTCACTCCAGTCCCTTTTTCAGTAAAACAAACCGGCAAATCTGCCTGCCTCATTATTTCATGCCCCCAAAACTGATAAACAGCCTCATAAATGAGACTACATTCATCTGCTCCTCCACAAAAAAGTTCATTTCTGCTGCATAAAAAATAGGTCCTCTAAATGAGCCAGTATTTCAGTATAATGAGGGCGAGCAGGACATTTCAATATTGTCGCTCTTCTCCACAGACTCAGTATGCATGTAAAACATGTCTTCCTTCTTTAATAAAGACATTTTACTTCTTTTATGTATTGTTATCTGATTCTGAATGCATTTTTATACTGAGGTACTCTCTCACCTAGAGTACTTTACACTCCATTTACCCAAATTAAGTGCGAGTTGTGTACAAGATTAGCAACCTTCAAGTCCCTTGAGAGCACACAGAATTTTCAGTCAATATAATTTAGTGACTGTGAATATGTAAATAAACTAATTAACACAATCAGGTTAAGTGTGCTGCTTTTCAACATTGAGTACCGTAATAATCTACGTAAGAACCGTACTGTAATAATCTACTGAGATGTTTCTTCTGCAATAACTAGAGAACTGACACTCACATGTACAGTACATGTAATGGTTCCTCCCACTGATTTAGTGGTTCCTCCCTTTTCAAAATCGTCAGTCATTGATTTCAAACATCAGACATGAAACAGCATTAACAGGCTCTTAAAATGTAAAAAAATGAAGAAAAAATAAATAAAACAGTGGCCATGTTACTGTCACGTGGCTCTAGTAGAAAGCACATGACAAAGAGGAATATCCAAAAACAGACTTTAATGACAACACTCAGGAGACACAGGAAAAATAGGCTATAACGCAACCGACACAGAACAAAGAACTGAGAAAACTAAGGTCTTAAATACACAAGGAGTAATGAGGTAACTCAAGGAACAACAGGTGAAGGTAATCAGTAACTATAGAAACAAACAAGGATCAAGAACACAGGCAAACAGGCACATGTTGAGCCAAACTACACTCGTTTAAATGGAGGAGGGAAAAACTCAGTTTATAAAAATATGTGTACATGTGGACTAGGCCTAAAACACACTGAAACCAAACAACCAAAGCATACAGCTGATAGTTACATAACGAAATTAAACTGGGCGATTGGAGTTTTCAAATTCCCAGGGCCGATTTACACGGAATCTATTTTGCGTTCCACTGCACTGCTTTTTGTTTTGTACGTAAACATGCGCTACACAGACACATTTGAGCACTACCCAGCAGCATATTGTGCATGTTTTATGGATGCTGAGTCAAGTTTAAAGAAGTTGAGGCTGCATCCAAAATCGCATATTCTCTTGAGCCTCTCAGACCGTTGATTGAAAATTAGATGCATATGGCGCACAAAATTGGAAACAATTAAAGTCGTCATCTGATTGTTTGAATTCTACAGGTGTTCCGGGAGACGTGTGTGTCGCGTTTTGTAACGGCCTGGAAACAAACCCACCGTAACACCAAACTTCCTCATGGAAGAAGAAAGCCGTCGTGTTTACAACTGTGACATTGAGCGATTATTAGGATCGACTAAATACTGGATTTTCAAAAGTATGTAAAGTTTGCAGCATAGACTCATTAAAATACGTCTGGACATTTCACGCCCCTAAACATGCTGCTGAACAAAAGAACTGTTATTGGCTGCTTTACATGTCAGTCAGATGGGCTCTGGGCGGTCTTGGCCAATGAAAGCTGCTATGGAGTCCAGACCTTTTGCCATCAGTCTAAAGGTCTGTCTACATGAGACTAATTACTTTACCAAAGCTAAAAAAAAAAATTCCATATACACTCTGTGCTGGGTAAAAAACAACCCAATGTTGGGTCAAATATGGACTAACCCAGCAATAGGGTTGTTTTAACCCAGCGATTGGGTTGTCTTAAGCAAACATTTAACCCAACCACAGGGTTAAAACAACCCAGCTGCTAGGTTATTCCAGCATTTTTTAGAGTGTAGAATGAATGTTGCTACGTTGTCATTATCACATGACCTACCAGCATCAGTTGCATTGTTTCAATGCCATTCACAAATCCTCTCCCGTGGCCATCGTATGTGCACTTCACACAAAAAATACTGGGTAAAAACAACCCAAGTTGGGTTGAAAATGCACCAACCCAACGATTGGGTTGTCCTTATCAAACATTTAACCCAACCACAGGGTTAAAACAACCCAATTGCTGGGTTAGTCAATGTTCAACCCAACTTGGGAAGTTTTTTACCCAGCATTTTTTAGAGTGCATTATCTCGCTTGAAGTAGTAGGTCATCCGGGTATTTTTTGCCTACTGTGAATTTGGACATACTTTTTTGTCACATACTGTTTTTCGCCTACTATACTGTAGTAGGGAAGAATACGGTTTTGGATTTGCGCACCTCATTTTGCAACACAGAGGTAAGCTATTTTACGTGAATGTGCAAAAAACTTCAGATGCATTAGCCACTATAGGTAAATTACAAGAAAGTGCGGTAAACTGTAAAGCTAGTGTGTTTATAATTGCAACAATGCATTAAAATAATATGATATGTTTGCAATATGACCAGTTTGTAATATCAAGCAAGAACGTACTGTTGTGTACTAAAATAACTGGAAGCATGTGACGTTAAAAATAAGGTGTATAATAAATCTATGACCCTGTATTAAGAAAGCCAAATGTGGATGGTTTTGAGTTTACTGACACTAGATTTTTCTCCTTTTCCATTTTATGGTGGATCCTGGATATAAAAACGCAAATATAATTTGCTTGAAAGATTGAGTGTGGCCTTGAGAACTGTGATTTAAGTGAGCCGAGCGTTTAGATATTTAACAGTGAGTTTGAAGCATGTCAGGTTAAATGATGTGTCCTTGTGAATGTGAGATCTTGTTAATAGAGGACTTATTATGGAGGATGTTTGTGAGAATCTGTTTATGTGTTAATGGGTATGGAAATGCCATGACCTTCAACCATTCTGTGCTGAACAATGGAAAGATAAAACAGTATCAAAAACATATTTTATTGCACATGTTGTCATGGAGTTTGGAATGTAACTCAATGTACGTAACTTAGCCTATATTAACTCAATGCCAATGTTGCGATTCATATATCATTGCGGTCTCACATCATCACAGGCCACAGCAAGTGCTCAATTGACCTTAACCCAATGCACATCAGTCACATAAATCAAGGGCAACACTTGCTTGTACTCCAAGATGAAGTGTGCTTCAAATCAATACAAATCTATTTGGATTTTTGCACAAAATGCCTGCAGCCTATATATTTGTGGCCAGTTGTCCAACTAGCTGTTGTTTTGATCTTGGCCAATTTCCGTTCTATTCTTGACCGCAAAACCAGACTGGATGATCTCACTTATAGCCTACGGTGGAATTGGATGCAATTGAGGTATAACAGTTGTAGAGATTGACAGATTACATCCGCATAATGCATGGGGGTGACAATACGTCCAGTAAAAAATTGGTTTATTCTAATAACAGGCACAAGGAACTAAACGCATGGTCAGCTTGAAATAAGGAAATCAATCGCAGGGATGAGAACAAAAGCTTTGATGGTCTTAAAAGGCATTTGTCAGCAGTGAAGTGCACACTTTTTACCAAGCGCTGTACACAAACATTAATAACAAGCAAAATTGCTCTCCTCATTTTACAATCTCCCTCTTTCTCTCTTTCACTCTCTTCTCCTGCTCTTGTGAAAGTGAGTGATCAATCACAAAGGCGATGTGAGTGTGATATATTTCACTGATATGTTTAGGTCTGATCTAAATGTAAAATAAATAGTGATGTCCTTTTTGCTTATAGTTAGAATACAACACTGCTTTTAAAGAGATAGTCCAGGTAATATAAATGATGGGAAATTAGACAAAAATCAAATGAACTGTATTATTTCAATCATGGTCAATCATTTTCTGCCTAGAAATACTGTTCATTAGCCTGTAATCTCTTCATGGTTGCCAATGCATTAATATAGAATTTGTATTATCAAGTTGCAATGCATAATTCCAATGAACTCCCAATAGACAGCCAACATGTGTGACAGTGTGTAAATATTAACACAATCAAAGGAACACACGAGAACTACTGAATACAAACAAAAAATCCATGAAAGTGAACGTAAGAACAAACATGACTAAATATCCATGACAGACAGCCCACGGCGAAGACGAGGGAGGGAGGCCGACATCTGGGGGACGACCAATTGAGACAGAACCGGTGGATCCAATGGCACAGACCACGGGTTGATGAGGCTGAGCGACATCGCTGGTGGTTGCATGACCAAGAACCCCCGTGGAGCCACTAGGCCGAGGGTCTCTGGTGGAGCCGAAGGTGGGAGAAGCCAAGACGGAGCTGACAGGTCGAAGGGGCCAAGATGGAGCGAAGGGATCGGAGGCTGGAGGCGGAGATGCTGCTGGTGGTTGCATGACCAGGCTTGATGTAACAGCAGGGCATCCCACAGACGGTGCTGTGACATCTGAGCTCTGGCTGAGCTCTGCAGTGATGATAGCACAAAGTTTGACAAAATCCCAGTAAGAAAGACACAGTCCACACATGGCAATGAAAAGAATAAATCCCAGTTCATAAACTGACAGGTTATAGTCCAGACTGGTTGATGAAACGATTAATCCACAGTCCTTACGGTTATCAGCATTCTTCTTAAGTAATAAAGATGATTCAGATACCTGGTGGGATAGGGTGGGATTCGACATGTCCCCAATGAAGTCCATCAGCCAGTCTTCTCTCTCAATTCCCTCGGCCGCTGGTGTCACGGCCCCTGGTCAGATCCACACTGGGGCTCCACTTCCAGGGCGATGGCAAGTCTGTCCTCGGGCTCTGGCTCACTCGTCGCAGTGATTGGTACTGCTCAATGTGGGGGGGCTCACGTGGCTCACTCTGGCTGTGCTCCGAATCGGGGTGTGACGCTCTCCAGACACCTAATGACGGTCTCCCACCAGTCCAGTCCTGTGGTGTCAGGGAGGTCAATAGGGTGGTGGTAGTTTGCTCCGATCCAGAACAGGGTCTCCAGGGTCTCGTTGTCAAAGGGGCAGGAGATGGCAACAAAATTATTTAACAAAATAATCATGGCTCTCCTGAGCCAGGATGATAAATCTGGCTCTATAATTCACACTTTGGTCCAGTATTCTGTAATGCTTAGATAATATAACACAAGGTTTACTAGATAAATCACAATAGACAACATGCGTGACAGCGTGTAAACATTAACATGAACAAACGAACCCATGAGAACTACCGAATAAAAACGAAAAGTCTAAACTAAGTACAAACATAACTAAATATCTCTGACACAAGTGGGCATGCATAGATCATCCAAATTTTAGAGTCTGAACTATAATAATAAGATATCAAGCTTAAGTGTAATGCACCCAATGACATGTAAATGACTCACAGAAACAAAATGTCTTTCTTCAGAGCTTATCTATCACTTCTCCAATCAGCAGGTGAGCCAATAAGGCCATTTCTCTTTGAATTGGGCCATTAGAGCTGTACCAAATTACCACCAACATATAACAAAGTACAGCCCTCGGCCCATCAGTCATATGACTCCAACAGAAAATAAACAGTATCCATCACATCCAACAGCAGCGAAGAATGGGAAAAGGCACATTTAAAAAAGCAGCAGACATTGATTTGTAACACACATAACATATAAATTATGTAGACCATGCCACAGAATATCCAAGTAAACAAAGCTCTGTGGTAGGTGTGAACAATAAATAAGATTTAAACTTAAAGTAGTGTGGAGCAATGACTCTTCACTGGACTTCATAGACTGAAATTGAATTGATTCTTTGAAGCGATATGGAAAAATTAGATTAGAAAAAATAGATTTGAGCAAAGAGGAGTTCATAAGGTCAAATATGCCATTAAAGTGTGACAGCAGTGGAGATGAAGCATTATTGACGGATGGTGACGACAGTACAATCTATTTTCTACTCATAATAGGCGTAACAAGACTACTGCAGAATAAAATTCATACTCTGATATCCATGAATATTCACAAGCAATAGGCTGTTAATTCAATCATTCTTTGACACAGCTTTTCATTTTGTATTTATGCAGAGAAATCTCTTCGGGCCCCAATTTGGCAAGAAAACATTTGCAGTAATCAGCGGATAATGGAAGATTTTAGGTCTGAATCCTAATGCTGAGGCATAATGATTTCCACCTAGTGCTTTTCTGAGATCTTCTTTTGTGCAGTTTTGTTCTTTCCTCTGGAAAGTTACTCTTTCCTGTTTGTTATTAACAAACCCACACAGCAGAACTCATTACTGTCATGGCGGTTCTGAGAAATATAAGAGAAATCCCCAATTCTTGGAAAATAAGCTATTGTGTTAAAGGACTCAGAAAGCTATGGTGCAAGAATGGCTTCCTGCGAAGTATGAGTGTGCTGAGTTTTGATGTGTTCCATTTGACCGTAAGTGGACTGCGAAGTGGACTTTACAGGGTATTCCGGCCTCTTAAGTGAGATTTCAATCCGAAGGGAGCGAACAAGGTAAGTTAAAAGGGCTCTGCGAACGGCAGGGGGATGAGGGTACATCGATACATTTGAGAGAGAAAATCACCTAACTGTCATTGCGTGTCGCGTCACCATTAACGATGAAGCATGGCCGTTAGTCGTGTTTTTACTTTTATGCAGCTTTGCAATGGAGTTTACGTATGCATTTGAGTATTCATAAATATTGTTATTATTATAATACAAACTAGAGTATTAATGAATGGTTGTGGCAATGAATGTTACATTTGCATACTGTATGAATATGTAAACAAAGTAAAAGTGTTGAGAAGCAGCTGTGGCGCTGTCAATTTTTTAATTTTTTTTTTACTTTATTTACCTCAGGAATGTTTACCATGCAGATTCATGTGCTATGAGACTGCTACAAATTATAAAGACCATTATTAAAAACACATTTATACAGTTAACCAAATCAATTTTCATATTGAACGACAGTTACAGTTTACAATCTGTTAGTTGTAAATTAAATATACAGTAGTCTATGTAATAAACTAATAATAGTAAATAAACTATTAATATTAAAATATACAATGTTTTGATTATATTTATTAGATCGATACATACTGTATGTTTGGTGTGTGTATATATAAGTAAATTACGATATTTGTTTGCGTTGTCATAATCTGCGTGACCCCGCCGTTGCCTTTCTTTGATGACGTTGCACGGCATTCCAAATTAACGATTATTGGCTCTGTCCCAAATGGCACACTTGTGCACTTTCGGGCTTGTGGACCGAAAGTTCGCGAGCTACGCAAAGGACTTTTACCCGGCAGTCAAAGCGGCATTGTTGTGAAAGTGCAGACTCAGAGGAAGACCGTGAGGGTTTAGGGCAGACATGGGGACTTGAGACTTGGTGACTTGGACTCGAGTCGACTTGAGTCGCTATTTTTATGACTTGTGACTTGACTTGACAAAAAATAAAATACTCGGGACTTGACTTGACTTGAGACACGATGACTTGAATGACTTGAGTGTTAATCACATCATGTTTTCAGTTTGAATATAAAATATATAAATTATTTTAAAAAATAAAGTTGACCCAGCAGGAGCGCAGGTTGAGAATAGTATTGTCATGACTGGATCACGGCACTATCATCAGTCATGCCCTCTCATCTCTGGTTTAGGGTGCCATTTGGGACAGGGCCATTGTCAGCGAAGTCCACTTCAGCTAATATACCATGCTCAGGGAGTAGGGCACAGTTTGCGCAGGGACCCTGTCGAATGGAACGCACTTCTTGTCTAGTCCTTATTTCATTATGCTCACCTGGTCCTCGTGCATTTTCCTCCCTTTATATTGTGCTTCCTTCCTTCATGTCTTTGCTGGATCGTTGTGTTTGTGTCATAGATCTGTCTGATATTGTATATTGTATTCTAAATATTGTATTCTTATCCAGCGTTTTTCCTGTAGTTATTTGTATCCTTGCAATTCTTGCTTTCTTACTTTAGCTTTTTATTTGATTTGTTATTTTGCCCTATATTTATCCGTCTTTTGCTTTTGTCCTATTTTGCTTAAGCTAGCTTGAGATTTTGTTAGTTCTTTCCCTTAAATTAACAGGTTAGTTTTTTGCTCACTTAACTCTTTGCACTATCTGGTGTTTGAGTGTTTTTGTTCTTCTGTCTTGTTTCTCCCCTGTTGTGTTGTATGTCTGTGTGTGTGTGTGTGTGTGTGTGTGTGTGTGTGTGTGTGTGTGTGTGTGTGTGTGTGTGTGTGTGTGTGTGTGTGTGTGTGTGTGTGTGTGTGTCCTCTCCTGCCCATCCTGAGACTCCACTGACTGCTTGTTCCCGGGCTGTCCTGTGCCCAAGTCTTCTGTCTAAGGCCCCGTCCACACGGAGACGCGTTTAGCTACGTATACATTTTGTACCGTAGCGTTTCGTCTGCACGGATCCGGCGTTTTGGGAGCATGAAAACTATATTTTTTGAAACCAGGTCCCAAAGTGGATACATCTGAAAATGACACCCTTGCGTTTTCGTGTGCACAGCCAATCCATACATTTTGTGAAACGGTGATGTCATCACACCACGCCCAAAACGCGAAAGACTAGAAGGGATACAGCTATGGGCACTGGGCATGCGCACATCAATATTGCGTCATTTAATTACTGTACTTGCATTATTGTAAGGGTATGTTTAGTGTTGGGGTAGGTGTCGGCGTTAATAAAATACATCTAGTAAGTTGCAAATTTATTTATTGTTATTTTATTGTGCGATTTTGCCTCACCTCCTACCATTGTTGTACCCCTTCTTCTTCTCCGTTTTTAGTGTATTTCTGTGGCAGAATTACAGCGCCACACACTGGTCTGGCATGTATACTACATCGTTTTGAGTCGGTTTCAGTGCTCTTGTCTGTATGCTACGCGGATATTTCTTGAAACGAGAAAAAAAAGATTGGGAAAGTTCTGGCTTCGTGTGGACGGGCCATAAGACCTCTGTTGTGGGACTGTCTCTGTACTGTTCACTTGTTCCCTTTATTTATAAATCACTATTCGCATTCACTGCACCATTCATCTCTGCAATTGGGTCCTGTTATTTCCAGTGAATCCTGACAGTCGCATCCTGTAACCGTAAAACTGGCCTGTTAATCATCTTTTCACAGTTAAAATACATTATGTATGTGTGTGTGAATACATTTATCCTAATTAATGCCTTCAAGTAGCCTACTAGGAACATCTCATTCAGTTCACTACACTTAACACACATCTAAAAACAACTTGAGATGTGCAATAGTTAATATTACTCGCATATCAAGGGGTCTTCGTGTCAGGTACATCAAGAAGGCTGTGCAATGATACAGTGAATACAATGAAAACCAGTGCATCAGTTCTTCCCTTTTATTAGTTTTCCCCCAGTACTGTTTGAGTAAACACAGATGTCCATAACAGCTGATGGGCTTATAGCTGCCATGTTTTCCTGTAAGAGATTGCCATAGGCTATTCATCGTAGTACAAAGGGTGAATGTATGACTACATGAATGAAACTCTGCTTCCGTTCCTGTAATTCAACTAACAAAATCATGCACCTGAATCTTAAGTGTTCATGAGTGCTGTTTGCATCCTCACTGCAGCCTGCCACTCATTAACTGTAAGTGGATACACCTACTCTTCGGTACTGAGCTCATTACTGGCCATATTTCTTGCTTGTTTGATGTATTGTGGAAAGGTGGACATCCGCAAATGCCCAGTGCTAAATGAAAGAACACCATGTTCTCATCTATATTAGTTTACACTCTAAAAAATGTAAGGTTGTTTTAAAGCATGTTTGGGTCCAATATGGACAAACCCAACCATTTACACCAACAATTGGGTTTGTCCACATTTGACACAGCATTTTTTTTAGAGTGTAAACGATGTTTAAAACAACTACACAAGCACTACACATCCTTCAGGTGGGACAAATGCAATTTTAAGTAGTTCCTCTACAGGGTTTTATGCATTGCTGAAGTGTAACAATGTGCACACACCCACCTAGTTAAATAAATACTTGCTCATTTGGCAGGTGTTTTTAGCCCCTGCTATTGCTCATTTGTTTAACATCCGATGTAGGTGGGCTGTGATCTTTTCCTGGGTTGATAGTAATGAAACTGCTTACTTCTTTTTCTCTGTCCTAATTTTAGAACCATCCCTTAACTTGATTCTACAGCGTTTAATTTCCTCTGCATCTCTTAAATAGGTCAAATAAATGTAAATGATTCACTGTAGCTAGTGATTTATCAGCAAATATTTTGTGGGCTTCTTTTTAAAGTGTACATTATATTACATTTGGGAAAACGTGTGCAAAAAGCATTATTATAAAAACATAATTCAGAAAGTTTGTTGATACAGCTTGTAAGGTGATGTAAGTATTCTTTTTTGGAATTCCATGCATAAAATCTCTCTATTTTCTGAGATATCACTGAAATAAGTGCTCAGGGAAATTACACCTGTTTCTGTGACGGCGCCAGATTTTGTAAACAGATTTTTTTTAGCCAATCTAAAATCAAGCCAAACAGAAACGCTCTTTGCTTGTTAATCATTTAGCATTCAGGTTTAATGATATCACGTTTGTTGGATAGAGGTGCCGTGGTTGAAATTAGCTAAAAGTCACACTAAAATGTATGGATTCATTGCAGTAGTCTAGATAACAATATTGAGGCAATGGTCATCTGCCTACAAATTATGCTTTGTTAACTGACAACACTGGAATGAACCTGTGCATTCTGAGAATATGCGTTTTGCTTGCAGTCGATCAACAAATATTTCATTATATTAGATGTAGATTACCAGTAGGCTACTTTTGGAGGCTTCAAAAATGTGAAATGTACTTGTTCCTTTTAAGTGGCATTGAGATAATTGATAAAATAACAAATTGCTTTCTCCATGTATTGCAGACCTCCTTGAATCTATTGTATGGGAGAGCATTTTGGTTGCTAAGGGAGACTGTGCACTGTACTTCCAACCTTGAGAGCATGGTCTTTGAGAACAAAAATACAATATAGGCTACTGTGTTGGCATCATTCCTTCTGTGCTATACTGTCTGTTTGAGCTAGAGAAAACACAAATATCCTCAGCTTTTTCAAATATTGTGTCCATTTCGCAAAGGAAAAGAAAAACACAAGCTGAAAATGACATTTGACTCCACAGCTGTGAATAATCACAGAAAAGGCAAATCATTAGGAGAGTGAAACAATTGATTGCTGTACTAAGAAAAAGCCTTGAGCCCCTAGAATCAATTCTGACAGAACCACACTGAAAACGGTAATCAACAAGAGAAATCTATTAAATTTGGTGTGCAAAACAACAAAATCATATCTACAAGTTCCATCTGGGATACATAGCAAATATTTATCTCAGGCACTGCTGTGAGTGTGGGCAGGCCTTATTGAGGGCCCTTATTGTTTCATGGGCATGTGTCATTATGTTGTAGCAGTAGGCAGTGGAGTTCAGGGCTTGGTACAGGCAGGGCGGGGATGGATGGACAGAAGCTTGCTTGACAAAGCTTTGGACTTTACCCAGCACCAGCTGCCAGCTTCAAAATGCCCCAAATGCCTGTGACAGCCTGTGGCATTTGATATCAACCACTCTGGTTTTGGCTTTCCAAATTTCCTTGGTTTAATTTTAGCATTGGTGTGAAGACTCTTATGAAAAGGACAGAATCTCTGCTACTTTTGTTGGCAGTGGATTATTATTTAGGTTGATGATGTCATTCAATCGATCTGTGTGCCTATGAAAGCAATATTAACAAATCCCCAGATAGTTTGTATATATATATATATATATATATATATATATATATATATATATATATATATATATATATATATATATATATATATATATATGTGTGTATATATATAGTTAGTTCGCACCTTAAAGCTGCAGTCCGTAACTTTTTTTGGTTAAAAATGATCCAAAATCTATTTTTGAGCAAGTACATAACCAGCCAGTGTTCAAAACTCTCCTTACCATAGCCCGGTTCACAACGGTAAGCCTGTTATAATGTGTTATAATTTGAGCGGCACTCGTAGCTTTCCGCTGGAAATATGATCATGTATTTGCATCACATTACGTCTGCATATAGAAGGAGTCCCGGCTAGTAGACTATATCGCATGTGAGGATGCTGCAGGTGGCGGATCATTTATAGCCTTTTCTCACAGCAACTGGATGGTTCGATGTAATATAAGCTAAGCAATCGTTAGATTTATTCACTGTTGGTAGCGTGATTTATTGTAAGGCTTTTTTTCTCAGTTGGTCAGAACAAAAGTAGCAGACATGTAACTTATTCAGATGCCATTTTCCGGTGAAAATTCTTATTTTGGACATACTTCCAAGACATAGAATTAGTGATTCTAAAGTATAGTATCCACAACGGTGCGGTGACTGACAGCCACACATACTCCTCAAAACATTAGATTCATCCGTGCTGAGGAGCCATGCCGATGCACAACCCACGTAAAGATGATAATTCCGCAAATAACTGCAATTGCAGGCTTCAAACAGAGACGGCGACAAAGAGGCAAAACTTACGGATTTTGATTGGTCGAGCAGTGCTGCAAGAGTTCCAGTTTAACAGTGTAATGTCCCATGGTAATTTCTAGTGAATGTATGAAGTCAGTTCCCATATTTGTCACAATACCTATGGACATCATCTACCAATTTTTTTAAATCTGAAAAAATAATACTAATCAGATTCAGAACATTTGTGGAAACATGTCTCAATGTCTGTGGTGGACATATAACAGACTCTTTCAAAATGGCAAAAAAGCACGACAAATCCCACCTGCTCTTTACTATGTTTACTTAAGGATCATGTTGTCACTGTTGACCTTGGGGAGGATTTCACTTCAGATGGCTGAGCTTTCTATCTAAAATCTTATGATCCCCTTTAGCATTGCTCAACATAAATCAAAGTGTTCTTTCACTCGGCTGAGAGACAGTACTTTTGCTTAAAGATGAGGTCAAGCCCATCGAGGATAGCTTCCTTGCTCCAGAATGTGATGTAAATGCAAATCTCAGTTTTTAATTATGTATACGGGTAACATATTTAAAACTAGCATATTTGACATAGTATCCTCAATAAGTCAATAAAACAAATCCCCAAATGAGTCTTCCATAAACTTTTCAAAATAATAAATTTAGCATAGCCAAATCCAGTGCATAATAAAGTACAGAAAATAAAGCTACTGTAGCATTACATGGTGTAAAATAAAATAATTAGCAACTTCGTATGACATCATCAGAAGATAATTACTTCCCCAAGCCTCTGTGGGCCCTGTTTATTTTTATAGCATCCATTTGTATATTCTACAAAACGGTAGGAAAACACGAGTTAATTATTCCCTTGATGTCCTTAGCAAACAAAGCCTCATATAGTGCCTTAAAGAAAAGAACAGGTTGCGTTAACCAACCAACCGAAACCTACAGTTGCTGGTTTATATTTTAAGTTTTGCTGGGATAAAACTATTCAAGGTCAAACTAACTCTGCAACCGGCTGTGCTGAAATGTTATAGTTTTATTCTGACAAGCCCTTCTAGAATGACAAAATCAGATATAGTGAGCTGATCTTTGACTCTTTGAGCTGTCAGATTGTGGAGTACAATGATCTTATCTGGAGACTACAGGATGATTCTCAGACCAGTGCCATCATATTCCGCTACGGGAAGGCATTCCTTTATCTTCCTCCTTGCCATGGCGGATTCAAACCGTACATTTTAAACAGAGCCATTTATCATACAACTCCGTCACAAAGAGCTTCCAAACGAGAACAAAGGATTCATATTCCATGCACTGCACTGATGGCAACCTTTGATGTTGGTGTCGCCTCATAGATGAATTGCACCAGGCCTTTGTCTGAGAGTTATTCCCTACTTTTTTACTTTAAAATGAGCAGAGTCCATATCCGCAAACGTGTTCCTTTTTATGGTCAACTTTTTGTAATATTTCATTGTGTCTTTGAGGAATGGTATTCAGCGGCAGTGTCTCAGAAAAGACATCTTTGCAGTCAACAAAGGGGCACAAAGCCTGGAACATCCACTGTAAGAACCATGCAGATGATAACGTGGACAGTTGCTGTCATCTCTCTTTGACTGTCGTCATGGAAACTGATCAACTGGGTATCTGAGGCCAGGTGAAGTGTCTGCTTGCCTCCAGCGAGCCATCTGAAAAATGACAAAACAAGCGCAACAGATGATTTACAACCATCCTTCTCTGACAAACGCTCTAGTTAGAAATCAAAAGATAATCAATTAGAAGAAGAAGACTTTGCTTAAGATGATTGATTTTCAAACTTCGGCCCCACTTTATATTAGATGGCCTTAACTACTATGTACTTACATAAAAAAAAGAAGTACAATGTACTTACTGTGTTCATATTGTGTTGCAAAACACCTTTGCTGATATTGAGGTGGGATACGGGTAGGGTTAGGGACAGGTGTGATGGGATGGGTAAGTTTAAGGGTAGGGTTAGGTGTAAGGGAAGTGTCAACTGTGTAATTACAATGTAACTACAGAAATTATTTACTGATGTAATTACATGCAGGTATTTTTTTAAATGTAAGTACAATGTAAAAACATGTATGTACACAATAAGTGCAATGTATCAAATTATTAAATTAATTAAAATGTTAGTATATAGTAGTTAAGGACACCTAATATAAAGTGGGTCCCAAACTTCCATCTGCTGGAATGTTAAAATAAATGGATATAACAATACATTAATGAATAAAAAATGTTTCTCATTGTTGATTCTTTCTTGAATGTATTATCATAAAATTGGTTTGTCTTTTAGGAGAACGGAAAATGAAATCAAAAGATGCACCAGGTTTGACACATTTGGGGGGGGGCATTCGTTCTTGAATGCCATAAACAGATGCAACGTGCCATCAACCTAATTTTAAGTCCCGATGTTCTTCACTCAAAGTTATTGTATGGCTATAGAAGACGCAAAAAAATAGATTTGTATAGTCCTATGGAATAGAGCTGTGCAAAGATTCATCAAAGATTCTCCTTACAGGAGAATAATAATAACAGCATGGGTCTGAAATGTGTTCTTTTTTTGTCGCATAAAATACTTTTTAACAAGCAGTGTTGAGAAGCTTATTTTGGAAATGTAATAGGTTACAAGTTACCCTATTTAAAATGTAATAATTCGATTATTTTATTAAAGTAATGTAACTGATTACATTTGATTACTTTTTTGATTACTTTTCTAAATTTCTAACGATTGTTTCCAACTGTTAATCATTTTCAAATATTTAAACCAGTCAGGGTTAACCTTACAGCACTCAACACTGATTACTGTCAGACTTTTCAAAATCATTTAGTTTATAATAATTTCAATTTAAAGCACAGCCACCACAAAATTAGACTTTAGCAGACTTTTAAATCATAACTCTTTTACTTTGAGATCGTTCAGAGGTTACAGTTGTGGTCAAAATTATTGGCACCCATGGGAAACATGATCAAAGATGACTATAAAAATAAATCTGCATTGTTTATACTTTCGATATATATATTTTTTAAATCACAAAAAAATCGAACCTTTCATTGAAGTAAAAGAATTTTAAGGGGAGTAAAATATCTCTGAAAAATATCCTCATAAATATTTACATTTTTTAGCACACCAGGGTGACTAGGAACATTAAATTGTCCAGCCATGATTTCCTGTTCCACAGGAGTATAAATATGAGGAACACAAAGGCCAAATTCCCTCAATCATCATCACAATGAGTAAAACCAAAGAATAGCATTGTGATGTTCAGCAAAAGATTATTGAGCTTCACAAATGAGAAAGTGGCTGTAGGAAAATAGCTAAAGCATTACAAATTCCCATTTCCACCATCAGAGCAATAATTAAGAATTTCTAATCAAATAAAGATGTTACGAGTCTGCCTGGAAGAGGACGTGTATCTATATTGTCCTAATGCACGGTGAGGAGGAGAGTTTGAGTGGCCAAAGACTCTCCAAGGGTCACAGCTGGAAAATTTCTGAGATTAGTTGAGTCTTGGGGTCAAAAAGCCTAAAAAAAAAAACAGATCAAACAACCCCTTATCAAAACAACATCACCACATGGTTGTTTGGGAGGGTTTCAAGAAAAATCCTCCTCACTCATCCAGAAGCAAACTCCAGCATATTCAGTTGTCAGACACGACTAGAACTTCAAAAGGGACCAAATATGGTCAGATGAAATTAAAAAAGCTTTTGGCAGCAAACCCACCAGATAGGTTTAGTGCAAACAGGGATAAAAAGTACCCCATGCCCACAGTTAAATATACCGCTGGATATTTAATGTTGTGGGCCTATATTTTTGCTGGAGGTCCTGGACATCTTGTTCACATGGTATCATGGATTCTAGCAAATGCCAACAGATAGAAATCTTATAATGGGCTGTGATTGGATCTTTCATCAGGACAATGATCCAAAACAAACATCAAAATATGTAATTGGCAGACATGGTAGCATCAGAATAGCATCGCTTTACAAAACGGATTTTAAATGGCAGGAGGCATCTAGCACATCAAAAACAGGCAAAGCAACAAATTAATATTATTCAACATCCTTGCTTTTTACAGAAACTATTCAGATGTAACCCCTTTTGTAATTGTTTTTCATAAGTAACTGAAATTTAATTACATGTTTTTTATTTACATTTTTTTTCTCAGTAACTCTAACGCATTACAATTACATTTATTTTGTAATTAAATTAGGTAGCACTGTTACATGTAACTAGTTACTCCTAAACACTGTTAATAAGGCAAACAACTTTGTTCTTGTTGACAATTTTGTTGATTGCAGAAGAATGTGCTTTCTGTCCAGTATAAATGTTAAAGGTGCACAGTGTAAATTCTACATAGCGACATCTAGTGGTGAGGTTGTGAACTGCAACCGTCCACCACTCACCCCTCCCTTTTGAAGCACATAGAGAAGGTACGGTGGCCGAAACAGGACAAAGATGTCGTCTTCTGAGACAGCAGAGAACAGTTAGCGCTCTGTAGAGCAGTTTGTCCGTTTACGGCTATAGAAACATGGCGACACAAAATGGTGACCTGTGGTGTATGTAGATAGAAATGGCTCATTCTAAGGTAATAAAAACATAACAGTTCATTATGTAAGGGATTTATACACCACTAAAAATATTTCTGTCAATAGATCCTCCTAAATATTACACAGTGCACCTTTAAACTGTTAATTATGTACAGTGATTTCCTTTCTTTATTGGCCATTTTCTATTAGAGTGGATAGATGAAAACTCCTGAACGTTTTAGTCTAAATACAGCATTTAATATTCATATATTAAAATGAGCGGAGTTCCATATCCGCAAACATATTACTTTTTTTGGTCAACTTTTTGCAGTATTTCAGAGTCTTTGAGGAATGGTATTCAGTGGCAGTGTCTCAGAAAATGTCCACATCTTTGCAGTCAACAAAGGGGCACAAAGCCTGGAACTCATTTAAAAAAAAAGCAAGTCACTCAGTCTCAATGACTTTAATTCTGGCTTCTGTGCACACAGAAGAAATGGGGAAAATGTGCATATTTGAATGACTCATCAAACTCTTTTTAAGGTGAGGCAGAGAGAGAGAGAGAGAGAGAGAGAGAGAGAGAGAGAGAGAGAGAGAGAGAGAGAGAGAGAGAGAGAGAGAGAGAGAGAGACTGAACAGGAAGTCTCACATAACCAACAGAACCGTTTGATGGGGAGAAATGGAGAGAAATGCAGATGAATCTGTTTTCAGGCTGCATTGTGAAGGGGTCAGGGGTGTATTAATTAAATTCACCTAAGGACCGGGTCGCTTTTCATTGCAGAAAGGGAGATATTTCTATACTCTCAGTTTCTTCAAATAAAAAAACAGACAAGTCTGAAGTCTCAATTTATGCAAAAATATTCCATTATAGAAAGAAGCTACTCAGGCCATGCCATAGGCTGCCTCAGCTTCAAAGAGGAGCCACAGTGAGACTGTACTTTACGGGGAGTGCAAAGACCCATTACATTACATGCTAGCAATGGGTGCCTTTAGATTACCCCAGCCTGTGAAGGAATTAGGATACTGATAAGACTGCTAGCAATGCGGGCAGGGACACACACACTGCTGTCTATTCTCTTTTATCTATTGTACTCTCTTACGTAATGCCTGGGTGAAGCTTTTTACTCACGGGTTACTCTGAGCTGAAAGAAAACAGCCAGTGAGTAAGAGATACAGCTTCACTTCATCTCTGACGTCGGGTGATGACGTCATTATTGCACAAGATATTTATAGTAAATGCAGCCTAACTCTTGGGACAGCGGATAGGGGACATGTTTACCCTTACGAAAAACATGAGGTGAAGCACAAGTTTATCTCCCATAAATTATTGGAATTATGCTTACATGCCTCATTGCAAAAAATCACTATTTGTTTTTCTGACAGGTCATTTTCTAAATAACATCATGTTTTGGTGTCCTCAGCTGAATTGGCTCACATCAGAGATTCTCAGCTTTTTATATTTAATATTATGGTAATATAAATCATTTGATACATGATACACGTTTATTAATCCGAATTTGTAAAGTAAAATCTGGGTTCTGAAAAAAAATCAAAAACACTGTCTTATATAATATTTCACATTATGCCAAATACATTTGAATTATTATTATTATTTATAGAGTAATATTGAATATCCATATTCATTTTATTTTAACTAGTATAAAAAAAAGTTTCTTTATTCAATGCCTTAAGAACAATAGGTATTAGCCTACATATTCAAATTATGACATCACTGCCAGGAAATGAAAGGGAAAAAAATACATCAATTACATGTTTGTTTGTTTGTTTTTGTTCCAGAAGATTCACATAATTTATAGTCATTTATAAAATGTAAAAACAATTGTTTGCACCAGGTTTTTACAGAGCATATTTCTTTTTGTGTAGCCTATGGCTTGTGTGTTTTCCTAATAAAATGAATAACTGTATAATAGGTTGTTCTTTACATTCCAAATTGTCATTCAGAGTATAAAATGCATATCAAAGTATACAACTAATTTAAGAAAGTTTAGAGTTCAGCTACGTTGTTGTCATAATGACGTAGGCTAGAGAGAGACGCGTGCGTAAGGAGCGCAGCAGCCCTTCAGGAAGGGAGGAACTACAAGCAGACTATATTAAACTAGCGCACTATCCTCTTGTCTGCAAATGTTTAAGAGAAACAACAATAATATCCATTAAGGGGATGGTTGCATGTGTTCTGTCCATAAAAAACGCCTAGACGACGAGTAATTTCACCATAGAAATAAGAGAAATATAAAATGGCTAGCAGGTGAGTCGTGCCGATTTCACTTTTACAGCGATTTTTTTCAAGCAAGACAAAAAGAAAATGCCTTTGTAAAGTTGGGTCCGGCTTGAAACGAGTATATTACTCGTCGCATTAGGTTCATTTTGTTTATCTGGAGACTTCGGGGAGGATAATCTAAAGCGAAAATATTTCCTGCAGAGTTGCGTCTTCCAAATTACTAGCGCGCCTGCGCTAGACATGCAAAGCATCCTGGGATGTGTAGTTTTTGCTATTGAGGGCTTTGTTAAGCTTGATACATCAAAAAGTAAATCAAATACGATGCATGCGTATTACTAACTACAATATTAACAGCAATATTGTTCTTTCCACTATCATACATTTGCATATGAAAGACGACTAGGTATAAAAAGAAACATCAAATCGTTCCAGAAAAAGAATCCCTCACAAATAAAGTGAATGTTTTGCACTAATGTTTTTTATTTTATTTTTATGTTTCAAGCTAAAATTTGACATGCTGTGAACACAATGTCAAAAAAAGAAGATTCAGGAGGAAACAAAAGGTAGGTATTGTTGTTTTTTTCTTTCTTTTTTTGTGCTGTAATTTTCTACTACACATCTGTAATGCAATTCAAAGGATAATGTACATTCAAATGGTCATTATTGCAAAATAAACCCTGTCACTCACATGAGCATGATTATTAAGATTACATATTTATCTTTTCACAGTTCCCACCAAACTGAACTTTACGCAGAGGTCCCTGCGACATGCCTGCCTATTGTCTATTCCCCTGAGTACAACATCACCTTCATGGGTCTGGAAAAGCTGCATCCCTTTGACGCTGGCAAATGGGGCAAGGTCATTCGCTTCTTAAAAGGTGTGCAGCATCACTGCAGGTGCAGTTTGCCAGAGAGGCACTCTGACCAGTGTGTAAGGTGATCTATGAAATGCGATATAAATGAATTGGAGAATCAAAGAGCTGCAAGTCAGTGCAGGAATGGAGGGTGGAGGGGAGTGTATACTGTAGGTGGAGGGATGTAGAGAAGGATAGAGAGGGGAGCAATCAGTGAGGCAGAGATAATGAGGGAAGCTGAACTCCCCTCGGGAACAGGAGCAAGAGTATGTTGGCTTCTCTGCTGCTGCAAGGTCAGGGGCAAAGTGTAACTCTGGCAGCTCTTCAGATAAACTAGTCAGCAGTGCAAGCTCTTTTTCCTCATTAGTTCACTTAATGGCACAGAATGTCTACACTTCCTAGAAAATTTGCTGAGCTTCCTCAGCTCACTGTGTATTTTTATTCAAGTGTCAGATATTCATGTTCACATTCATTTTGCTTTCATATGATACATTGATTTGTTTCCAGAAGAGCAGTTTATCACGGATGAGATCATCGTTCCAGCCCGGGAGGCCAGCGAGGCGGATCTTCTTGTGGTTCACACCGCACGTTACCTGAACAGACTCAAGGTAGAGTTGCAGTGTCTGCCGTGTCCATGCCCTGGCCTGTGTTTTCACCTTTTCCTGGCACCCATAATTCCATATACTGATGGCAAAAGGTTACTATAAGCAATACAAATCATAACACTTATAAAAGCAGCATTCTGATTTTCTAATTGGTTTGTCCTTTACCTCAAACTGGCTGGCAATAACTGCAAATGTACTTACTGTAGACCTTCTATGAGATCAGTGCCAAAAGAAGAATCAATTTGAATCTATTATAGTCCCATTGTGACTGTTTGGACATTCCTTACTTTATCAAAAAGACATCTAGACTTTATATTTCATCTCACCAGCAATGAGCCAGTGATGCACAGAGGAAGTGTACAATAGCAAATTGCACTGGATTACTCAGAGCAGGCCTTTATTTCATTCCAAATCAATCAGTTCGCAGTCTGCAAAGATTGCAGTCTGCCAAGAGTCTCTAACGCACCCATGAGTCAGCTGCCCCATCATGCAGTCTGCGTGGTGAGGATGATTTAAAGGAGCAGTTCACACATAAATGAAAATTCTGTAATTATTTACTCATCCTGGCGTTGTTCCAAACCCGTGTGCTGCATAATAATCAACCCAACCAAAAACTTCTCAGTGAATACCAATTGAAGCAAACTTTTGAGTTTTGCATGTTAAATTGTTATGTATATTGCGCAACATTATTATATAATTACAACTCAAACACTTCAGTTATAGACTTCCAATGAAAGCGTATATAGAAAGTTTGTGAGTACCTTTTACTGATTCATTAAAAGAGTCATTTGTTAACTAATTGGATTACAAATGAATGCTGCACTGACTGGTTTAAAAGAGTCATGAATCGATCTACGATTGTGCTGTATGTATGTAAAAAAATTAAAGGAGTCATTTGTTTGTGAGTTAGTGTACACTGGTTGCACTGTATGTTTTGATTGACTAAAATATCCGACTCAAAGGATTCATGTGGTCGTGAATCCAACTACACTGGTTGTGCTGTGTTTTGGTTCAATAAAAAAAGAGTCATTTGTTTAAGTACACCAATTAACTGTATTTCACTGTGTGAGGCCACAAGGACAACTGAAAAAAAAGAGCTTTCTTGCTGTTATTTTTAAACCATATGGCCTTTTTTATCATATCCGTTTCGACTGAGACTGTGTGCTTTGATAAAATTGAACTTTATTTGCCTTGGAGCTGTGGATTCAGTGCAGGTGTGTTGCTGCTAAAAAAGAATACGGGAACACTGGCATAGAATCGAGATTGTTTAAATCAAGATCATGATTAATTGGAAGATCAATATTTGTATCCATCGCTAGAAAGAAACAATGGTGTAATATCTTATGCCATTTTAAGACGTCGGCAATATGAATCACTCAAGGGTGAGTAAATAATTTGAATATTATGGGTAAACCTTCTTTTCAGTTCAGTTCTTTGTGTCCTTGAATGGACGTATATGAATCTATTATTTGTTGATGCATGTTTTGCTTCAGTGGTCGCTTACTGTAGCTGAATCCTGCTGCTCTCTGCTCACTTATGAAGGCTTATCGTGCAACTACTTGGTCATCCTTTAAATCGGCTCTGTGTATGTATTCTCTCTTTCCCTTAATGCATGCAGAACGCTATCTTGGAGGGCTCCAGAGAGGTATCTGAGTTCTACTGTGACCGAATCTTTTGTACCTGCTTCACACTTTTTCACTTTGTAATGTGCATTAGTACAATCTATTTATCCTGCTTTAACATTTTGCCACCAGTTTGCATTTCCACTAAATTACCACCGGCATATTCCACTCCCAGAAGCTAGATTTGAAACCTGATTTACTGTACAATCCACCATCAGCCCCTCTTTGAAATTCTGATATTTAAAGGATTTTAATTTTAGTTTTTTATTTGTCACAATATCCAAGAATAAATTATGTTTTCAATTCTATTTTCATCATAATTAAGTTGTTGTAAATATAATTTAGACTCGGTTATCAGGATTGTTTACCTAATGTGCATGTGATTTCTTCTACTCCTAGTGGTCTCTGGTAGTTGCGACTATCACAGAAATCCCACCTCTCCTGTTCCTGCCCAACTTCCTGGTACAGCGCAAAGTTCTGAAACCTTTGCGAACGCAAACGGGAGGAACCATCATGGTAGGTTTCAAATGTCTGTTTCACCCAGAAATGTGAGTATGGAGATTAAAACATACTCAAGATAGGGAATTTACATTCATACTAAATCATGAATGCCAAACTAGCTTTGCACGGTGGAAAGATGTGTGGATCCAGATTTATTCAGCAGTTTCATATCATAATCCTGCACTGTTATGTCTCCTGGCAAACCCTCTTGGCCTCAGGAGATTTAGGTGCTGACCTCATTTGTTCAGACAGTCAGAGACACTTTGCTTGTGAGAGCCATAACAAATACTGTATTTTTTTATTATAAGTTTTCTTTGCCGCTTGTCAAAAAAAAAAATCCTTAAGGAAAGTGTACAGTCCATTCTCTCATAAAAATATATCCTGGAGGATTCTAATGGCAATTTTCTTATAGCTTCCCAACCATAGGTCCCAACATACAGTAATATGAAACAAAAATGTTATGGAACACACAGAAACTTTTTGTACACTGTGCGGTTGTAGGCAGGTGCGTAGGACATTATCGATACAATGGGATTTATTTTGTTGTTGTCCTGCACAGTTTTGTAGCTTGCAAATGTTGATTAGGGTAGGTTTACATGACAGTGATGTACTAAAAACAGACAACTACGTTGTAAAAACGATCCCGTTCACATGGATCTGTGAAAATGACTAAAAAGCCTGTATTATGCATGCCAGGCCAGTAGTTGGTGATGTCACCTTAGCCCTATTCGCACAGGATTAGTATTATCTGGGGACCTTGTGTGATTTTCGTGTGGCGAATTTACAGACTTCTCTCCCGGATATAATGTCAAGGCTTTGCATAACAAGAAACGCATATAGTTTTGTGCCCTCCCTGTGTCATTTACATTTCACCAGGTTCAAATCTAATAGCTCAAGCTTTATGCTTGATTTATTTGTAACGCATTAACCTCGAATTCTGACTCGCTTGATTGTGCACTATTTTGGATAGGCTATTTCTTGGAAATGTCTTGTCGTTATAGGTCTAGCTGTATGATATATCATAAATAGAATAATGTTCTTTACCGCATACTGCTATACATGTCACCCACCTCCATCTAATCACTCGTTTTTTCACTCTTCTGATGGTTTTCAGCTGGCTCTTTCTGCAAATTTAATAGTTGGGTGGTGTATAGCGATATGACCCAGCACCCAAAATACTACCAGAAAACTTGAACGCAGCCTCAATTTGAAAGATGATGAAAGATGGGTAAAAGGCACACAAGAACCCCACACACACACACACACACACAGAAAAGCCATATCTCAGAGATGCCGATTCACACGGGACTAATATTATCATATTAATATTAATATTAATGTTTGTTCAACTTGTAAATGCGATCTTTACGACATCACTTGAACACTTTATCAGATCATAGGCAACCGTCGCAATTATTACAAATGACTAGAGGTCACCAGGTAATACTAATCCCCCGTGAATAGACCTTTTGTCAAGAAACACCCCGCAAACACGTAATACGCATGTGTGAACTTGTAATACGCATGCGACTTCATTTTCACAATGTTCACGAATGCACGTTTTTGTTGTTTACATGGAGGCGGTAAAGGCATCGTTTTCATAATTGTGCACTTTTCTAACCCGTTTTCAAAATGGCATTGTCGCATAAATGAACAGCCAAAACGCATTTACGGTGTCGTGTGAACATACCTTTAGATTTGATTAGACAATTTTAGTGAAAAGGGTGCTTGAAAAAAAAGTTACTGCACTGTGTGAGACTTTTTCTGATTTAGTAGAACACAGATCAGTGGGACTATTATGATCAGCAAAAGAATAAAATCCACCTGTATGACATCAAAAGGAATTTAAAAAAAATCTTTTTTCAGTGTTTTAAAGTTTTATAGCTTCCCAAGTGACTTCCTTTTATTGTCCAGCAGCGAGACGTTTTAACAATGCAATACAAAAGGGGTATGATAGATTACAAATCGCTACAAAACGAATAAGAAAATCCTTTATCCAGTATATCTCATGTGATCCTGAAGGTCTTAAGATTCTACAAGATCTTACAGGGTCTTATTCCTAATGCTGTGTTTATGTTGCCAGCGAAAAGCACAAAGAAATTCTAAAAGACATGCTGCTTTAGGATTTTTTTGTACAACGGCAGGTGTTGCACTGCTCTGAGAATTTAATACAATGAGTCATCATCTTGCTCAAGCTCCAGCTCCATGGAGTATTGTTCAAAGTTTTACTAGAAAATAGGAACATTTGGTGACAGAAAGTTGTTTGTGAGGGCCTAGTTTGGACCTCTCATTGGCATAAGTTGAAATAACCTGGGGAGGAACAGCCGGTAGGAAAGGCTCTGAACATCTGTGATAGAGACGCTCAGAGGAGTTTCTCACAGGTAACACAACCGCATTAACAGCCTCTTTTGAAGCTATCATAGAAACAGACACATTACTGGCTGCTTTCTGCTTGTGAGGTAAGCAGAAGAAAATAAAAGCTGAGAGAGCTACTTTAATTCCTAATGAGTTTTCAGTGTTTTATTTCTCAGAGGAAGTTTCTGTTTTTGGATCTTAATAACCAGCTTGGATGTTTGTGCACTTGAGCCCATGACAGTTTTCTCCATAGGAAAGACTTTCTGATGTTTAAGTAGTTGTATTTAAATATTTTATTTGCTCAAATTTAAGCATTAAGTGCACAATGAGAACACAACTGAGAATTTCTACTGCTTCCAAGACCATTTGCTATCTCTACCAAGACAAAAAAAAAGTGTATCACAGTGTTTATCTAGTAATGCTTGATTTGTTTGCTTGCTGTTATTGCTAGGGTAATGGCAGGACAAGTCTTTTTGAGACTTCATCTGAAATAGTTGCTTCGCAAAATGATTTACTGTTGATTCGAATAGAATCAAAAATTGTTGGCGCAATAGAGACTGTGTAAAAGCAACGAGAACACGGCAAAAATATATTCAGTGACATTATCTACAAAACAATTAAAACATTTGTTGTATGATGTTAATTACCCCCCAAATTAATTTTTACTCATGGCTCCTTTTCTTTAAAAAAGGGAATTGAGGTTACAGTGACGCACTTAAAACATACATTCTAAAAGATCAATCCAAGTTGGGATGAAAATGGACAAACCCAGCAGTGAATGGGTTGTTTTAACCTAGCAGTTGGGTTAAATGTTTGCTTAAATTAACCCAATTGCTTTAGAGTGTAGCAGCCATTTTTTGAGGTTTTAAATGCAAATGTGAAGCTTATAATTTTATCTAAGCATTTACATTAATTATTTTCTTAACTTGTGTATTATTTGAGCTGTTAAGTTATTTTTTTACAGTTGTGTTTTTAAGCTGTTGCGTTATCTTGGAAATGGAGTTGTACAATTTAATATAACTTAGCAAGCTTTTTTTTGTGTGTCTGTACTATCAATACAGTATTTTATTGTTTACAGATTTTATTGTTAACCATCACTTCTATTGTAACTGCCTTACTGTAACCCAGAGTTTCTGCTTTTGGCTGGACAAGTGGAAATTAACAATCGATATAAATGCTGTTGATTGAGCTGAACCCGGGATATTCCTTTAAGGCATGTCGTTGTCAATCTTCTACCAGCAGTACCATCTTGAGGACGTCCTTCCCTGGTGCGACTTTCTATCCTCCCTGTTATTCCAGCGATGTAAAAGACTGCATTAAATTACATTGCGGTATGCCAGGTGTTCTCCACAGTGCATCTGCGCTCTGACAGACCGCACTGCGCGGCAGACGAACTCGCGATGAGTGTGCTCCACACGTCCCTCTCAGCCCGAGAACATAATTATACCTCCCATTGAGCCCTTCTCACGGCCTGCTAATTGACTGCCATTTCAGTCAGCAGTCGACAGGCTGGATGGAGCTGTAGTTCTGGTTCGGGGAGAATGCGAGTATGTGCGGGCCGTCCCCGTCTTAGGTAGTCCGCAAGGAAGTTCAAGGTTAGACAACATCCACTGTGTAATTGTGGGCGTTAGGGAGGAATTATCATAATGGGCAGGCAGACTCGTATCATTAATCTCTCCTCTGTTGTAGTGGATTTGTTTATTATCAGTCTTAATGTGATGATTATGAATGAAATCGGATGTGCAGTTTAAGCGCACATTGTTTTGCTTTAATATCACTACTTCAGTTACAATAGTGCAGTCGAAAATGATTTTAGAGATGCAGAATGTGGCAGTGGATGTTTACATAAATTGATGCTTTTCACACAGAGCGGTCGTGATGTCATTTAGGTTGTTCGGCTAAAAATAGCATTGATTCTGAAGAGGATACATTTGGTGTATCACATATCAGGGCTCAAAAATAAGGCCAGTGTGAATGAATGGTTTCTAATCATGTGAAATATAAGGCATGACGAAAGAATGAAAGGCATTACTAGTACAAATTGTTGCTCACTACATAGGGATCTAGAGAGTGAAATGAAACACAAGTGGATTTGCCAAAGTGCGCAGGCGACGTGATAGACTTTGCATCAGTTAAAATGTGATAGAATAAATAAATCAATAATGTTTTGCGCTGTATTTCATCATATTCCAGCAACAGTCTGAACAACAGCTGACACTGAAGACTAAACTAATGATGCTGAAAATTTTGCAATAATTTAAACATTAAAATAGAATAATATAATAATATTTCATAATATTACGGTTTTACTAGCGTGTGTATTCATTTATTTTTATATATATTTATATATATATATTTATATACAGCAGCTGAACTAAATCTGATCTGCTGGCCCAAAAATCCATCTTTTATTGACGCTTATATAGACTTTTTCCATGTTGCATTTTCTGTTTCGTTGAGAGCACTGGTTGATTTGAATAAAATATTAATCATGAGTAAATTTATATGCACTCTGGTTCTTGAATTGATTGAAATGATTGCAGACTCAAACTTTTGATGCAGTTTTACTGATGGATCTCCTATCAGTAGAAACCCCAAAGAGAGGGAGAGCAGGAGAAAGTTTAAAAGGAAAGATAGAGCTGAGTTGAGCTTAGCTCTGCCTCCCAGGAACAGCTCAGGGCTCCAGGCTCACTGATAACCTTCTCCTTATGCAAAGCCATGCACTGGCTGCAGCCAGGGGATTGAGCTCAAGAGCACTGTGTGTGTGTGTGTGTGTGTGTGTGTGTGTGTGTGTGTGTGTGTGTGTGTGTGTGTGTGTGTGTGTGTGTGTGTGTGTGTGTGTGTGTGTGTGTGTGTGTGTGTGTGTGTGTGTGTGTGTGTGTGTGTGTGTGTGTGTGTGTGTGTGTCCATGCATGTGTGGAGCTCTCTTCTTAGTTTGGCTCTCTACTTCACAAAAGACTGAAAGTAGCTTTGA
Source organism: Gobiocypris rarus (assembly GCA_023029165.1). Lineage (NCBI taxonomy): Eukaryota > Metazoa > Chordata > Actinopteri > Cypriniformes > Gobionidae > Gobiocypris > Gobiocypris rarus. Next base: position 13,144,592 of record CM040931.1, on the reverse strand, counting down.
ATGCACTCAGAGGAGAGTGTCATGAGTGTATTAGTTGTATATCAATTCTAGATGCAGTTAAACTTGTCTAAAATTACAATTAGTCATTATCTCAGCGTGTCCGTAATAGACAAGCTACACCAGTCAGAAATAATATTGCATAGTTTCTGCTATTTTACATGGAAGTGCTTGTATTCGTAAAGGTCTTTAATTGATAAAAAAAAAGAAGTCTCACCAGGAAAAGTGAAAGAATTGCTGTCAAATATGGAATTGAAATAGTTTTCCTTACAGTGCTTTAAGTTTGCGTATTGTTAGTCATTGCATTTTAAATATTCTTTGGTCATTAAGATTTAATTAATTACTTTTTTGTTACATGAATACAAAAATCTATTTCAAATAAATGCTGTTTCTTTAAACAATCATTAAAGAATTATATTTTCATCCAAAAAGTATAGTATTTTGGTTTCTACAAAAATATCAAGCAGAAATAACTGTAATAATATTTCACATTACTGTTTTTACTATATTTTTTTTTAAATAAAAAAATGCAGCCTTGGTGAGCATAAGATACTTTCTTTTTCTGAACCCAAACTATTGAACATCAGTATTCATATATTGAAAAAAAATAATTATGGAAAAATAAACTAATAAAGGCAATACCACTGTTGATGTCACTCTTGATACTAAGTCCTGTACCAAGTACTCAGAGCTTCTAAAAGCTCATGGAAGCAATTAGATTACTTGTGACAAGAAGAAATGATAAAAGAGAACGGGATCCCGTCTCATTTTGAAAGACGGGTGAAAAGCTGATTATTATTTCAACAAAGCGGCACCAAGTTTTCTTTTTATTGCAGACTTCATTGAAATGCGCTACTCTTGGGAGATGGTCTAATCTGTGATAGACAAATGGATAACCCTTGCTGTGATGGAAACACCATTTTAAAGCCATTTTCTGTTATTCCACTGTCATTAAATGTGTACGATAGATTTGATTTTCACTGTGTTAATGTGAGATAATAACCGAAATAGAGCAAAACTAAAATGAGTGAATAAGGGAAAGAATATATGAGGAAACCATTAACTACCAAAACAAATGTCTAAAATGAGTGTGTTTAAATATTGGAAATGTGCAGGCTCTGTAAAAAGCTACACTAAACCCATCTAAAGCCATTAGTAGACTATATATGCACAGAACTTCTGTGTGAAGTTGAAAGGATTTGTAATCAGAGATGAAAGAAGTTCAGATAATGTTGTATCCTCCCTCAGCTTTAGCGCCAAGTTACTCTGCTTTTGATTTATCTGGCACATGAACAGATTTCTGGTTTTCTGTTAATTTATTGATGACTGGAAAGGGGAAAAATGCTTGCAATGAGACCATGAAAGTAAAACTCTCTCTCTCTCTCTCTCTCTCTCTCTCTCTCTCTCTCTCTCTCTCTCTCTCTCTCTCTCTCTCTCTCTCTCTCTCTCTCTCTCTCTCATACCTAGGCTGGAAAGCTGGCAATGGATCGAGGATGGGCAATAAATGTGGGTGAGTTCTCTTTCTAACACTCTCAATCATCACTAGACAAACGATTGCAGTCAGAATAAGTGCATCTTACTGTGGCTTATGAATTTGCTGCGCTCTCTGCATATTTGATTCCATCTCAGACACAATATTGATCATTTAAAGTAGTGATTCTCTAACATTTTAATATCGCCTATTCACCACAAGTTCCCTATAACTAACACAACGTCGACAAAATATATTTTATATGTATTCAAATGTATTTAATTTTTTAAATAGCTGTTGTGTACCATTGGTCATAGACAGGTAGTATGTGTTTGAGACCCCCTGGTTTATAGACATTAGTGAAAAGGGAACATCTTTTTAATAATAAAGGGATAGTTCACCCAAAACTGAAAATTACCCCATGGTTTACTCACCCTCAAGTCATCCTAGGTGTATTCTTCTTTCAGATGAATACAATCAGAGCTATATTAAAATATGTCCCGACTCTTCCAACCTTTATGATGGCAGTAAATGGCAGCCCAACCATATGGGTTACTTTTATAATGGATGGATGCACTTTTTTTGGTTTTCGAATTTTGGGCTGCCATTACTGCCATTGGATTAGCCAGGACATTTTTAATAGAACTCTGATTGTATTCGTCTGAAAGAAGAATGGCATGTACACCTATGGCTTGAGGTGGAGAAAATTATGTGATAATTTTTGGGTAAACTATCCCTTTAAGATGCAACAGGGTAGTCCTTTTGGTAACTTCATTCAAATATTCCCCAAATATGGTTGTGTATCAATGTATTCACTGCTCTATTCTCATCTTTGTTTCCAAAGAAAGTAGGGGGAAAGCATGGCTCCTGCTAGCTCAGCCATTTCCCTCATGCCGTTAGGAAACAGAGCTGCTCTTTGCCTTTGCATTGCTAAGCATTAATAGACAATGGACGACTGTTCATTCAAATGCGCGCGTTGTTCCTCAAAGGGTGTTGCACAGTAATTGAAAGGTGTGAATCAGCAAGCGGGGTCGTGTGAATAAGCAATAAATGCTAATCAGCAACTGGCCCGTTCCTGTAGAGGAGCTTCCGGAGTGCAGAGTTATTTAATGAGGCTAAATGTGGCGGGTCATGGAAGGACAGATCGGATCTGTTGCCTGAATGTATAAATATGATCCTAATTAAAAGCTAGTTTCTCAATTACCCACATTTTGAGGGAACATTCAAATGGAAATCTTCTGGAGGCACCATTTTTATACACCATTCACTGAATTGAGCTGTTTTAAAGGCCCTTTTCTGCTTCTCTTGCAGGAGGAGGCTTCCACCACTGCTCTAGTGACAAAGGAGGAGGTTTTTGTGCCTACGCTGACATCACACTAGCAATCAAGGTGAAATGTGCACCAAAATACTAGCGATTGCTAGAGAATCATTATGAATAATATCAAACAGTTGCTGACTGAAATATTTTTTTTTCCAATGAGCAATGCTATCAATGATATCAAATATTTAAAATAAGGGAATGTTTTTAAAATATTTTTCACCCCTTAACTGTCACTGTCCCGCCAGCAGGACGCCTACTTTTTGTTCACAATATTACAATGAAATCCTAATCTAATCATGACAAACTGTTCAGTATCGTTGGAAAGGTCTAAAACTCCTTAATAGATATTTTACCATATTTTAGATATTTTTTTGTTTCAAATTGTAGAAACAGTAATAGATTAATTCATGACAAGAGTGCACCTCAAACAATCTGTTGATGCACACACTTTTAATCATTGAAACTTTGGTTTTCATGCTAAAGGTTCATCATAAAACATATTCTAGAATTTGTCCATAAAGATTTATAAAATTATTATAAAATTATATTATCCTTTAAAATATATATTTTTATCGCCTTTTATATATCACATATTTTAGTAATTATCATTACTTAGGTATCATTAGACAGCTTACAAACTCAAAATTCCTCCTGCGAAAACTGTTTTCAAACTGGACATTGCGTTACCATAGAAACAGTGTACTCTTAATTATTTTAGTGGGCTCCTCCCCTATTCACCGTCATTATGTTTCATATTTATAATCAAACCTTTTCTAATCTTGACAAAACACATATAGTCGGAAAGGTCTGAGTCTCAACTTTCCAATATTTGGAGAGAAATGTATTAATTTGTTACAGCACAATACAAAAGAATTTGATGGAATGCGGCAATTTTTGGTATTACGCCTAAATAAAATCTCATGGGAACTTCAATTTTTGTGATATCAGCTTCAAATTTAGAACACAACTTGGTTAGACATATGGCTTTGATTTTATAGTCATTTTAGAGTTTTTTTTTTTTTGTAAAATATATATTTTATATAAAATAAACAGTATTTAGTATAGTACATTTGATTTACAGTAAATTTGAACTTCCATAACTTTTTCATACTTTTTATTTTCACTTCAGCCATAATCTGCTGAGTATCTTCTTCAAAACAAGACCAAACTTAGGTCTTAGCATTCTTAGCATTCTTTTAGCATTCAATTTAGGTCACTTTTCACGTCCATTCTCAAGAAGGAAGGTGACAGGTATGCATATAGTCAACCGATTGTTTTTAAATTACACGAGGAGCTAAATAAGCTGGTGCCAATCAAATCCAAATCAAATCAGATTTTTGTAACTGTAACTTTAACACTCTAACACACGCTGTTGTTTTAGAGCACTTTCAGGTAGTGGATTTGCTATCATGTTCAGTATAGTTGCTGTTTGGTAATTTTAAAAAGAAATAGTTTTACTCCATTACAGACTAGAGATAAGAGGTTTACTCACATAAACATATCATTAAATCTTTTTACTTAAAAATTTGTTTAGCATTTCTCCCTCTCAAACAATCCGGCCTTGGAGTTAATCCTTTCATTAAAATTCCTCCTACGAATATCATGTTTGGTATCTACGCATGTACCATCTTTTTACTGAAAGATTCATTGATTTATTTGTATTTCCCCACGTTCATTCCACTCTCAGACTGTTGCTATGTCATGAGATCCCCAACCCTCTTGGTAATTTGTTCCTCTGTCAGGCAGAACCTGACTTCCTCCCTTGTGTTTCCATCTGCAGTTTCTCTTTGAGAGGGTGGAGGGAGTTGCCAGGGCCACCATCATCGATCTAGATGCCCATCAGGTGAGCAGTCCCTTTCCAACTCCACTCTGTCAGTCAATGGAATTGACGCTGTAGATGAGATAATACCCCCTTTTGGCAGTGAAATCAATAATTCTGCAGTCCGATTACTACTTTGACTCTTTTGCAGCAGAAATTTGCTTTATTCTGTTGTCATGGCTCTGTTAGTGTTGGCTGTTGAGTGTGTCATTAAGATGGCAATTACTGCCCAATGATGGTAATGCTACTTTTTATACTGTCAAGCATGTTATGGTATCATACATGCTCTTATAGTGTGTAATAAGGTCATAGCTTTTTCTGTAGTTTTTTTTACCACCTCATAAGAGCTTTAAAGGGATAGTTCACCCAAAAATTTAAATTAGCATGACTAGGTGTATATGACAATCTTCTTTCAGACGAATAAAAGTTGAGTTATATTAAAAAGGTCCTGGCTAATCCAAGCTTTATGATGGCAGGGATTGTTGCTCTGTTTTTGAAGTCCATAAAAATGCATCTCGCCATCAAATAAAGTGCTCCACACGGCTCTGGGAGGTTAATAAATGCCTTTTGAAGCCAATTAATGCGTTTGTGTGCGAAAAATATCCATATTTAAAACTTTATTAAGTAAAGTTTCAGCCGATCGCCTTCCGTATTCATTATATGGAAAAAGTGTTGAAAGGCTTATGCGACCAGTTACGCTCAGACGGCGCGTATGCATCTTGAACTCCGAGAAGTCACTTTCAACACTTTTCCACGGAAGACGACCAGCTGGAACTTTAATTAAAACAAGTTTTAAGTATGGATGTTTTTCTTACACAAACACAAAGATTTGCTTCAGAAGGCATTTATTAACCCCCCAGAGCCGTGTGGAGCACATTATTTAATGGACAGATGCATTTTTTATGAACTTCAAAAACAGAGCAACAATCCCTGCTATTATAAAGCTTGGATTAGCCAGGACTTTTTTTAATATAACTCAACTTTTATTCATCTGAAAAAAGAATGTCATATATACACCTAGGTTGACTTGAGAACTAATTTTCATTTTTGGGTGAACTAACCCTTTAAACAGTCATATTGTATGTTTAAAAATTTTCCCCTGCAGTCCACATAAAGGTTTCTTTCTTCAAGTTTTTTTCTGCTGTCTTTTAAGAAGTCTATGCAAATTCTATATTTCTTGTCGTCAAAAAATCCTGGGAAAAAATGTATCATGGTTTACACAAAAAAATAAAATGGATAATAATAAATGTTGCTTGACAATGGAGACTGAAGAAATGGCTGCTGAAAATTCAGCTTTGTCATCACAGGAATAATTCATATTTTCAAACATATTAAAATAGTAAAGAGTTATTTTAAATTGTAATAATATTTCAGAATATTACTGTTTTTACTGTATTTTTGATCAACTAAATGCAGCCTTGGTGAGCATAAGAGAATTCTTTCATACACTCTAAAAAATGCTGGGTTGTTTTAACCCAGGGTTGGGTAAAATATGGACTAACCCAGCAGGTGGGTTGTTTGGTTAAATGTTTGTTTAAGACAACCCAATCACTGGGTTAGTCCATATTTGACCCAACATTGGGTTGTTTTTTACCCAGCATTTTTTAGAGTGTAGGAGAAACATTCAAAAGGGAGATATTTTCATTAACAACAGAAGAAATGTATATGTTGTTACAGTTCTGACAGAATGTTTAAATATTAATCAATATCAATCTAAAAATTTTAATTTGCAAGATATGGACTCTTAGAGATCAGATATGAATACTGTAGAAGCCAGTCTGTTGTTCTTAGCAGCAGTAGAATATGTTATATCCAATGCAGTGATGAGATGGTAAATTATCCCGCGACTGCACATTAAAGCCATTCACTGTTTTATCCTTAACATCATGATATTTACTTGGTCACAAGTGTATTCATAGGCTGACATACAACTGAAGTAACACGAAAGCAATTAAGCACAATTGTATGTTCACTGCGAACTAGCTTCTCTCCATGGGCATTGGGAACAGTAAAGGTGAGCAGAACATGTTTAGTTTGATGTTGTGCTTACCCGAGTGAGAGAGAGCTGGATCATGTGAAAGAGACAAGGAAGTGCTTGATGAGATGACAAAATGAAAAGAGAGCTGTCTTGCAACCAAAGACTCTGAGGTAAAGACTTGAATTAAGCAGCAGAGCTCTAAATGGGCAATCGGCTACAAAGAGTTAAAGATGATGACTGTCACGCTCATCACTTCTGAGAAAACCATTCATGTTGGCAAGTTTTTGGTGCGTTAATGTTTTTTTTTTGCAAGATAATTTGAATGAAAAGCAAAAAATATGTCACCTAGTGAACGTACACTAAGAAAAGGAAAAAAATGGTCAACAAACTGTGATGCACTGTGTATTCTGACACCTTTCTATCAGAACCAGCATTAACACCTTAGACCATGCTATGACCATCATTCCATGCTATTAAAGACAGCATATTTTGTAACATTATGAATGTTGATCGATTTAAGGATCGATTTGATCAATTTAAGAAATCCTTGCTAAATAATCTCACAGGTGTAGCTTCAGAATCCCACAAACATGCAGAAAATAAATATTCTTTACCCCTTATCCTTCCCTTGCAATTTGTAATAAATCCTTGGTCCAGAAAGCTTATTTAATTTCATTTTGATAATATTTTAATGAAATTGTTTTGGAGATTTTTTGTTATTTATTTATTTTCATTTACCTTTTTTTATCAATAAATAATAAATAGTCATTTAAGCACATTCTTAACATTCTTTAAACTTAAATTCAAAATAGCACACTTTCATGCATAACTCTTTTAATTCAGCTAAAAAAATCTTACTTTGGGTGTCCCTTGGTGCCCTTGTGGAAAAATAATAATATAGCATAATATTTCATAACTCTTGCCACTAGATGGCCTTGTAGCTCTGTGTGGAGCAAATGAGCTGTTCCACTGGGTCCTAAAGTCACTTTTGCTTCAGAATGCATTCAGATACACATATAGACATTTATAAAAATACATTTTCGGTAAAACTTTAGCATTTTTAGTTTGCTTTTTGAGAACTTTTAGAGGTTTTTTTATGTCTACTAGCATTCCTCACATTCCATTAATTCCAATGGGGGTCAAATTGACCCACTTGGGAAGGATTTGTTACTTTTTTTACATTACATCAACAAAACTCCTCGAATCCAGTCAAAAAATGTTTTGTGTATTCGTGATTCAAAGTGGGTCTTGGACCACTCCGATGAACACTCATTTTTTTTATGAGTTTTAAAAGGATGAGGGTTAAATGAACCAGGAGAATCACCATGGCAAACATAAACACAAAGATGATAATTGACATTTACATTTACACAACAACGATGTACTAAAATCTGAAAAGTTTAGTACAGACGAAGTAGCCCGACAAGCCAGACCCACATCAAGATGTTGGGTCTGGGAACTCACCATTGACAGGGCTCAATTTGAGGGGCGGGATATATGGTTGTCTTTCAAATTCCCTCTGCAGGCAATTGGATAGCGCTTTAGTGCCGCAATTGGTGCTGTTCTTTGTTCTTTTCTCAAAGAAAAGCTTAACAACTAGTCTTCCAGAGTCGCGGCCAAAGCCGATTCGAAAGACCGCCGTTCGCCAGCTTCTTTGTTTACAAGTAGCACGCGGAACCTCCGCAACTCTGCAGTCATTATGTTAAGCCCGTCCACCAACTCTATACACGATGTGATTGGCCTGACCAGAGTTTGTTTTTTCTAGCTCGCACGTCTACCGAGGCTAATTAGATTTGCTGCCGCTAGGGTGGGTCTAGATTTCTAGACTACAGACGAAGTAAACATTGTGAAAACAATCTGATCTGTCAAAACACACGGATCTGCGAAACCAATTAAAAACACTGTATTATGCTGCCAGGCCAGTAGTCGGCGATGTCACTTTCTAAAGGAAAACTAGGCGCCTACAGACCGAATACGAATATGAATTTACGCATGCACATGATGTCACTATTAGTTTACATGAAGATGATAATGGTTGCGTTTTCAAAAACTACCCATTTTCAAAAGGTTGCAGTTATAAAACGCCGCTGTCATGTAAATGAGTGGCCAAAACACATAAAAAAGTTTTCCGTTTTTAGTTGAAAATGGTGTCATGTAAACGGCCCAATGGGAGATGGAAACTATACTGAAAGGAAACTCAGGAAACTCAGGAAACAAAGGCACATGAACAAAAACACAATGAAACTCAACAGGACCCTGGTGAATAAAAGTATAAAAAAACAAAAACAGAAATTCAGTCGGACTGACCTTAAACTTTTAGAGTACATATTTATCATTCCGGCAACCACTAGTCTTAACATGTCATATCCTCCTTCCTTAATTAGTGTTAATCAACATGTTTCCCTCTAATTTCCAGTTTATTGCACTTTCCTTCCTAATGAGTCACCTCCCCTGCTAATTAGCCCAGCCTATTAATTAAGTTCTCATGGACCCAGGAGCTTTTGTTCTTGATAATTTAGGTGCTACAGTAGCACATAAAACTGTCATAAGCATTTTTAAGTATGGCTTGATTGTAATTATGGTCTTTTGCTCATCGACTAAGCCAACAAGATCAGATCAATACTATTGCCGGGTGAATAATTCATGGAGGGCCACAAGCAGAACAAAGGTGGGAATCTTCATGTTGGCATATAAATGGGCCTGAAAGCGCTGTCTCAGCTGGGTTTAAAGACTGTGAAAATATCGAAATGGGAGAACGTGACGTTGAAGCTCCAATTAAAGTCTTAAAATGATGACACGTAATGCCAGATGACGGTCTCTGAAGGTGACATCAGTTACATATGAATTCATAAGTGTGTGGTAATAACCAGGATTATCTTTAGAATGAGACGACAAATTGCTAGTCCCCTGTATGATGGCATAATAAGAATTAAAGTACTTCAAGTAGTTGTTAGCATTCCTGGAACATTACATACCCAACAGTGACTTAAAGAAATAATTCTTATTGTTTAATGAAATAATGCAGTATTAGAAATTATTTACTTTTTTTGTTCCCTCGTAAACTTTAATCAAACATAACTTCCCATTACTTTTACAGTGACATCTCTTTTCTTTTCAGATGATGTGTTTACAACCTGTTACTCACATGAAATCACAGCAATAGCAAACCACAACCATCCCAACAATACCTGATTGACAAAATCAAGTCCCACCCTACATTTTTCCCCGTTCAACAAGCCATTTCACTTATATGTCACAATAGAGGGTATGCATTGACATCACTTTCCCGCTGGAATGGAGCAAAAGAGCTGCTGCTTAAATGGATTTAATAGGGGAAACTGCGAAAACGTGATTAAAAGTGATCCATAGATATTGACATGCAGCCAGGAATCGTGTTTCCTGACATTTATATGTGCCTGATTTCGACACCGGGGAAATACGTAAAGCAAATTTGCCTGTGAACACTTTATATAATAAATACAATAGGTTGGTTATATCGTCATGTCCAGCCCTAAAACGTATAGATTTTGTTGGTGTTTGTTTAAAATGTCCAATTTATGTAGAATGTAAGCTGCTAAATGTTAAATTGATGAGTTGCCAATACAATATATAACAATACAATACAAAGCGTATGATTTTACCCCAAACTTCAACATATTGACAGTCCCATCCTGTTTTAGATGTGGTTTTTTTCTTCTTCGTGGCATTCACACTGTAAACCAATGCTGCCACTTTTTGCTACTCAGTAGGCGTAACCGCAGTCACTCCGGCCTACTGTGGCCCTGTCCCAAATGGCGAACTTCGTGTGTACTTTCGGTCTTGTGGACTTACAATGGCCGCTGCGTGCGCGTAGACCGTAGGGTGTCCCATTTGTCATTTAAGCTTAAAGAAGGATGCTCGTGAGCGCCCCCTTTGCGGCTGCTATGCGCCCTCGATGCGCACTTTAGCTGAGCCCGCAAGTTTGCGAGCTACGCAGAGGACTTTTACTCGGCAGTCAAAGCGGCATTACGTCATGAAAGTGTGGACTCAGAGGAAGACCGTGAGGGTTTAGGGTGCCATTTGGGACAGGGCCCGTGACGTGACGTGAATACCCTCATAGGGAAGAAATCGCAATTTCCGTTTTATGCCGACTTAAAGACAGGCTGATACAGCAGTCGTATTAGACTTATACTGACACCTAGTGGTGTGGATTTACTGTAGGATCTCCAGAGTCTATTCACCGCTGGTTCCTTGGAGATTTTTCTTTGGTGTTTTTCAGTTTATAAGTAAAATAAAGCCAGTGCATGGTAAACATAACTTGACTATACTTTGACATTTTGTTCTACAATGTACACCCACACACTCACACCCCAAGCTGTCTTATCTAGTTACTTAATAAAAACGTATAAAAAATGAACATACCTGTTTCAAAATTCGCCCAAGTTGGATTCAGAGCAGGTTTGCTCTTATTTAGTGTTATTTTAGTGTTATTGATACATTATTATTTTAATTACGATATTATTATTTTTTTCATAATGGTAATGTTATTTTTATTTTATTTAATTTCATCTTTATTTCAAGGTAATAATAATCTCAGCATCTTTTAGCATCTCTCTAGTTTATGATAATTTAATGGCATCACATATTCAAACAGCATCCTTTATCACCCATCTGGCCGCCTATAGCAAACTGAAGAGGGAAAATCTACATGAAAACAATGAAATGGTCCATCTGACAGTTCCAGCATGTGCTTGTATTAGCAAAAAGCCTTTGGGCGTTCCAGTTGCGATTTGATTGCAGACTTGTTCTCTGATGCAGAAAAACTATACCTTCTATCCTTTGCTCTTATGATAGTGTTGACTCTTTCAATAATATTACAATTCAGTTCACCTCCACTCAATGACCATCAGTGGAACTTAAGGGCTTCTGCATGTTGAGTAATCACTCCTGTATATATTATTAATGTAAGCTGCCTGTTAGATTTCAGAGGACCAAACTGGAAATTGCTACATGGATATCTTTTTGCCAGCAGCAAGGTTTTGCTGCATGAGCACACAGATGGTGCAGACAGGAGAATGTGAACATGTCCCTAACGTGTGGTTCATAGTCTAGTAATTGGCTAACGGTCTGAGCAGAGAGATGGGCTGTTTTGGAATAAGAGGTTGTAGTTGTACACATGAGTTGTGGGCCTTGCAGCAGTTTTAAATTAAAAGTGGCAATAGCCAGACGCTGTACATGACAGATGAGGAGGGTGGAATGAAAAGGGAAGGAAATGTTATGTCTTCAGAACACAGAGCTCAACACTTAGCATCTGAGGAAATCTCTCGCTGTCAGAAACTAAAGCAGTTGCGCTCACACTGGACACATGCATTATGGTATTGTTGACTTTTGAGATTTTTGAGAGTTGACACGAAGTGGTTGAATAGTGTTGTAAAATAAATATTTTTTGCTATATTTTTTGTTGATGGAGAGTGTAGAGAGAGGACAAGAGTTTATGGACAGAGTAAAATACACTGGAATACACTGAAAAAATAATAAATTAATTTTTCCAAAACAAGAAAACTGGGTGTTCTACAGGGGTATAAATATGTACCCACTGGTGCTCATTGGAAAAATGAGAGGTAAACGGCACATGATGAAACAAAAAATTCCAAGGCACTCATGTGGTTAAACTAAAAAGCCTTTAATACCTTGGGCGAATTCATTTAAACGGTTTCGGCTACAATGCCTTCTTCAGGATCCACATCCATTCCCAGATAGCAGACAAACACTGAATCAATGTTGAATCAATGTTAATGCATCAACTAAAATATCATTGAATCAATGTTGAAATTTAACATTGATTTTTCATCAGGTTTGCACCCTGAAATAATGTTATTTCAACGATTAAAAATAGATCAAGATGGGCATAAAATCACTATTTTTTCAACTACAATTAAATCATTTATTTAACACTGAATCAACATTGAATCAATGTTGATGCATTGATCAAATTATCATTGAAACAATGTTGAAATTTAACATTGATTTTTCATCAGGTTTGCACCCTGAAATAATGTTATTTCAATGATGAAAAATAGATCAAGATGGGCATAAAATCAATATTTTTTCAACTTAAATTAAATCACTTATTTAACATTGAATCAACATAGAAGCACTTTAAAATCAATCTTGCTTTATGTACAGCAGGATTCTATGCCCGTTAATTGTCTCTTTATTTTATTCCTTTCAATCAGAGACTATGTATGGCTGCAAATGATATGATTTTGTATCAAAAAATCACTCAAAGTAAACAATATACTTCAGTTCACATGCAAATGTATTTATTTATGCCCCACAATTACAACAGGAAATCTCACATTGTCTTAAAACAATTACATCTGAATTTATAACACAAATGCCAGGAGAAGAGCCTGAAAAACATGACAACCTGCATCTGCAAAATGGAAGTAATACAAATGGAAACTTGCCAATAAGGACAGAAATGGGACAGTACTACTGAAAGAAAGAAGGTAGAAGAAAGAATTAAATACTCTAAACTCTGGGGTTTCCACCATGAGCAATGCCCCAAGCCTTTCAGGGGCGTAATGGAGCCATTTTGCACCATCCCAGCAAAGATAAACTCTGAGGCCTCCTTTTATCAGCATTCACTTGTAAGGCATCTAAAACAACAAGAAGTTAGTACATATTTGGAAGTGTGGTTAATTAAACATTATAAATGTACTCCAAAATTAAGTGAAACTTGAAATTTTATCAAAATCTTTACATCCCAGTTAAAACTCACTGAATTTAAATTCAAGACTATTTAATTAATTTTAGTATATACTTTTCCCTTTAAAGCATCTGCAGACTCACAGGAGGAATGAATGGAAAAGCAAAGTGAAATCCGATGTTTTATCTTATGTTATTATTATATTTAATAGTAAATAATAGTAAAGAAATAAATAAAAGTGTGAAAGTGAAACAAGTAAATTAATGATCAAGTAGCTAAATTAATAAAGAGGAGCTGGATAAGCTACACAGTGATTTGGAAGAGATTATCCATTTACAACACGAACTGGAGCGCAACAGTTTGCTAAATTTCTGCAGTTTGATATAGCAGTTTGATATAGCTGCCTACAGAACTAAAGATCTCACTCTTTTCTTGCCGCATTAAAGATGAAATTGGAATTGTGTAATTGTGGTGGCCCTCGTGAGGTATCGCACAGCTGAAGCAGAGCTGCGAACTGATTGTCCTATTTCCCTTCACCTGCCGATATGTCAATCAGTCCGTAGCTCTGCTTCAGCTGTGCGATACCCTCACGAGTGGAGACCAGAATTACTGCCATGACAGAAATTCATCTAGCCGTCCGATCGCCTCTCGTTTCTACACTGGACGAATATGGGATGACAGAGTATGAATGGTACAATGAATGCATGTACGGCACCATTTCCACAAATACACAAATCTTATTTGTTGCACGCAAATCATTTTGATACTAAAATCATCCCATAGGCACGAACACCTCACAACAAAGCGACGCATGACAAAGTTAAAAATTGGCCCGAGCCAAATAAGAGTTGCACGACTCAGAATTCGGTTCGAAATCGTACAAAAATCACAGTATATGGCAATCTTAAGAAATAAAGATGAATACAAATTTGATAGGGTTTGGTGAAAAACAAACTGAAACTCAATGTATTAAGATTATCCTGGCCACTGGTTGTGTACGAGCGTTCACGTGACTCTATTAACATCGCAGTTCACTCTGACTCGCCCAGGAGAAGCACAAAAGTTGTAAGAAATAAAGAAAAATAAAAACACAAATGAAAATTGAGATGCATTTTATTAATATTTTTGTACTTACCTCTGAAAAACACTGTCGCTGTCCTGCGTCTGTCTTTTTCATGCTTGAAGTCTGTTAAACTGTGCTTTGATCTGATTGGTGGTTGGCAGCCAGATTAAAGCTGCATTACTGCCACCTACTGGATTGGATTGTGGCGCATTCAATAAGTAGGGAAAATATTCTAAATTCTTTATTAACAGTCACAAAAATCTTTATGTGACAGTCATTATATATCTCGCTGCTTGCTTGCGCTGTGTAGCTAGCAGAAAAAAATTGGGGATTGGAGATGTTTTACATGATGGAGGAGATTTTAAAACAATAATTAAAACATAAATATTAATAATACTAATGATAATCAACTGGTGTATCTCATTGAGTTCAATTTACGGTAGGATTTCTTTGAAAATCCATACACTCGTTGGAGGAGATTCATCCTTTGTGGATAATGAATGTTCACAGAAATGTACCCAATTGATTTGGATTTCCTTTAACGTGTTGAATGATGGGACAGATAGATTGATAGTAATTAAGTCTCACCAGTGGAGAATAAAGCTGACCAAAAATCAACATTGATTCAGTGTTTGTCTTTTCAACTCTGAAAAGCATGGAAATTTTAACATTGGTCCAATATTATTTAGCATTGAATTTTCAACATTGGTCCAATATTTTTTTAGCATCAGATTTTCAACATTGATCCAATATTACTTAGCATTGAAATTTCAAGCTCAACCAATATGATGATTCTGATGGAACTTCAACATTGATTCAATGTTTGTCTTTTCAACACTGGAAAGCATGGAATTATCAAACATTGATCCAATATTATTTAGCATTGAATTTTCAACATTGGTCCAATATGTTTTTAGCATCGGATTTTCAACATTGATCCAATATTACTTAGCATTGAAATTTCAACCTCAACCAAAATGATGATTCTGATGGAATTTCAACATTGACTCAATGTCACAATGCTATCTGGGTTGTTCGCTCAAGCATTCTTAAACTATTAGCAATTAGCGAATCATCAAAACAGCTGGTTAACCAGGGGGCGTGGCTAAAACTAGCCAACTCCTACACAAAAAAACAATGGCTGAATCATAAATCGCCTTCTAAAAACCCTCATTCACTATTCCCTACTTTAGTCCACTAATACAGTTCCCTTGAAGGAGTGAATGAAAACTAGTGCGTGAAGTCGGACAACCGTTTTTGTACATCGACTGTACACTCGTTACTGCGGTGCAACGTGGGATTGAATGTGTGCACTCCAACATATCCACTATGGTTTAATTTCTTTGGTATTTCGATGCAAAATCATTTGTTGTCTGAAGTTGTGCAGAAAGATGTTGTGGGAATGGGCACTGGGGGTTGTTTTGATTTGATTGGTTTTGTTCTATGTTTTGTTTTAAGGATGTATACGTAGATATTTAATGTATAGCACAACAAAATATGTATTTTGTGCAGTATTTAAGCAGGAATTTGTACCCATAGAATTTTGGAAAGCACTGAAGATTTCCACAGAATTTAAAACATCATTCACAAAGACATATTGTTTGCGTGCTCATTTATTGAATATTCTGGCTAATTTGATTTCAGCTCATTCACATTTGACCTTATTGGAATGTATAAATCTTCAGATTTTCTACCAAAATCAGTGCTAAAAAGGCATAAAGCCCTAATTATTTTACTAAACCTTTAGAGGTACAGCAGCTTGTCACTTAAGGGCTTCTAAGGGTACTGCCCCATTGACAAGCCGTTGTACCCTTAAAGTTACAATTGTTCCTATATCAGCACATTTATATATAAACCACTAGACCACATCTTTATTGGAATACAGTGTAGTGAAACCAGCAGCAGCGTTAGTCTGAGATCATTCTTAGTTGTAGTTGTTAGTGCAAACTGCAGGAATCTATGTAATATGAACTTATATCTTCTCTCTGATGCATATTGCAGGGAAATGGCCACGAACGGGATTTCCTGGAAGACAGACGCGTTTACATAATGGATGTCTATAATCGCCACATCTATCCAGGAGATGGATATGCAAAGAGTGAGTTAATGTGCATTTGAGTGTGTAAATGGGGATTTGAAGTGATCCTGATTATGTAAAGATATCCTGTCCCACAGTGATAGGAAAAGCTGAAACGGATCATGGCTATCTGACTGATTTAGTCTGGACATGCTCTTTATTTGCATATCTATAAAAATTCACACACTCACTCACAAATAATGGAATACTGAGATGGAGAGAGGGGAAAGGAAATCTGGGAAGAAGGTAAAGTACTTTTGCTCTCCTACAGGGGGCAATGTCCTGCAACCCTCATGATACTGTGAGCTGCTGACTTACTCATCATCCACATTTCTCTCGTTCCCTTATCTGTTCTGGCATGGTAAATTAAAAGGGATGTCAGGGCAGTTTACAGAATATATTTGTTTTTCTTGTTATGTTTATACCTTCTTATAGATTGTTCATAATAAAAATGTTTCATCACATCTACATGCCAAACTGACTCTAACAGTATTTTTATTTTATAGAAAATGTATAGAAACCCTTGGTTTACTGTATACTTTATGTATTTAATTTTGTTATTAATTGTTCAAAAATGTGTTCTAACATTTGAAATCCATCTTTTGGCTTACAATGAGATGGTATTCACCATTCAAATTCTAATTGGTTGATGATTTCATTGTCATATTTGCAGACTGAATTCTGATTGGTCTTTTGGCCTCGCATACACTGATATTTCCTTCAGCAAATGTTTTGATTGATCTGTTGGATATCAAAGAAACAGCCCACAGCACGCTTCAAATGCCACCGATATGGTCACATTATAATCTTCGTCAATTAACGCACTGGTTATCTGCACTGTTCTAACTTGCTCTGTCAAACATTTGAGTAGGAGTGACAGAAATATTGCTGTTCTGTTAAGCTCCAGTGCACGCTGAGCGACAACTTGTCAAACCTGAGATGATTTCATTAAAGCATTTACATAACGTAACCAGCTAAACATAAGGTTTTATAAACGTATAATGTTCTGACTTAGACTTCCCCTCGCTCTATTGAAGGCACGTCCTGGCTTCCCATGATAAGTTTCGCATGGCCTCGTTTCCATTAGTTTCTTTCTAAGCCATTTTCCCTCTGTGACTTGTATGTTCAAAAGAGAACGTACCTCAGTTTTCTGACTCTGTGTATACGTAGTCCTCTCATCTGCCTGTAAAGGCACAAAAGACTAATTGGGTCTTGAAAGCCTCAGAGAAAGGAAGGTATTGTGTTCTATTTGCCTTTAAACCAGGCTTAAATAAATGAAAGAACACCTTACATTAGTTTTTACCTTTTTAAAGTAAATAGTTACTTCTTTTCAGTTACATACACATGAAATTTGGTGACGGAAAAACAGACGAAAATCCTTACTTAAATATTATTTTCAGAAAATGGGCACAATTTATAGGACTAGTTTGCCCCAAAATGAATAATCTGTCATACTTTACTTACCCTTATACCTGTATATTTTAAATAGTCTGTGACTATTTCTTTTGTGGAACAGTAAATATTTATTGCAGACTGTCCATGCTTTTGTTTTTTGCAGTAAAAGTAAATTTGTGACCATGGATTTCAAGAAAACTTTCACTTTATGACTTTAATTTCAGTCATAGCTATGACTTTAATGGCCTTTCACTTTCATTGTATCGAAGAGAGCAGCTTAGACATTTTTCGCAGAATGTTTTGGGACCACATGAGTGTGAGTAAATAATGACAGAGCTGCCATTTTTTTAAATAGGTTATTTTGTCCATTATTTGAGTGTATCTGCTCTGAATTGCCGTTTTTGGCATTTGCTGACATTTTACCTCCCTTTTCTTTATCTGCGGTTAAGGCGATGAAAGTTTAATCTGCTCTTCGTTTCTGACTTCAGGGGCGATTAAACGAAAAGTGGAGCTGGACTGGGGCACAGAAGACATGGAGTATCTACAGAAGGTGGAGCTCCATTCAGAAGGAGCACTGAACGAAGTAAGGCCTGACATTATCATATATAATGCAGGCACGGACATCCTTGATGGAGACGCTCTCGGAGGTCTGGCTATATCCCCACAGGTACAGCTGTCATTCATTCTTCCTTTCAGTCGTCCATATCAGATCTTAGACACACTTCTTCAACAAACGCACATCTTCGGCAGGGTTTTCTAGCCTGGTCAATAAAGTCCTGTATCAATTATTCAGGCCTTCTTTACTGTATGAACATACAGAAGCACTGAAGAATGTCTTCATTTTGTAGATGTGGAAGGAGATTAAAGGAAAGACTTTTTAAAAAATATTATATCATATACCGTATTAATGGTGACAGTGTTTAATATGCCTACACAGGTTACCCAGTGCCATTGTGACATGTGTAATAAGTCAAATTATATTAGTAATTTTCTTTACTTTTTGTACTGCACTTGCACTGAACTTCTTCTAACTAATTTCCAAAGAGAAAATAGGCCAGTCAACCTTATTATACTTAACTCTGAAGACAGCGACCAAATATTAGCTTAGCTGATTGGACCAAGTCAACTCCTCCTCACATAATAACTATGCTGTTTTCTTTTCATTTTTAATTAATTTCAAATTGCTAATTTGCTAAAAACTGATTACTGATGACTGATTACACATGAAACCATATTAAACCCTTTGGCAATTTTCACCCCTCTTTCAGGGTATCGTAAAGAGAGATGAGATCATCTTCAGGGCAGCCCGGCGACGAGGAATACCCATCCTTATGGTGACGTCAGGGGGCTACCAGAAGAAGACCGCCCGCATCATCGCTGACTCCATCCTGAATCTGCACAGGCAGGGTTTGATTGGTGAAGAGGCTATTGAGGGCGCGGGACCCTCACATGTGCCGCTTATGATGGCCAAATCTGCGTTGGCTGCCATTTAATCTCTCCCGATCTTGGACTTTGTCAAGTGTGTCAAACACGCTGTTAATTTACTTAATGCAAAAATGTAGAACTAATATATCATGTTCTGTGGTTTGGTGGTTTGGACCGAGATTGACTCAGGATAGTTTTTGTAGTTCATCATTTTGAACTATTTAAATCATGTTTTTTGTGATGAAATTTTGAAATTGGGTAATATTTTCCATTTTCCCCTAATTTCTTAAGGGTGTTTTATGCAATGCTTGTTTGCACATTCAATTTTTTGAGGAATAGTTCACTCAAAAATAAATTCTGTCATCATTTGCTCACCCTCATTACAAATCCACCCAGTTTCATTATATGGTTAATGCATGTTTCTCATTTTGTGTGTCACTAAGGAATGACAGAGTTTTCATTGTTGGGTGAACTATTCCTTTAAACCTTTTTAATTGGTGCCCACAGATTGGGCACTGGAAGGGAATTGATTTCTAAAAAAAAAATCTAAGGAAATCCCCAGTTTGAGATACACAAGAACAATTTACCGAATAATTTTATTGAGTGATTTGTGGCAGCTCTCTCTTACACTGAATTAGATTTATTCAATATTAAATTATAGCATTATGAATCAATTTTGGATTCATTATAGATCCCTCATTGCGTTGACCTGCTCTGCTACGCCTTGAATTATTCCATGACATTAAATGGAAGTTGCTCTTAGAGACGTGCTTTTGTGACCAGTTGGTTTTAGCAGCACGCAGGAATTCTCATTTGTGTGCATCAGCAGGTGGACCACTGTCAGTCTGAGTGCTTTCTATCATATTACGCCTGGCAGGCTTTTGAAATGTCTTCAGGCTGAGGCCGGGGCTCTCTCTATTAGGAAATGAAACTCTTCATTGGAAAGTCTGAGAGACACTGCGGTTGGTTGCTAGTGACAGTTCTAAAGCCGTGATCTTGTCTGGCTCAATTTAACAAAATGGTTCCTGTCATCTAGAGAATAAATAGGAGATGATGACTGTTTTTTCTCTCTTTTTTCAGATGTTTAATTCTAGTGTGAAATGAAGATTCTCAGTATTTTTTATATATATATATTTATTCTGTGATTTAATGTTTTAGACATCAAGTGTAGAGCAGTCTACATTTATTACTCACTGAGTTTATTATTTCAGATTTACCATTGGATTTGTCACTTTATTAGAATATTAAGCTTTTGAGTCTATTTGGTTCTTCCAGAAATGATTCTGTCATCATTTATTTACTCTTATGTCTTTACCAAATCTGTTTGACTTTTTTCTTGTGGAATGCGCCAAATATTGAGCCTCTAAACTGTCTAAAGCAGGTATTCTCAATCCTGGTCCTCGAGGGCCACCGTCCTGCAGAGTTTAGTTCCAACCCTAATCAAACACACTGAACCAGCTAATTAAGCTCTTCAGGATTACAGGCAGATGAGTTTGATCAAGGTTAGAGCTAAACTCTGCTGGACAGTGGCCCTCGAGGACCAGGTTTGAGAACCCCGGTCTAAAAGGACCTGGTGATGGAAAAAAACATGATATGGTAAAAAAAAAAATATATATATATATATATATATTTCTATGCTTTTGTGTGCCCTCGCAAAACTAGTGATGGAAGTCTAGGGGGGAACACATTTTGCAAACGAACGCAAAGCATTGAAACAATTTGTCTTCTCTTATTTTTTTCCCAACACAAACGCTAGTCACTATCCACACTTTGTATAGAACAGAGCAGCATAAACGTTTGTGTTCTGCAGAAAAACATTAGTGTTAGTAAACGATGACTTTTAATTTTTGGATGAAGTATCACTTTATTTAGTTTTATTTCAAGCTCTAGGTCGGTATTCAGAGGGTTGTCTTCGTATCGAGCGAGTTATGAGTAATGAACTTTGTGTAAGGCACTTATACTCAGGTCGCAGGGATAATTCTCATGGCTCTGTTCTGTTGTGTGACGCAGAAACTAATTCCACCAACCTTGTTCATGTGGTGATTAATAAAGATTTACTGGTGTTAGTGGCCCTCCAGACCTTTCTGCACTGAATTGCTCTTAGAGCACAGAATAATATAAAAACATTGCTCTGTTTGTGTGAGCATCCCGACCACCCATACATAGCAAATTTGCATCAACCAATAGCATGATTTTGGGGTGGTACTATATTTTTGTGTGGCTAATGGCAGATAGGGAGAATGTTTGATGGCGCAAGTGGTACAGAAACTACACTCAAAACCTTTAAGCATGTAATTGTTCAAATCTACTGAAATAATATGATTTTTGTGATTTGTATGTGTTTACATTGATACCTCCTGTTTAACATATCCCCGGTTGGAGATTTTAAATAGTAGGTTATAAAAGATCAGAGAGAAGAACTCTAATTTGGTGTTTACTCTTTTGGGAATGGCAAAATTTGAGAGTTATTAATTTTTTTTAGGCCTTGGGTTGAGGTTATGTGTCTGATATTGCACTCGGGAGCTGGAGGGATCTTGGTAATGGACACTAATGAGTATATTAGGGCTCTTTTCGTCACTTTCTTTTATTTTCCTTTTTAATGAAAGCCGTCAAAAGGATGCGTATGGAGGTCACTTGAAAGGCGTGAACCCTTTAAGTCTAGCCAGCAGTTTAATGGATCCGTACATGAAAAGGACCACCGTGGTCCTGCTTGAACAAATGACTTGGCTTACTGATGAGTATTTCATGTGTATAGATCTAAATGGTTTGGTTAATAACATTGCATAATAGTGA
The DNA here is from genome assembly GCA_023029165.1 of Gobiocypris rarus. Taxonomy (NCBI): domain Eukaryota; kingdom Metazoa; phylum Chordata; class Actinopteri; order Cypriniformes; family Gobionidae; genus Gobiocypris; species Gobiocypris rarus. The sequence continues at coordinate 13,122,562 of CM040931.1, read as the reverse complement.
TTTTTCTGTATTAACACTAGACATATAATGTACTTGTGATTTTTTTGCACTTTATGAAACATGTCTGATCATTTTATTCCTTTGTTTTGATTTGAAATGACTTACAAATGAATTAGTACTCTTATTTAACTCATTAATTGTATTGTAAACCTGTGTTTCATGTATAGAAATACTTCAGCACTTGGATAATATACAGTACGTTTATACATAAATCAATAGAGATGGTGCTTAATAACAAATGTGCCAAATGTTTTCATGTTGGGTTTGTTGTGTTCTTTTGTACTTGGCACTTTTTATTTAATACCATTTTCATGTAAGAACAGGGAAATAAATCAAGTCTAACAATGCAATTACAGAAGACCTCATGTTTATTGTATACCATATCTGTTAACACTTCATTTGATTTATATGACTTTTTTCCATCAGCATGACATCTTGAAACACCTGCTGGTTTATTGTTCCAAATCCTCGCCACAACCGTAGAAGATTAATGTTGAAAGCAAGTGCTGAGCGGCAGGACAAATTTGCTGTATTATTCATCATCTCTACTTTCAGTCTCTTTGTTAGCTAGTTTGTTTTGCAGTGCTGTTTTTACTGACGATTCAGTATGTGTGTTGTTCCCAGGGAATCTAACCCATGACCTTGGTGTTGCGAGTGGCAGTTGAGCTGGATGCGCATGACGTGGATATTCTTTCAGATGAGGTGAATGATTTGCAACCTTTGTTCCACTTGATACATCTTTTTTTCCAACCGTAAAGCCAAAAACTACACCCACCGCTCTGAGCTTTCCGGTATGCCAACTGTACATACGTCCCTCCCATACCCCACCCTCCAATGCTGTCATGGGTTATTTCAGGAGGTGTCTATGACTCAGCGATCAAACGTCCAGAGTTCAATGACGTCATGCGAGATGTCCACCTGAGAGCTACAAAAGCAGCTCAGATGTCTTTATTTAGACACACCATCGCCACCGTTTTACAGGCTCTCATTAAACGCTGCTATGCCCTGTTTACATAGTCTGAGGTAATGAGTATGGATCCCTTGTTCCCTACTCTTCAGCCTGATTAAGGACTTTCTTGGGCACTTGTTCAGGGAGAGATGTTAGAGTGGTCTTTCTTGACTCATTTAGGCATGGCAATGGAGAAGCTATGAATTCTTGAGATTACTTTTGAGTGCCGTTGAACGAAAAATGTGATGTTGGATACTGAATATTTAATTTTTAAGTGCCGAGCGTGACTGTGCAACCAGTCGCATGTGTCCGTCTACATTTATGGATTTATTTAAATGCATTTTATTTGTGAACAAAGTTTACAGTTCCACTGTTCAATGGCTTGAACTTTATTATATACAGTTGCTGAATTGGATTCAGCTTCAGAAACCTACAATCTACAATATCCCTTGAAGTCTCAGGGGGATGTTTACCTCCATGTGAGGCGGTTTCACCTTGTAAATGTACTCTCAAGAGGAAGTTTGACTGAAATTACAGTAAGCAGGAAGGGATGTTTGATCCCAAGAATGTGTGGAGGACAATATCATATTACATATGTTGGTAATTGTTCACCCTAAAATGAAAATTCTGTCTTTCATGAAACACAAAATTTGATATTTGGTGAAATGTCTGAGCTTTTTTTTTTCATACAATGAAAGCAGATGCCGTTTTTTTCTTCCATGCACACCATAAAATGGTAAATGGACTGCATTTATGTAGTGCTTTTAACAGACCCATGGCCATCCAAGGCTCTTTACATGTTGCCTCACATTCACCCATTCACTCTCTGATTCATAAACCGACGGCGGCAAAATCAGATTGCCAAGTATGTTTACATGCACAGAGAAATTGTCTTGGTGACAAAAGCTTCCCGTGCCGAAGAAAGTACAGACATTGTGCAGACATACAGGAATCAGTCCAGAGACATTGCATTACTGAAGGCATTCAACAGCCATGTTAAATGAATGTCGTTCTTAGACACATTGCACCAAGTTTTATGCCATTGACTGATGCTCTGTTGCGTGACCAGTCACACAATGGCAAGTTTGAAAAATGCGGCCACAAATGAAATTTGATGCTACTGCAGAGGGAAACATTATCATTGAACCTCAGCGACTTAAATATTGGGGTGTTTTTCATCTATCGTGTGAATTCAGAAGACTTATTACAGTTTTTATGGTACTTTTATTGAGCTTTTTGCAATGTTTAGAGCTTGGCAGTATAAATCACAGCCCACTTTCTTTGAAAACTTAGTCTTCCAAATAACATCTTTCATTTTTCACTGAAGAAAGAAAATGATGCTGGGTTGGAATGACATGAGGGTGAGTCAATGATGACAGAATACTCATTTTTGGGGCATACTATTCTTTTAATAGAAATCAACCATTCTGTGATTCAAAATCTCACTATCTGGTTCACAATATCAAGAAAAGAAATTGTAGTGGTTAGATGTTAACTCTGCCAAAAGTGCACAGCCACTCTCCAGACAAACTGAGGTGAGAGATCTCCGCTCTTGGCCAATTTAACACCTGACCGCCATCCATTTCGCTCACAGAACGAGATGACACTGTTAGGGAAGGCCACTCTTCTTCCCATGTTACTTTCTGCAGGATGGATCAGCTCATCCATTGGTATAATGGCTAACACCCATTGGGCTGTGCATATCGTAAAGGCAATTCAATATAGATGGAAATGAGATTAGACTGTGTTATTAGATCGCACTTTTCCAGTTCGGCTAAGGCAGCGGGTGCCATTTTACTATTCAAGGCTATTCTGCAGATTTGTCTTGAGGGGAGCAGGTGCATAAGTTATTGTGTGCATTCAATCTCTTGTTTGAGGTAAACACATTCGTGAGGAAAGATTTTTGAGACGGAATAAAATTTTCAATTGCATTCTGAAATGTTCATTAAAGTGCTGTCAGTCATTTTAAAAGACAACCCCCCACCCCCACCCCCAATACATTTAGTATGGAGGACTAGAAGTGCCACTTTGATATAAAGAAATCAATTATCGGTAACACTTTACAAAAAGGTTTTATTAACATTACCTAAGAATAACAAATAGTGTTGTTAATTCTTAGTTCATGTTAAATAATGTAGTTAATGTTAATTTTTAGCATTTACTAATGCATTATTAAACATTATGCACTGTGAAATAACATGAACGACTGTATTTCTATTAACTAATATTATTACATGGCTCTATGGAATACTTGATTCTGATTGGTCAATCGCACATTCCAGCGATATGTTAATGCTGTTCCAGGAAATCAGTAACCTGTGTTTTTCAATATCCAACCTTCTACCTGTGAAACTGCACTGGAATGGCCGTCAAAGCCGTGACTTCCCACCCGTGAACTCGTACTAGATCGATGTTTTCCAGTTACGAGTTCTGATGTCATATAGCCCGGCAGCCCCTACGGATGCGGTGTTTATGGAAATCATCCTAAAAACCAAATTGTTTATTAAAATAAGGTATTGCTCTAACGTTATTTATCCGCAAATGTTATGCATTATCAGCAGCTTTTCAAGCGTTAGCTAGTTTTCAGTCCAGTCCATTGAGTGCAAGAATAAATTAATACCAAATACATTTCCTAATATACTGTATAACAGCTTCTCTTACCTTATGCACCGTGTTTTCTCCTCCTTTTCACTCAAATAAGCAAGGAGTAAGCACCTTTGGCGATAGAAATAATTTTAATTGCGCATAAGTAGGCTACGTTACTGTCCTGGAGCGCTACAAAGTCGTGAGTAGTGGTTTGAAGTCGTAACTTTCGGGCTGAAAAATTTGCCTGGAATGCATCATTATTCCCAGATAACAACCGTCAAAGTGAATAACACCGCTCATCCGGTACTACGAGTTATCTTGACCGGTACTACTTATATGCTTAACGTGTCACTACCATATATGTATAAAAATATAAAATATAAAGCTTGGATTAGCCAGGACTTATAGGATACCGTCTGAAAGAAGAATGTCATGTACACCTAGGATGACTTGAGGGTGAGTAAATCATGGTCTGATTTTCATTTTTGGGTGAACTAACCCTTTCAGCATTAATTTAAACATATATGAAAAAAAAAAAAAAATTCAGCAATAGATAAAGGCTTAAAGCAGTTTGGAACTGTTTTTCTTCGCGGAAGCTTTGCGTAAGAGCTAATAAAATATTTAAACTCAAGACAATATTTCATGTCTAATTTACTTGAGACAAGTAGCCATGTAATAAGCGGGATAATGTACACCCAGCTGGTTGTTATTGCAGAAAAACCCAGACAGAGTGATCAGGACCTCGACGCGAAGCGGAATACATTATCCCTTACTTAAAGATTAATAATACTGAAACGAATGTATTGCTTATTGTTAGTTCATGTTAGTTGATACATTAATGTTAACAAATGAGATAGACAAATATGTTATAAACACACATTTAGTTAGTTCAGCAAGATTATTATTTTATTTTTTCAGTTAATGTATTATTTTGTTACCTTTAACAAAATTCATGAACATGAATACAATTTTAAGCTAATTGTGTCTAATTGGGGGGCAATTTGACATTATTTAGGACCTCTTAATAATTTTATTTCGGTTTATTGTTGAGATTTATTTAATGATTTATCTGCCGTTATGTCTTGTTTGTTGTTGTTAAATATATTGTAATCAAATATTGCAGTGACTGAAGTCTATTTAGTTTGTTTAGCCTTCTCTTCTGTGAACTGACATCTGTGTTTATAGGATGTGATCCTGGGTTGGTTGTTGCAGATTGATGTCAAAGTGATTGGAACAGCTGGGTCTTCTAACCGGGCTTGACGCCAGCGCTCACACATCAGCTCTCAAAAGACAGTCCATCACCCTTGATAAGTGGCACCTGGATGAGACCTGGAGTGCAGAAGTTTCAGTATGTGAGAGCTATTATTAAAATCCTGTCAGGGGGACTTTCCTGTTGGCCAACAATGACGTGTACCTTGTGAGTTTTTGCTGAAGTGTCTCTTGTTTGAATGTCACCAGATCTGCAGGACGTGCCATAGCTTTTTGCTAATGTTGCTGACATAACGCTGGTGCTTTGATAGTATATCATTTTGCCTTGACATGTGAAATGGAAGCAGAGCAACATCTAGTAAACCAGGATCCTGAATGCCTTTAGATGACTAATGGATGTACGCTTCCAAGTGGTGATTTGTTTTGAAGGTGTTGTCATGCTGTTGTAATTCTGACATCGGATCTGTTGTTGATATAAAGGTTGCTTCAGGGCCAACTATAAAGTTCTGCTCTCATTCATATACCCTATTACTTTTTCCGACTTTTTTGAAGAAGCTACTTTGAAACTAGCCTATCAAGCTACAAGTTGATAAAATTCAAATACAGTTGATTAAGGTAATATTTCAAAGATGATGACCGATCGGGCATTACATTAGGTAAAGTGAATAACACTGATTATTTCTTCATCACGGCATCTGTTAGTGGGTGGGATATATGAGGCAGCAAGTGAATTTTTTGTCCTCAAAGTTGTGTTAGAAGCAGGAAAATTAAGCAAGTGTAAGGATTTGAGCGAGTTTGACAAGGGCTAAATTGTGATGCAAGATGACTGGGTCAGAGCATCTCCAAAACTTCAGCTCTTGTGGGGTGTTCCCGATTTGCAGGTCAGTATCTATCTAAAGTGGTCCAAGGGAGGAACAGTGGTGAACCGGCGACAGGGTCATGGGCGGCCAAGGCTCATTGATACACGTGGGGAGTAAAGGCTGGCCCGTGTGGTCCGATCAAACAGACAAGCTACTAAAGCTCGCATCTACTATGGTTCTGGTAGAAAGGTGCCAGAATACACAGTGCATCGCAGTTTGTTGTGTATGGCACTGCATAGCCACAGACTAGTCAGGATGCCCATGCTGACCCCTGTCCATCGCCGAAAGCACCAACAGTAAGCATCAGAACTGGACCCCGGAGCAATGGAAGAAGGTGGGCTGGTCTGATGAATCACGAGTCCATGCCTCGACAGGTCAGGGCTATTTTAGGCAGCAAAAGGGGGACCAACACAATATTAGGAAAGTGGTCATAATGTTATGCCCGATCGGTGTATAAAGATTCGGTTTACAGCACCGCCATAATAACAGAATCATATCCCCACCTTGGATCCTAAAGTGATTCAATTGCTTGACAGAACATTTAGATGTAGTGCCTGATTATGAATCCTACAAAATCGATGCTGCTTCATGCCGTCTCAATACAACCATTAGTGCCTTTTTAAATTCACTTTTTAATCATATTATATCATAAAAAGTCCCACCTCATAGACTCTACACATTGCACTGCATGGCCCAAGGACAAAAATCTAAGAAGGATGTGCAAAGTTATATGAAAGTGTTCCTGTCTCTCTCGGCTGGAGGAGCTCTCAACAGCTGCTCATTTTAGACTGTAATCAAATGCCTTTTAGTTAACAGTCTCCCCCTCTCCTCATAATGTCTCATTGAAAGGCGAGTGAAGTATACTGAGTGCTGGAGATTTCAAGCATGCTGGATATGCGATATTATTTTAGAATTTTCTGATGCAAGCATCCTCAATCTATGCACTCTCTTTTAATAAAGTGCCCATTATAAAGCACAAGAGAAATCTGATTCTAAAGTGCTTTTTAAAGGGACAGTGTGAATTATGCTGGTATGCAGAGATTTGCCAATCATAACAGAGGTACATATATATGTAGGTGTTTAAAGGTACAGTAGCCTGTTAGACACCTTTACTGTAGTCATAATTGAATGTTAATGACTAGTTCATTGCTTTTTTGTACCAATAGATAAGCATTAGGCCTACTTGAGAAAAAAATAAAATGCTACATTATGGCCCCTTTAAATGTTTGGTTCCTGTTAAGGTTCAAATACTAACCTGAACTAATCTATGCAAATCCAATTGCAGGTAGTTTTCTGGACTTAGCTGGTCTTCAGACTTGCTCTTAATGGTCAGGGTGAGGTCAGTGTAGCTTGATGGCTTTAAAGGGGTTTTGGACACCCTTTTAGCTGACAAGAAACCAGCTGAACACCAGGGTGGCCATTCTGGGAGACCAGAAAACCAAACTAAGCTCAGCAGGGTAGAATGATCAGCAGGGTAGAATAGCAAGCTATGGCAGAATTGTATATTATATATATATTCAAAGAGGGATGGCAAAAGCAGCAGATCAGAGAAATCCTCTTGAAAGGAAACCCTGGTCCTTGTTTCTCAACACCATCACACCGCTTTCCCGTGGTGACCATTTCCATTAGCAAGACAATGATGGTGAGATCTAACTCTGTTCCTGTCTTCATTCTGTCTCTTGAACTCTCTATGTATCACTTAGCTCTCAAAAAGTGTGGGGGAATAGAACTTGCGAAGGAGAAAATCAGGATCAAACCATCATGTGACTGACTTTTTTTAAGCTTTAAGTCTCTGGCCTGCTCAGGATTGTAACTGGTGTTTTGCATTCATAAGGCATAAGCAGCTACTGGAAAGTGCCATGGACTCCTGAAATCTCAAAGGAAAAACATTTTGTCAAGAGAAGCAGCACAATTTATTTACCCTTTGTGTGAGTGTGTATACATGTGTGTGTCTTTTAATAAACTAGTTCTATCATAACAAATAGTGTTTAAGTAAAATATGACCAGTCAGTAAATAATACTAGCATTTCCATACATTCATCCCAATAGCAATTGCCCTTCTGGTGCAGGACCTTGTATGATTTGAAACCTGCCATCTAAGCTCAAAATGGGATAATGCAGCTGTATTTTTATTTTTAATTGAGAATGACAGTGTACAGTATCAGTTTACTTGTTTTTGCCTGTTTTGTTATTGTAGTTAGTTGTCTCCAGATGGACATGCATTATTCATCAGGGCTGCAATATGAACAGTGGACCAGCAGGTGGCTGCAGGAGGCGTGTATGTGGACCACAGTCCCACGCAGCACATGCTTCTGTGAGCAGTTGCTCCATATGGGCAGATTCAAGATCGGTTTATCTCCTCAGGCCAGTAATGCACTTGGTGGAGGGCAGAGCTGAGGGACTTTCCTCAGCTAAAGACCAAAAATCACCAGAGTCATGGGCATGAGTGTGTTTTTATAATGATGTAACCGAGATGTCCAGTATTTCTGTGTATGTGAAGCAGATGTAACGTATTAGCTCAAAGGGAAAATATTAATAATTATTCATAACTTATTATTATTCATTATGATTAATTATGAAAATTTGAATCAGTTAATGAGATTGACTTGATGTAGCTACATTAACATCACAGTCAACCAATCAGTTCATCCTGTGAACTCTCAGTATTGATTATTAATTAATTCTAAGAAAAGGGTCTTTTTTTATGGCCACAGAAAAAATAATTCTTCCTTTGCATTTACAGCGATTAGAGCACGTAACAAAATTGATCATTTAAGTGACAATTTGTTTGAAGGCAGGGAGTCAGAATCAGATATGTATTGTGCACAATTTGTATGAACTAAATCACAAACTAAACTAAACAGAAACGCATACACACAAAACAAAAACATACATGGGTAATATGTAGAGTTAAGGTGGTTGAAGAACCGGGTCAGAACAGAGGGATGAAGCTATGAAAACACCTGGGAGAACCATCAGGTATGACTGCAAGATCCTTTGTTTGAACAAAGGGATTCACAGCTTTGACTAACTAAACAGCGATTTAATATATTGTACGTTACTTGCATTGGCCTGAGCGGTTGAAGATCATCTGATGTACAATCACAGGAGAAAGTCTTTGATAGTTCGGTCCAATGGTGTTGAAGTTGCAATCAATTTCTTCTGCGTTGACTGTAGAAGATATGATGAACTTGCAACGTTATTTTGTCTCCGTCGAGGAGGTTGCACATGGCTTGAGGTGTTGGGCCTGCCGGCCTGCGACCGTGTGGTCGGATCAGGTTTCCTGTCCCAAACACACATATGGCTTGATGTGTGTGTAGGCCTTACAGCCTTGCTGGCTTGGCCAGGTGAGAGCCAGCAGATGCGTGTGTCAGTGGTCAGTCAGTCAAGCAGATCTGTGCATCTCTTTTATGGGTCTTTGTTTCTAGCATGATTACAGTAGCGGTTTTAGGCACGGGCGAACCGGGCAGTCGCCCGGGGCGGCATTTTTTCATGACACATGGGGCGGCACCGCACCGGCACCAGCTGTAAAAAAATCGGCGCGCCGCAAAGCGGTTTTCTATCTATCATTGCACGGAGTGACGGACGCCCTCTGCACAGTCTGCAGCTGCAGGCGCCTGTGTGTGAGGGGGGGGGACAGTCCACCTCTGGATCTCTCCAGAGCGGCAAACTCCCCTTTTCTCCTGAAGCTAATACGGTGATTTGAACTGTAGTGTAATTCCTCGACTGGCCGCTATGGACAGGCTCTGCATAATTAAGGGCGTGGCCACTTGAGTGACAGGTGGATTGAGTTTGTCTGATGTCACCTCAGCTATTTATTTTCTATGGTCTCTCCCAAATGGAACGGACAAGGGGGGAAACGGGGGATCCACTGTATATAGAGCAATAAAGTCAGTCACACCTCGACTTTCTTCAAATAGATTTTTTCGTTCATAAAATTATAAATATAGGCTACAGGCATATAGTTGCTGCACATTTTTCTGAATTGTGTGAAATGGCTAATACAAATTGGTCTAATTTCACCATAATAGTGCTTTTTTTTCAACAAATGGTTACAAGTTCAGTTATTATTAATTCCCATCAGTTGGGTTAATGTAGGCTATAATATATTCAGGCAAATCAACTGAATAAACTTTTTTCTAATTTTGCCATTTTTTATTGAAAATAGGCCTATGCAATGTCATTCATAATGTAATTAACAAATAAATATTAACAAACTAACAAATGCTAACAAAGCCAGATTTGGCATAAGATTACAGTTTTTTACAATACTTTTAACAAATTTCCTAAACTCTTAACGCAGTTAGCACAACATCTGCCTGTGCAGACTATACAATTAACACATTTATTGTTGCTTTGACACAAAATGCATACAGTTAACACAAATTTATAATGCTTAAACTTCTTTTGCACACAAGCTCAACCAAGAACAAAACAATGGCTTTTTACTGCCAGATGTACCAATGCTTTAACACTGATGTCAGAACAGATAACACCTTGTTCTAAACCTAACCTTATAGGCTAAAGTCAAGGTAAACAGCTGTACATATTGTGAATTGAAACACAAATATATCCCCTGTATTTTATTCCATTGGTACTAAGAAACAGCCAATTGAAGTTATGCAAATATATAAATCACAGCTGATTCCCATTTAGGAATTGTTCAGGTGTTGGTATTCTTTCAAGCACATGATCATATGGTATACAGTAAAAGAGGGCCTATTTGGGCTTCTTTGGGGGCAGAGAAAAGTGAAGAACAGGAACTTGCTATTGTCAACATGATGATCGCTGATAATGAAATAAAACTGAAGGGCATTCTGTAAAGCTACTCTGAGACGGGTCATTCAGTTTTTGTATTGAATTTCTGCAGCAAAAGAAACACAATGCATGCATTTACTAAAAACAACAAAACAAAAATGTAGAGAGTCTTCAAAAGACACACAAACTATGATCAATAAAATGTATCGTCTATTGTGTAAAGGCAGATCTGACACATAAAATCCTGCAGTTTCTGTAATTCCATCTAGTGTTTGTGTTTTTATGACACTGTGCTGTGATTGACGTAATGTTCACAATGGAAGAGAACATGTGTTAGGGTTTTGGTAGACATAGTGTATTGTGTTGAAAATTAGTGTTGGAGTTTAGTTTACAATGTGTGATTTTGAGCATGAAATTAACCGTTTTGCCAATTGTGTGATGTAGGTGTGTTGGTGCGTTAAGAGTTTAGGACATTTGTTAAAAGTATTGAAAAAATTGTCAGAGCAATTGGGGGGGGGCGCTCGAAGGGGTTGTTGCCCGGGGTGCAATTCAATGTAAAACCGCCACTGCATGATTAGCATGATTTGTGCCCATTTATACTCCGTTTAATACAACAAACACACACTGTCTCCTATGAGGAAGTGACACATGAAAGTGTAAGTCGTGAAACGAGCATTAATTTGATAGGAGCCACGGCATATATTAGGTTACATGAACTAGTAATTTGCTCATAAGATATGCATAAAACGAAATACCATACAAGAGACACTTTACAAGACGGTTATATCCGTACACAAAATGTCCTGGGGTGCATGTTAATTTATAGAACAGTTTTTCTATAAATGAATGCAGGAAAGTCTGATTAAGGGCTATGGGTCTCCCTTTTCACAAGTCTTATCTGATGGTAGCCCTGGTAACTTGAGACCTTTTCTGCTTTTTTGGGGAAGGTCTGTTACTAAGCATAAAGCATTTAAAGCATATTTGTTAAATGTAACAAGTACTTATGTGTCTGATTTGTCAAAAGTCGTTACATAGAATTGGAAACATTTTTAAATGACCAGAACCAAACATCATACAAAGTCGGCATGAAACACAATTTGCAATAGTCTTTTCTTACCTATTAATCAGAGTGGGAATTGAGACTCTAGGTTTGCTATTGCTGTCATGCAGCGCCGTCACTCCCACAACGCGCATCACGCACTGTGTGTAGGGCAACAAGTGCTGAGCTGCCCACCCCCCCAGATGAACGAAGGTCTTACAGGTTTGGAAAGACATGAGGGTGAATAATTAATGACAGAATTTTCATTTTTGGGTGAACTAACTGATTAAAAATAATGATTACACAACAAATTATTCTAATGAGTCTAGTTGTTTTGGCAAATCGGAAGCATGCAGAACAACCAACATAATCTATAGTATATACACTATATTTCCAAAAATATTGGGACACCCCTCCAAATCATTGGATCCAGGTGTTCCAATCACTTCCATGGCCACATGTGTATAAAACCAAGCACCTATGCATGCAGACTGCTTCTACAAACATTTGTGAAAGAATGGGTCGCTCTCAGGAGCTCAGTGAATTCAAGCATGGTACAGTGATACGTTGCCACCTGTGCAATAAGTCCATTTGTGAAGGTCCATTCGGTTTGCTTATAGCCCCCCAGCTCAGCTGCCATGTGTTGGAGTTCACCCCGGTGAACGAGAGGGTCGCTTCCCTGCGGCTTCGAGTCAGGGATAGGTCTCTCACTGTCGTGTGTGCCTACGGGCCAAACGGCAGTGCGGAGTACCCGGCCCTCTTGGAGTCTCTGGGAGGGGTGCTGGAAAGTGCTCCGACTGGAGACTCCATCGTTCTACTGGGGGACTTCAATGCCCACGTGGGCAGTGACAGTGACACCTGGAGGGGCGTGATTGGGAGGAACGGCCCCCCTGATCTGAACCCGAGTGGTGTTCTGTTATTGGATTTCTGTGCTAGCCACGGTTTGTCCATAACGAACACCATGTTCAAGCATAAGGGTGTCCATCAGTGCACGTGGCACCAGGACACCCTAGACCGGAGGTCGATGATCGACTTTGTGGTCGTGTCATCAGACCTTCGCCATATGTCTTGGACACTCGGGTGAAGAGAGGGCGGAGCTGTCAACTGATCACCACCTGGTGGTGAGTTGGATCCGATGGAGGGGAGGAGACTGGACAGACTCGGCAGACCCAAACGTACGTGAGGGTCTGTTGGGAACGCTTGGCCGAGCCCCTGTCAGAGAGATCTTCAACTCCCACCTCCGGCAGAACCGACCGGATCCCGAGGAGTCTGGAGATATTGAGTCCGAGTGGACCATGTTCTCCACCTCCATTGTCGATCGCGGCTGTTCGGAGCTGTGGCCGTAAGGTCTCCGGTGCCTGTCGGGCGGCAATCCCGAACCCGGTGGTGGACACCGGAAGTAAGGGATGCCGTCAAGCTGAAGAAGGAGTCCTATCGGGCCTGGCTGGCTTGTGGGACTCCTGAGGCAGCTGACGGGTACCGTCAGGCCAAGCGGGCTGCAGCCCGGGTAGTCGTGGAGGCAAAAATCGGGCCTGGGAGGAGTTCGGTGAGGCCATGGAGAAAGACTATCGGTTGGCCTCGAGAGATTCTGGCAAACCGTTCGACGCCTCAGGAGGGGGAAGCAGTGCCCTACCAACACTGTTTACAGTCGAGATGGGCACCTGTTGACCTCAACTGGGGATATCATCGGGCGGTGGAAGGAATACTTTGAGGATCTCCTCAATCCCACCGACATGTCTTCCATTGAGGAAGCAGTGGCTGGGGACTCGAAGTGGACTCGCCATCACCCGGGCTGAAGTCATCGAGGTGGTTAAAAGCTCCTCGGTGGCAAGGCACCGGGTGGATGAGATCCGCCCTGATTACCTCAAGTCTCTGGATGTTGTGGGGCTGTCTTGGCTGACACGCCTCTGCAACATCGCATGGCGGTTGGGGACAGTACCTCTGGACTGGCAGACCGGGGTGGTGGTCCTCTTTTCAAGAAGGGGACCGGAGAGTGTGTTCCAACTATAGGGGATCACACTTCTCAGCCTCCCGGAAAGTCTATGCCAGGGTACTGGAGAGGAGAATTCGGCCGATAGTGGAACCTCGGATTCAGGAGGAACAGTGTGGTTTCGTCCGGTCGTGGAACACTGGACCAGCTCTATACCCTTTTCAGGGTGCTGGAGGGTTCATGGGAGTTTGCCCAACCAGTCCACATGTGCTTTGTGGATTTGGAGAAGGCATTTGACCGTGTTCCTCGTGGCATCCTGTGGAGGGTGCTCTGGGAGTATGGGGTTGGCGGCCCCTGCTTAGGGCTGTTCGTTCCTGTATGACCGGAGCAAGAGCTTGGTTCGCATTGCCGGCAGTAAGTCAGACCTGTTCCGGTGCATGTTGGACTCGGCAGGGCTGCCCTTTGTCACCGGTTCTGTTCATAATTTTTATGGACAGAATTTCTAGACGCAGCCAAGGGCCGGAGAGTGTCCGGTTTGGGGACCATACGATTTCCGCTGCTTTTTGCGGATGATGTTGTCGTGTTGGCCTCCTCAAACCAGGACCTTCAGCGTGCAATGGGGCGGTTTGCAGCCGAGTGTGAAGCGGCTGGGATGAGAATCAGCACCTCCAAGTCCGAGGCCATGGTTCTCAGTCGGAAAAGGGTGGATTGCCCACTTCAGGTTGGTGGAGAGTTCCTGCCCCAAGTGGAGGAGTTCAGGTATCTTGGGGTCTTGTTCACGATTGAGGGAAGGATGGAACGAGAGATCGACAGGCGGATCGGTGCAGCTTCTGCAGTAATGCAGTCGATGTACCGGTCTGTCGTGGTGAAGAAGGAGCTGAGCTGTAAGGCAAAGCTCTCGATTTACGGTCGATCTACGTTCCTACTCTCACCTATGGTCATGAGCTGTGGGTCATGACCGAAAGGACAAGATCCCGGATACAGGCGGCGAAATGAGCTTTCTCCGTAGGGTGGCTGGGCGCTCCCTTAGAGATAGGGTGAGAAGCTCGGTCACTCGGGAGGAGCTCAGAGTAGAGCCGTTGCTCCTCCACATCGAGAGGAGCCAGCTGAGGTGGCTAGGGCATCTATTTCGGATGCCTCCTGGACGCCTTCCCAGGGAGGTGTTCCAGGCACGTCCCACCGGGAGGAGGCCCCGGGGAAGACCTAGGACACGCTGGAGGGATTACGTCTCCCGGCTGGTCTGGGAACGCCTCGGGGTTCCCCCGGAAGAGCTGGAGGAAGTGGCTAGGGAGAGGGAAGTCTGGGTGTCTCTGCTTAGACTGTTGCCCCCGCGACCCGGCCCCGGATAAGCGGAAGATAATGGATGGATGGATGGCATTCGGTTTCCATGGCCAAACATCTGCATCCAAGCCTTACATCACTAAGTGCAATGCAAAGCATGTGACGCAGTGGTGAAAAGCACGCCACCACTGGACTCTAGAGCAATGGAGATGTGTTCTCTGGAGTGACGAATCATGGATGAGTGGTGTGGGGTTGTTTTTCAGGGGTTGGGCTTGGCCACTTAGTTCCAGTGAAAGGAACTCTTAATGCTTCAGCGTACTAAGACATTTTGGACAATTTCCTGCTCCCAACTTTGTTGGAACATTTTGGGGATGGCCCATTCCTGTTCCAACATGACTGCACCAGAGCACAAAGCAAGGTTTTTAATTATAAAGACATGGATGAGCGATGTGGTGTGGAGGAAATTGACTGGCCTCAACCCGATAGAACACCTTTGGGATGAATTAGAGCGGAGAATGCGAGCCAGGCCTTCTCGTCCAACATCAGTGCCTGACCTCACAAATTGCTTCTAGAAGAATGGTAAAAAATTCCCATAAACACACTCTTAAACCTTGTGGAAAGCCTTCCCAGAATAGTTGAAGCTGTTATAGCTGCAAAGGTAGGCCAACTCTATATTAAACCCTATGGATTAACATGTACATGTAAAGGCAGGTGTCCCAAAACTTTTGGCAATATAGTGTGTGTTTGTATATATATAAATCAGCCTAGTTATTGACTGGTTGTATATAAGCAATGAAATTGCATTCTTTGCATTCTTTTCTTCTCTAAATATTTATACATTAAAACTACTTGAATAAGCATTAATGGAACCTTTAAGGAATTATGTTCTTTACTATTCCCCAAATCACCTACTTATAAGGTTCCATTTCAGTTACGCTCTCTCTGCAGGCTGTTAGTCATCTCTCTAGGTTTTTAAAGTTATTTTGTTGTTTGAATGATGAACTCACTCAACAAAAACAGCAACTAAGGCTCTCTGTGTCCTGGACTGCAATCCAACTTATGACAGCAGTTGTTGCTATTGCTCATGTATCTTTGCAGCCAATTTGTGCTTGCATCAGAGAGGGTTGTTCTGCTATCAAATCACAGAGCAGTGTTCTATTATCAGCCTGTAAATTAACAATAACCCACTGTTTCTAACCTCTCAATGTTTCTTCTTTCCTGTACACTCTTAAAAATAATGTTTCTTTGGCGGGGTGTATGGTTCCATGAAGAACCGTTAATATCCAAAGAACCCTTCCATTGCACAAAAGGTTCTTTATAGTGTAGAAAGGTTCTTTAGACTATGAAACGGTTAGAAAAAAATGGTTCTTTAAAGAACCTGTCACAAAACGGTTCTTCAGGGAACCAAAAATGGTTCTTCTATGGCATTGCTGTGAAACCCCCTTTTTGGTTCTTCCTGGCACCTTTATTTTTAAGAGTGTAGGGGGTCCGTTCACTGCATCCACAAAGGAGTACTACGGTAACATTGAATTATTACAACTTATTGCTGTGTATTTCAGCGTGTCATTGTGCATCTGGAGCTCAAATGATGTTCTTCTTTGCAGCTGTAGAAGAGGCGTTGGCTGTGGATACTAGAGCGGCAGAATTCCACGGAGAAATATCCAAACGTTCCGTGATCTCTGATTGTGATGGTTGGCTCGACTCAAGAGAGACGCCTTTCTTTTTTGCCAGATAAACATGCTCCACCATCACTATAAATTACTGAAATGTGCCATTCCTGATGGTCTGTGAACACACCAAAGTCTGACAATATTGTACATTGTTTTTGTTGCAGTCTGCCCCGTTGGGTGGAGACGGCTTCCAGCGCCCCTTTTTGTAGCTGAAAAATACGATACTTTAAAAATGAAGGTATGACTGCGATGGAAAAAGCAACAGAGACTGCAGCGCTGCCGGCTCACAAACTTACAGACCTTCAGACACGGCTTTCATCATTAAAGACCCATCAGAGCCCGTGAACGGCCCTCACCTCTGGATAAAACCCAAATAATAATCAATCAAAAGGCTGACCGGCCAAGACACATAAACACAAAGCCCCTGTTTTCCCACAGAGAGCGGAGAACTCATGCCTTGAAGGTATACAGCATGAAACCTCTATGAAAATGGCAAGTTTGTTTTACTTATTGTTCTCAGGCTCTTTTTTTGACAGAAAGATATTTTAATTAAATTGACTCTGTCTACCATTAATCAACATTTCAGCCCTTTTCTTTGCAACTATTGTGCACAGCAACTGTTTTAATGAGAAGTTAATGAAAAGGTGAGAGAATGAGACTGTGCTTGTTGCCAGATGGAGGATATTAAGCTGTGAGGTGGGGAAGATGGAGGTCAATTACCCAATCCATTAAGACCTGTTTGCTTCCACAAATAGACATCTAGACTGGAAAAAAATGCCACAACGTAAGCTCTGAGGTAAGATGTATAGCTTTTGATTTGTATTCACTCCACCCTAAACCAGGGCTGGAGAATATACATTAAGTGGGCACACTGCACACAGCACATTATCCCACAATGCAGTGCACTAAACTTGACCTTCTACTGCGATGAGTGAAATGTGATTAATATTGGCCAGCATCCTTTCAAAAACATTTTGATTTGTTTTTGAAAGAAGTCTCTTATGCTCACCAGGGCTGCATTTATTTGATCAAAAATACAAAATTCTGACATATTACGTTATAATAGCGGTTTTGTATGTTAATATATCTTTAAATTAAAAGCATTCCTGTGATGGTAAAGCTGAATTCTCAGCATCATTACTCCAGTCTTCAGTGTCACATGATCTTTCAGAAAACATTTTAACATGCTGATTTGGTGCTCAAGAAACATTTCTTATTATCAATGTTGAAAACAGTTGTGCTGCCTAATATTTGTGTGTCAGAGTGAAAATGAGCGGGGACTCAAGTGCAGGAAGAAATAAGGTTTTATAAAATAAAACACAAACAAAACTAGCCACGAAGGGAAAACCAAACCAAAACACATCACACATACGCGCACGCGCACGCGCACACGCACGCACACACGCACACACAAGGAACCGGGAGACATCAACCAAGGCAGGGAACAAAAGACAATGCTCCAGCACAGTACAGCAAACACAAGGAGACTAAATAGGGAACAAACAAGGCAGGTAACAAGGGAGGACAGGTGGAGCAAATTAAACAATAATCAGATCACAAGAGGGACGGGGTCAAGACAATAGTCAGGAGAGCACATGGCACAAGGAACACCTGACAAGCCATGTGCACACACCAAACATGACAAACACAAGCACATGTCCAGCAATGACAAATACCAGCCATGTGCTCACACAAAAACAAAAGCATTGCGTTCTCAAAAGAAACATTGTGTTCACTCTTAAAATATAGTTTTTATTATTATTTATAATATTATTTCCATCACAAGCAATTTGCGAATTGAGCGTAATAGGCCTACTTTTTTTTCTTTCTTTTTTTTGTATAACCATATCGTATTAGGCCGGGGCTCCAATGAGATATATAACTTTGCAATCCCTTGTATGTCTTGTCTTATCAAAGTCGAAATATCAACAAGCCCCACTGCTTAATTGCCACATTGACCTTTCAATTCTGGTGTTAATGTGACAGCAACATTGTCACTAGCATACCACAATTTACAATGCTGTGCTTGTAGACTAGAAAAGTTAAGTCACATGATTTCCTGCCTAACTGTGCAGCACACATTTATTTGGTTACTTAATGTGCATTTCATCAAGGAGAAACAAATATCCTATACAAGTAACATTAATGTATATCCTTTGATATGGCAGGATATAAAAGCATTCCAAATACATCCAGATGTTGATCACGGCAACATCTGCACTGGGAGGAATCGGGGCTTCACTTTGGGATCGTCTGAGTCCTCTTGTCTTTCTGCAGCTCTTCTAGTCTGTGGAGGAATTCCTGGCAAGACAAGACAGAAATCGAAACCTGCTGCTCAATGAATTGAAGGTATGTCAGGAATTATAAATGGACTGAACGGTGCTTTTGTGCATTGCAACATGTTTAATATAACATTTTGCGTGTTAATTTAGTATAATTAATTTAAAATAATGACTCAAATTACACACATTTAGCAGGCAGCACAGAATAAAGGAAGCTTTCACACATACATACACAAATGGACGAGATATAATTTTAATAAAAATTATTAAAATTATACCTCTTTCTGACTTGTCTTGGCATGGCATCTGTGAAAAATATCTTATTTTATGTTGCATGAAAGAACGAGATTTGGAACGACATGATGGTGTGTAAATTACAGAATTAGCATTTTTGATTAAATATACTCTCTTTACCAACAGTTATTGATAATTGATATTATTTTAGTTTGATAATTGTAATAGAATTGTAAACTGGATAGCTGTGGACTGTGATAAGCTAATGTTCATTGATATGAAATAATACATTGACTTGTATTATCTATTCAATGCTTTATCATCTGCCACAATATAATGTCTTTGAATCCATCTTCATTTTCATGAATGCAATTAATTTAAATTAAAAAGCGTATCATCTAATTAGATTAAATATGCACACAAACAACTCAATGTGTTGTGCTTTCTTGTGTAAAATGTGCAAATATAAATTTAAAAAAATATGTTTTTCTTTGTCTCTCTGATTGATGACCTCCTTCAACCTGTTAAAAATATATTCCGGAAATTAAAGCAAGAAAAAAATATCAGCCTTCAAATTTACATTTCTTTTTCATAAAGCCTAGCAATACACTGCATTGTTGTAGTGTAATCAAAATGAAAAATATGTTTACCTGGAACCTTTAAATTATAACTTGTTTTGTGTGCACACACTTGAGAGAGCATGTAAAGCTGTTTTTATTAGCTGAAAATACAGAGGAAGATAATCCCTCCAGACACACACAGCTCCCACTCGCACAATATCTGGCAAAAGCAGGCGCGGTGAACAGATATTCCTCCCATCTAATGAAGGCAAGAGAGAAAAACAGACACCTTCAGTGTCCAGTTCAGTGTCTAACATCTTTTTCATCAAGACATTCATTCAGTTAGTAGTTAACCATCGAAAATGTCTCCACAACTGTTTGATTACCTCACACAGATGCTAGATATTTCTGGGAGGTTTAATGAGATCAGATCAAATTGTCCTTCGGTGACTTTGAATAAAAGGCTATTTCAGGTCATGGTTTGTTTAAAATTATTTTAATGTGAGCATTTAGTGAAGTGCATGAGCTAAATGTAATATCCATCTTGTTGAAATGAGATCAAGTACAAGGATTTTCCACAGATTTGATGGTCCTAAGAAGTCATTTTAGGGGACAAATTTGCCCTCTCACAGCACAAAATATAATAAAACTGTTCTGTGAGTGTGTACTTGCCAGAATTACACTTCATAAAATATTGTATCATAAAACAACTTACTTGAACTATTAATTTCTGTTTTAATGTTTAATGCAAAAGAATACAGGTTTGGAATAACATGAGGGTGAGTAAACGATGACAGATTTTTTTTTGGGTCAATCGCTTTATTGAAGGAAAAAGCCTCATGTATTAAAAATGACAGCACATCTGCATGATTTGTTCTATATTTAAACTCTATTTGTCTGCTCACATCAAATGGCACATTTTTATGTGGAGATTTTGGGCTCTTTGGCCCAAAGACAAAACATCAGTGCCACATTAATGGAGTCGACCATTAGCCTCCTAGTGGCAGGCCTGATAACATAGAAAATTATTGCAATAATATTAAGGTCAGAAATGAATCAGGGCTTGGGGCAAAAATGCCACTGAGAGTGATAAAAATGCCCCGAATATTTCAGATATGGGAGCAAAAGTTCTCCCATGGTTTGATATATTTATTGCCATGGGTAAAGCAACCATAGTGTCTATTTAAAGGGATAGTTCACTTTGAAATTAAATTTTGATATGTTTTAGCTTACCTCATTGGCATCCGAGATGTAGGAATATTTGTTTCCCCAGTAGTTTCAATTTTGATCATTTTAGGTCAAACCGTTCTGTGTGAGAAAACAAACAGTATTTATATCGTTTTTACCTCTTGTACACCACTACGTCCGACTGATCTGAGGGCGCGTGTGCGTGTTTCCTGTTGTGACATTTGCGCGTTCTGGCTTTAGTCTGTTCGTTTTCTCACACAAACCGGTCGTTTCGTGTCTTAGGCCATCAGTGTGTACTTACGATCGGGGATTGTATAATTTGGACTTCTCTGTGTATGCTCTTTGAAGTGGTGACCATAGACCTGCATTATGTGAGGCACAGACAAGAACGGTTTGACCTAAAATGATCAAAATTGAAACTACTGGGGAAACAAATATTCCTACATCTCGGATGCCCATGAGGTAAGCTAAAACATATCAAAATTGAATTTCAAAGTGAACTATCCCTTTAAAGTAACTGATTAAATTGAAATGTTTGACATATACTACCATTCGAAAGTTACTGGTCAGTAAGGTCATATTTTCATTAAAGGAATTAATACAATACTTCTAAAAGTGACATTAAAGACATTTATGATGATAAATGCTGTTCTTTTGAACGTCCTATTCACCTATTCAAGAATCCTGAAAAAAAGGCTTCTTTCAAAAATATAAAAAAATCGGACTGACCACTAATTTTTGAAAGCTATTGTATGGATGACTGTGTGTCACATAGGTAAAAGGTGAAAATCTATTTCAGCACCCTAATCGTCAAGTCCATTCCTGACCCTGGTTAATATGCAGGATGACATCATTGCAGAGTATCACCACAAAATAAACCATAATAATGCTCTGGACTCATTGTCACAAGCACAATAGATTTGTGAGACCTTTGATTACTTACACTGTTTTGGCACACAATGAAAAGATTCATGTCTACAACTCCGATTGGAGCTTTCTGAAGCTCATCCAACTAATTTCCATTCTTTTCTCAGAAGTTCAATTTATTGAAATAAACAAGAAAGCCTTAATGGTTTGCCATCCAAATTATGCAAAAATTGCCCAAGCACAAAACTCCAGTGGAGCGTCAACATAAATAGGGGGAGAATGAAAGAGGCAGGCAGAGCAACAGCCTCAAGCCATGTTCACTCCCTCTGCCGCCCATATGGCCAGAGATCTGCTTGTTCATTTCTTAGCAAGCATTTCTTCCCTTCTGTGTTTTAGATGAATACTGATCCTGGGCTTTTCCTGAGGCCTTTTATGGCTTTGTATGTGATTTTGGGCCTATACCTATTTTTAACTAGTCTTTAGTTTCAGCGTGTTGCCCCATTTAAAGGTAACTTGATGAAAAAGGGGTGGCTTCTGAATGTAGTCATGGTAAAAATGTCACACCATAGTGTGTGTATATATAGGATGGGCTGTTGACTGCATTGTTATGAGATAGGGCCTACTTTTTACTTATGTCTGTTATGATATGGATTTGACATTTTGAAACTACTTTGGAAAGTTCTCCTGTTATGTTCTTTTTTAGCTGGCACTTTCTTCTAACAGAATGATTATTTGGTTGGTACATACGGTCAAAACGGTGAAGCTTTAGAAGAGGAACCTTTAAACTCTTCAAAGCTAAATAAATATGATATTTAAAGTTTTACCTGAACCATACCTACTAAGCTATACCTTTAGGGGAAATTTGTTTGCACATGGATCTTTTCACTCACAGTTTAGACTGAAAGAATCCATGCATGAGATTGTATGGAGCAGCTGGAAAGAGAATTACCCTTGTGAAGAGAGGCCTATAGATAAAGCATCACAGCAGACAACGCATTACTTTAAGAAGCGCGAGCAGCTGTTGTCAAATAGAAACACGTGAGAAAAGATAAGATGATCACATAGGTGCTTTATCACAGCATGTTCATCGAGTTTCATAATTCAAATATAAAAACCAAGTTCAAACTCGAGCAGCTGGAATTTGCCTGTCGTTGGATAGTAATGGAAGGTTATCCTGACACTGAATCTGTGTTTTTCAATCTTTTATAACAATAGGGTTAAGTGATTTTGTGGCAAGCCACAGTGACAATGTTTTCCCAAGAAATCACAGTGTACAGAGACAGCAGGAACAGAGTTTTGGATTAGTCAATGGAATTGTTAGCTGTCACCATCTTACTGACAACAAAATCACATGGTCCTCTTTGACCCCTCACACAGCAGAAATTTCCTTTTGGGAGAGCTAGCTTTTATTAAAGTGACACCAAAATTACATATCTAAACTTTTTTCCTGTGAAAATCTATTCTTCATGCATAAAAATAGCTTGAATGTAAATAAATTGAATGTTAAGAAATTACCCCCGCCCCCACTCACTCGCAGTCATGAGAAATCCTGTCCCCCTGTGAAATAGTGTCTGCTTAGGACAGCAGAACGAAATAACTTTTAATGGGTAATCTGTTCAGAGCCTGATTACAATTGTTAAAATGTTAAAATATTCTTTAACGTCTTGCAAATCAAATGTTTCATATACTAGTATATAACCGAAGCTATAAGTTGTGAAATCAAAAATATCTCAGTCTTAATGTTTTTTGTTGTTGTTGTTGTTTTTTAGCATATGTTCTAGCATAGCATACAGCTACCTGATTAGCTTAGTTTATACACCACGGTTGCACTTACCCCACATCTTAAAAGCCCTAGCCCCACTTTAATGTTTATACAATAAAAAAATTCTGTTGTATTTATTCTGTGCACCTGTTCTGTATATATATATATATATATACAGAACAGGTGCACAGAATAAATACATACGATATATATGTATATATATAATTTACATTTAAGGTACATTACTATGTTATGATTTTGTGTGGGTATTATTACTTAATCAATTGAAATCATTTACAATATGTTAGGCATGTTATTGCTCCCATTATAGCAATCAATTACATATTTAAAATGAATGTTTTTTGTGTGTACTTAGTATGACAATTAATTCATAGTTTTTTTTTTAAACAATTGCTAGTCCAGAACCATGTATTATTAATGTATTATGTATTATAACCAGCTTTTGATCAGGCATTTAAAACAGCTACCACGTTGGGTCCTAAGTGGACACTATTTCAGAGCGGGACAAGATTTCTCATGATACCAGCTCAAGCTCAGAAATACTGTCGGACAACTAACTGTACGTTCACACCGCCGTCGGGCGAGAGCGTCAGAATTCCCTCTGGCCGCTCTCCCAACGACGCTGTAGAAAGATTTGTCGACGCGCTGGCGCTCTGACATAGATCGAATGCTTGGTCTTTTTTTAAACTGTATTTAAAGGGGCCGCAACGCAAACAAGCATGTTGATTGGCAGACTGGCCTCAAGTAGGGTATAATAAGTTAACAACATGAAATTGTTTAAATTTAAAAGTAAGAATGAATTGCATTCCCGCTGAAAAACAAGCGTTCTACCGCCTATAAAATAGTGTTGCATGCCTTCTTAACGAATTTCACATCACTATGAATGATCACGTCGTATCAACTTCTCCTCCAATTTGCTTAGGAACTAATGTGGTCGGAACCAAAGTTTATAGGACTGCGTTCTCTGGATTGCTCTCAAGCGGAACACTTCTACATTCCAATTGGTTGCCGCCGAACTGCATCATAGCTCATTACCATAAAGTTGAACTGATTTCAACTCTCCTCGATGCCCAAATCGTCCAAGATGCGCCGCTCTCGCTGAAGCTTGCCCATTGAAAATGAATGACTTCCGGCCACCTTGACGCTCTCGCCGCCGGCGGTGTGAAGGCCAATCAGATAGAATGCATTTTTTTACAGCAAGAGACGGCTTTTTAAAAATAGTTTTCTGTTTTGCGTGCTGTTTATGTGCCCATGTCATAAATTAAAAAATGTCAACCAAAAAAGCTAGTGCGTGTGCCTTGCGTTTTCAAACAGGAAAAATGTTCTGTCTCAGCCGTCCATGCGCCTCGAGTTTTGGCCTGAAGTTGAAGAAAAAAATCAACTGAGCAGAAAAGTACCCGACGTCATTTGTGTTTTTTTCCCATTGTCCAGTCACATGAATGGAGAGGGGGGCCTTCCGTTGTGGTGGCGGTTACCGTGATTAGACTCACAGAACAGCTGATTCAAGGGTAGCCTAGACATGCCACCATAAAAAAAAAAAAAAAAAAAAAAACATTTTCAGGTTTAAAATGTGCTCTGTCTAATCGGGGCCTTACTGAGGTAAACGCTGCACAATGGCACTCTTTACAACGTTGGACACATAATGTTATTTAATACGATTATCCTTTTGCTCGACTACGTTATTAATGAGCTAATAATGTGTTGCTAATGTTATACAAACCATGTTCCTGTTTGTCATCTCAGTCTGCCTTCAGTATCAGTCAGTATTAGAAACACTTTGAACAACTTATAACGTCAGTGGAGAAAGTCATATAGTTCATATAAACATCATATAATTCACCCGCTATATTGCTAAATCTAACCGATTTTTAGTATAAACAGAAAAATATATTCTGTGATAACCTAGCTTCTCTAGTCTCCCCTGCTTCAGAGAATAGCTAATGATATGCTAAAGCCCGCCCGCACGTTGACACACACCTGTAATTTCAAACCGGGTTTTTGAGACTCTTTGGTTCATTGCAGTTTTAAGGAGAAAATATTCAACAATGGTGTTGACGTATGAATTTGCACATGGTTTGTCTTACAGCATATTTAAAAACACCACATAGACATACACACCATTAAAAACTTGATTTTCACCACAGGGGCTCTTTAATTACTATCAGGAATCTTGTATACATAGTTCAGTCATGAAACTCTTCCAAGCAGTTAGGTTCTTTTAAATATAAGATATAAATATTAAATATAGCCCTAACAAGTAATTATGTCAGACTCACCCTCAGCTGCAAAGATGCAATGAGGTGTTGGATCAGAAAAATGGCACTACTGACACCACATTGATTCATGGACAACAGACATTCCAACATGTTGGAATGTCTGTTGTCCATGAATCAATGTCAATCATGCATGTCATCCGACTTCATTCCGTCCCTGTTCTGGAGCCTTATATATGATTTATATATGCCGCCTGCATCTCACACCACACTTCGACACACACATATCCAAAACAAAACAATCCACATGCCGAAAGCCCACAGGTAGAACATGAATATTTCATGAAATCAGGGGTTGATTAAGTAGGGGCCACAACATTCCTCACACGCACAAGTGGAATCTCTCCTCACGCATTAGTCAAAACACGAACGAAAGACGTGACATTTGCTTCAGGCCTGCAGCCTGATGATCCTTCTATGGCTTGCTAGTGTTAAAAACTGCACTTGTTTTTATGAGTCTTAAACCACCTCTGACTGTCATTGCTACATCCCAAAAGAATGTTTTCATAGCTGCACACATTACGGAAGTTAGGTGACTGACTGCAGTGATAAGGTAACTTTATCATGAGGAAATTAATGAGCTGTCATCTAGCCTAAAAGCAATGAACATCAAAATTTGCTCAAACGTTTAAGAATCTGATCGTATAGATAGCGTAGCTCAACGCACCTGCTTTTTGTCACTTAATTATTCAACCTCATTTGTCTTCAGTGAGTGAGAGAAAAACACATATGCGCTTATGTTAAAAAACAAAGGTGAAGTAGTTTCTTTGTCAGGTAAAATAAGAAACTCTGGCTTGTTGAAAAATTTCACCTCAAACTGGCTGGAGGCAACAGTGCTTGCGTTTTATATTTCGAGCACATTCCTGTCACTCGAGGTCAATGTAGGCGGGAACGTCCTTACGAAGACGTCAAGACCCTGAAACACATTTTGTGCACTCATGTGAAGTCACTGCTGTTATGGAGAAAACATCAGCTTTTTGAAACATTTCTCCTGAGATTCTGACCCTCAGCTTGTAATGACATTAACAAGGAGAGCAGAACGCGTCGTTTAATGAAGTTCCAGTGGTAAGTTGGACGTGCTAGCTAACCAATCTTACCCCAGATAGTTATGCACAGATGAGGTTCAAGACATGAAATCAACATGAGTGAATATTCAGGTTCTTATCTTAATACTAATTTCTGGTCTTGTCTTTGTCTTTTTTTATCAAAATATAATGACTTTGTCTGTTTCCAACAATTTCTGTCTGATATCAAGGGCTCAGGGTTTAACTACTTGGTAGATAATGACATCCATTGACTACCAAATTTAGCAGTGTATTCTGATCCGAATATATACATTTCAAATATTTGAGCCAATGAGATGGGAATTCTTACAGATGTCTTCAGGTATTTTAGACCAAATCAAAAGCCATAAATCCTTTATTTTTCAACACCTTCACTCCAGCCAAAAGTGGAATGTGGCTAAAATTAAGTCCCGGCCTACAATTTATTTTATTTTTTTCTGTTGAATATGCCATTTTATATTGTACATAACAGAAGTAAATAAATGCTTTAATTCACTTTAATACGAAATATATATATACAGACATACATACATAAATACATACACTGATCAGGCATTACATTATGACAGGTGAAAGTGAATAACACTGATTATCTCTTCATCATGGCATCTGTTAGTGGGTGGGATATATGAGGCAGCAAGTGAACATTTTGTCCTAAAAGTTGATGTGTTAGAAGCAGGAAAAATGGGCAAGCGTAAGGATTCAGTGAGCTTGACAAGGGCCAAATTGTGATGGCTAGACAACTGGGTCTGAGCAGCTCCAAAACTGCAGCTTTTGTGGGGTGTTTCTGGTCTGCCGTGGTCAGTATCTATCAAAAGTGGTTCAACATGGAAGGAACAGCGATGAACCGGGGACAGGTTCATGGCCAAGGCTCATTCATGCACGTGGGGAGCGAAGCCTGGCCCTTGTGGTCCAATTAAACAGATAAGCTACTGTAGCTCAAGTTGCTCATGAAGTTAATGCTGGTTCTGATAGAAAGGTGTCAGAATTCACAGTGCGTCGCAGTTTGTTGTGTATGGGGCTGCATAGCCGCAGACTGGTCAGGATGTCCACTGCCAAAAGTGCCATCAGTGGGCATGTGAGCATCAGAACTGGACAATGGAAGAAGGTGTCCTGATCTGATGAATCACGTTTTTTTTTATATCACATTGATGGCCGGGTGCGTGTTCCTGCATACCTGGGGAACACATGGCACTAGGATGCACTATGGGAAGAAGGAGGCAGTGTGATGCTTTGGACAATTTTCTGCTGGGAAACCTTGGGTCTTGCCATCCATGTGGATGCTACTTTGACATGGATACGGTATTCCCTGGTGGCTGTGGCCTCTTTCAGCAGGATAATGCACCCTGCCACAAAGCAAAAATGGTTCAGGAATGGTTTGAGGAGCACAACGAGTTTGAGGTGTTGACTTGGCCTCCTAATTCCCCAGATCTCAATTCAATCGAGCATCTGTGGGATGGCCTGAACAAACAAGTCTGATCCATGGTGCCCCCCCCTCGCAACTAACAGGACTTAGAGGATCTGCTGCTAACATCTTGGTGCCAGATACCACAGCACACCTTCAGGGGTCAAGTGGAGTCCATGCCTTGACAGGTCAGGGCTGTTTTGGCAGCAAAAGGGGGACCAACACGATATTAAGAAGGTGGTCATAACATTATGCCTGATCGGTGTATCTTCTATAATTATTGTATATTTGATCTTTACTAAATAAACATATGATAGATAGACAGACAGACAGACAGACAGACATACAGACAGATCTCCTCATTAAATCTGTGTATATAGAAATCAAACAGTCCGACTGATTTTTACTGATTTCTAATTTTTGTCCCATGCTTTCTGTGTTTCTGAAAGACATCCAAGGCTTATTTGCTCATTTGATCTAATCGCCATAATTGGTAAATAGGAGCGAGCCAGAAGATCAGAGGTCTGGCTGGAATCCACTCGACCCCATGAACATAATGTACGTTCAACTCTGCAACCCGGAGTAGGCACGACAGATGAGTGTTCTAAATTTTTCCTTCTTACTTTTAGGTCTCTTTCTGCCTCTTTCATCATGTTTTGTCAAGCTGTGCTGCCCACCCAGGTCTCCCCCACAACTGTGTTGACAGATGCCTAGCTGGAACAAGAAACTGGCTTCAAACATCCTCAGAAGTAGGTTAATAATGTACTGCTTATTAGGCGTGTATGAAGCTATTCAATTCTGCTGCATTGTTCAAATCACTCAACACACTTAATCAGAATACATTGGGATTCTTTCCTTCTATGGGATCATTGTGACATGTTTTGGTTTTTGCTTATTTATTGTTTAGCCTAAAAAATATTTAGCAATTGTTTGAAATGATCAATCTTATACATTTATATAGCACTGCATGCACATGAATCATGGAAGCTTCATGCAAGGAATTTCCTATTTTCCCCAAGTTGAATGTAAATGAGACAGGAATTATGCACCTGGATTGCAGTATATTGAATTTGTGTTTAAACATTTCATGAAATGGGACAAGTTTCCAAACTTTCCACGCTCGCTAATGTGTGTGGTTTCACAGGATGTCAGAGCCTACGAATATCTTCCACAGTCATAATCAGCGAACCATGAGCATTAACAGAGTGGAAAAAATGTTATGCTTGTCTGAGCGGTTCCTGTCAATGTGAGCGCTTCAAACACAGGATATGTTTTTATGTTATTTTTACCCCCCTCCTGTTGTTGATGTACATTAGGTTGCTTTTGTCAGGACCATGGTTACCTGTCACATTGCTAAGAGAAGCACTCCAAAACACAGAGCTCAGTCAGTACAGATGGAGTATGCATGGCGCTGATGAAGATTCCAGAACCTCGGTCCTGCTACACCCACTTCCTTTCTCTCCCCCTTTCTATTTCTCTCTGGGCTTTCTCAATTTTTCCCACAATTTACAAGCCCTTTAACACCACTGCATCACAGAGATAACCCTCTTATTGGTAGGCCACACCAACATGTTCATCACTGCACTGGGTGGTCCCCTATATTATGGGACCTTTGGGTGTCACTGTTTTTTCTGCATGTTTCATTAGAATGAGATAAAGTGGTGAATGAAAGATATAATTTTTAAGCGAGGCAACATAAAACACAATATTTATCATAAGTGTACAATATTTTGTCTCTCTGCATCGAGAACAGGGATTATAAACAAAGAATTATCCAAGGTCACCTTTATCCATTGGTTGTCTCCCATAGGCTTATTAGATATAGGATCCAAAAGTCTATATTGAAAGTCTGGGATTTAATGTAGATATAAAGAGAAAGTCTTCTTCTTTTTATTATTTTAAAATGTATGCAGCTTCCTTACTCTTTGTTTTCTATTACTTTCAAAACTGTCATTCAGATGGTATTATTGATTCTGTTTCTGCAGCCTATATCCATTAATCATATTCTTTCATTTATTAGGCCTACACATAAAAACTAAGTCAGTGTTGACACTGGTAAAATTAGCTCCATTTCGACGTTGACTGACATCACTGAAAATAATGATAATTTGCTTAAGTCCGATGTTGATTCATAACTGCTCCCTCTGAGGGATTCAGTTCAGTGAATGAATCGCCATACTTGTTCAAACAGCTAAATCATCTTTTTGACCCACATACTCTGAGTCATTTGTTCATAGTCAGACTGCATGGTCGCGTTGTGTTTTTGATTCAATAAAAACGATCGACTCGAAAAGAGAAATACATTTGTTTGTGAATCGAATTAGCTACTCTACGTTTTTGATTCACTATAAAGAACCATCCAAGTTTGAATCAACACCGGTCGCGCTGTATGTTTTTGATTCAGTAGCCTAAAAAGAACCAGCTCATAATACCGCGATGACAACTCTAAAGAAAGATGTTTCTTTGCATTATTTTGCAGTGCTGACTTTTATTGCATCACATTTCAAATGGATGGACAACAAACTCTTCACAATGTAGGTAAAATGTTATTTCTTTTATTTTGACGCTGATGTGGGGACGTCACTGAACTTGAAAAGCTTACAGGAAATACGGTAGCCCATGCCTTTATTGACTTGATTTCAGATTCAGAATCAATAAACCAAACATTTTTTTTTCTTCTTTTCTTTGTGAAACCTTACAGTAGCCTATATGAGAATTGCCATGGCAGAGACTATGACCTTATTTGTAACCTTTATTTTAAGCATACACAATTGATTTCTATCACAGTGCCTGCAGAATTGATTTGAGAACACTTTTATTAATTCTCTTCTCTTCAGAGTTTTATGATCTGAAGAATAATTGCATAAATGGATTAATCCAGGCTCAGCGGTAAGTTTACAGCAGCCCTAATAGCAGTCCCAGATGCTCTCCTCCATGCTGAACAATTGGCTTTTATGCACACTTAATGCACATGGGAACGGCCCACCATATTCTGAGCAGTTGTAAACCGCACTGGAAGGTATTTTATTCTTAAAATCAACCTAAAAGTCAAGGAGACAGCATGATTCACATTCATCTCATATGAACCAACTTCTAAGGAAAGTGCCATGTGACTCAGATTTATGGAAGCTCTCCATTTTCCAGGTGAACAAATATGTTATGTATTGTCTTGGAACCGCCAGGGTCATACTATCTCTTCTTGTTGACTTGTCAAGTTTGTGTCTGATACATTTTTTTTTAGATCAAACCAACAAATCTCACTAGTACTCCTGTAAGCGATTCATATCCATTGTCTCTCTTTCCCTCTTTTAGCCATTGTCAAAAAGTTCTGATTTATGCGACAACAAAACAAACTCGCACAATTTTTGATAAATGTCATTGCACTGAATTCCCCGAAATTAACTGGCACACATTGGCTTTGTAGATGTTCATTAGTGCTTTGGATTCAGGCACATTTGCTTCAAGAATTAATCCTGCGTTAATGCGCATTTAACGGTGGACCTTTTTTGCTCCAGTTGAGCAAATCAAAACAGAGCATCTAAATGCATTTGAAAGCGTGTTAATTTCACATTCTCATCCGCCTGCTAGAGGAGTGTAGTCCTGGAAAGAGAAGTATCAATTACAAGGATCAGAGTAAAACTCATTTATCTTTGCAGCAGACAGCCGGCCCTGCTCTCCTAAAGCCTGGTCATTAGAGGGGCCTCATTTGAGCCCTGGGTCAGAATCCTGATCAGGTCAATGCCTGAGCAACATCATTCAGACCCATTAAAAGACAAAAAACTCACCCACAGAAATTCCTACCAAGTGACAAATTTATGATACCCTGCAGATAAAGGCTGTTTGAGTAAAACATTGAAGAAAATGCTTTGCTTGGCTTCGAACAGTGGAAATAATTGTTTAAAAAGTGTTTCCCAGACTTCCTATGTCTTGTGCACAATCCCCCCAACCGACCCCATCACTAATGCCCCTTTAGATCTGAATTTTTCTGAACTGTTTCTGGATGTCTTGAACTAGTCAGCTTGTAGGATGTCAGATGTATTTACTGGACTGAATTGTGTATTGGCCCGTAAACACTTGAGATTGGAAATCTATGATTGCTTAGAATAATTTCTTCTTCCTGCCTGAATTTCATGGTGTAAAACAGAGAATTAAATGTGAACTTTAGTGGATTTCTTTGTCGACACCCTAGAGAAACACATCTAGATCACAAAGTTCTCCTGAGGAATTTTAATCACTGAATAATTTCATATTACTCTTTTGATGATGTCATGCAATCTGATTGTTTTGGACAGGCCTCATGTGAGTGCAATACGCGATAGAACTTCTAAAGCCAGCTGAGTGACCTGATGAGGAGACAACTAATGGGAGTGTAGACAGTTGAATAAATCATAGGAGGTTGCCAGGTTTGTGCTGTGGTTTCTTCTCAACTGTTTCATGTCACAGGGCAAGTCACTGTCTTCAATTCCATTGGTTGTTTTTACATAGCACTGCTCAGTTGCATAAAGATCTTCTCAACTTTGTTGCCTTACTGTCTCTCATATCATTGGAAATCCCTACTCCTTATGGATAATGAATTAATTCAGATGGCTTTTTTATCTACAAATTACTTTCAGTGTGAATGCACCACTGATCAAACACACTGAATAGTGGACAAGCAGGGTGAAGGAATAATGCATGGTAATATAGCCTACGTGTGTTAACCAGTGTTGGGGGTAACATTACAAGAAATGCAATGTAATCAGATTACTTTTCAAGTAGCCTGTAAAGTAATGAATTGGTTTTAAATTTACAAAAACAAAGTTAAAAGTTTTTTTTTCTTCAAATAAGTAATGCAAGTTGCTTTGTTATTCTTTTGTTCCCATTTAAGAGAAACTGCAAAAGTATTGTGTGTGCTGTGATGGTTTTTGTAGTCCTAGCATGCATTTACTCAACTCATTTGCACAAAAAAGATTCTGTATTCCTCAAAATGAATAAAAACAGTGAAGTGCAAACTCACAATATAACACAAACCTGCAATAGTTAAATATATTAAATGGTACAAATATACTTTATGCATTTAATCTCACTTAAGCAATGTATTTTCTGCTAACCTTTGATGATCCAGTGAATAAGCAAAAATGACATTACATTTGTTTAATTTTTTTATTAATTTGTAATAGTGTTGAACTGTCTTCTCCTGCTTCATATTCTTCTGCAATCCACAATAGCAGCACAGCTGAAAGGTTTGTTTGAACTCTACTTTAATTTGCATATCCTTCAGCCTATGGCTTATTCATTTTGCTTTTAAAAAACAATCAAGCAGTCCCAGCCCAGGTGAGAAAAAGTAAGACAAAAGACAAAAGTAACGTAACTTTCCATGAAAAGTAACGCAATTAGTTACTTTTTCAGGGAGTAATGCAATATTATTATGCATTACTTTTACAAAAGTAACTTTCCCCACCACTGGTTTAAATGCATTTTAAATGTAAATTAATCAAATTATCAGGTGGAAGACACAAACCTAAGTGACGATGTAGGCACAATGTCTTTGTCATCACAAGGATGACCCCTGCTCCTAAGAGGTACATGTCAGGTCCTTTAAAACAGCGTTGTAGACATACGACAAGCTCGTCATGGTGTCGATTTCCAAAAGCCCAAAGCAGGCTTGGCTTTGAAGGGGGAAAACCTGAGTGCAAAAGCAACAATTTAACAAGGTAAACAAAACCAACTTCTATATGTAGTGATGAACACTCCTGAGCTTGGTTTGTTTGTGGTGTAAGGAATCTCACACAAGTGTTTGGGAAACCCAGCTGAGCTTTACGGACATGCCTAGAGTTGAATGTGCGTCTTTTATCTAAGATAAACTAGAGCTGCAGCCTGTATTTACTGTATTTAAGAGTAATACTAAGATTTCCTGTCCCTGCTTTTTACTTGGACATACAATCAAATTACATTTTATGAATTATTAATATAAAAAAATGACAAGATAATGCTAAACTTTTCCAATCATTTATTAAATGTAATCATGAAGGAATTTATTTTGTGTTTGCATTATTATTTGTTTATATATATATATATATATATATATATATATATATATATATATATATATATATATATATATATATATATATATATATATATATATATATGCATTTATATTTTGAGTTTTACTGTGTATTTACATACTGTACAGATGGACAGGTGATCTTTTTGCTAGGAGGAAAATTACATTTTAAAGACATGGACATTATTATTGACTATTACTAAATGAATTTATTTTCAAGTTAGATACTGTGGTGTTTTCAAAATACTAGCATCCAATTAACAATTAACAGTCTGATCCTAAAGGTGCAAACAGCAGAGATTGTTCTTCTGGTGAGGGTGTATGAATGGGCTGCTTCAGAAAGTATGCACCGTACATATGGAGGTCTGTAACTTTGTCCCTCCCCTTTACAATTCTCAACTCACACTAAGCTGCACTGTGTAGACTTGAAAAGGCAAGTTAGTTAGCTGTAACTTCTAACCTATGGACGCACGGAAGAACATGACTCCAGCAAGGTAAAACGTTTTTTAATTTTTTATTTAGTAACGTCAACAAAAGCGCGCTTCTAACGAGTGGGCTATTATTTATATATATATATATATATATATATATATATATATATATATATATATATATATATATATATATATATATATATATATATATATATATATATAAAATCGATGCTCAAAAATGACCAAAAACAAATTTTATGTTCCAGTAGATAGACTATTGACAAAAATGTCTGCTTATTGTTTTAATTGTTGATTTTGTTTGTATTGTTTTTGCCCTTTTTGCAAATGAAAAGTTGAACTGAAGCAGAACTCGTGCTGATGGTGCTTGAGCGCGCGCTTGAAGTGGCTTTCATATACATTTGTTACTGACAGATCTTACCACATTTTGCCATGGTAATCACAGATTTCGCTAAAATAGGCTACCAGATAGCTATTGTTACTAAATAAAATAATAATAGTTTATTATTGAATCTTCAAGTAGTTTTTAAAACGTTCAGAATATTCCTGTCAATGTATTGATTTTCTTTTGATGACAGTGTTGACTATTTACCACTTTTTATCGGGTTTGGCGGAAACTGTGGTTACCATGGTATTTTTTTATTTATTTTTTTTATAAGCAGGCACATGCACTCTTCTTCGTAGTTACCCTACTTTTTATTTCATTAATTCAATTTGCCTCATTCCATTGTATATGATTAAATTGACGTTTTAATGCATAAAGTGCACATATCATTTTAATGGATAGTTTTGGTTTTATTTCTATTGACAGTTAAAGGGATAGTTCACCCAAAAATTAAATTTATTCACCCTCATTTTGTTCCACCTTATAATCAATCTCTTGTAGAACATAAGTTTTGAAGACTAAAAGATACAGTGTAAAGTACACTGTAAAGATTTCCACACAACTAATGTGCAATTTGTGGTAAAAACAGACCTTAATTTAAGTAGGTATTCAATAACCTTTATATCCAATAAGCTGTTAACCACGGCATTGCACCGACTCAGTGAGTAGACCTTGAGAACTGGTCTAATAAATGCGATAAACGGGTAGATCAGATACCAAATTTTGCTCTTTTACTTACATATAGGTACCATATACCTTCACAACACTTGGAATATAGCCTATTGTAGTGTACAGACAACTTTTATTGTAGCTTTGTGGTGAATTTGCATCTTTTTTTTTAAAGTCTCATCCTTGACATTCTTCAAGATTTCACCTTTTGGGTTCTGCATAAGAAAGAAAGCAACCAGATTTTAAAACAACCTGAGGTTGAGTAAATAAGGACAGAATTCATTTTTGGATGAACTGTGTCTTCAACACTTCAAACAGGTTATATAATTAGCCAGACCAGTTGTTTTAAATCAAATGGTAGACTAGACTTTGTAAATGGCATGTTGGCATGTAGCAGAGACAAATATTTTGCCCAGACTTTAAGATATTAAGGTTAATCGTGTTTTTTTGGAAACAATTAAAGCAGTTCTTTTCATCTGCCATGAAATCTAAACGTTCAGGGCCTCAGGACTCCTAAGGTTTTCCAAAGTAAACAGAATGTGTTGCTCAGCTGCTGAATAGAAAGCAATTCAATACAACTGGCTTAAAATGCGAGAAACAAGTCTTGTACTGCTGTAGTCTGCTGTAGTCATCGCTACTACAGAAAAACACAGCTTTGCAGAATGATTTCAAATCCCCTCTATGTTTAACCCACAAAACACCTCATCAACTACAAAAATGACTTTGTGTCTGCACTGAATGCCTCAAATTGAGTCCTTTCAGTTGGCTTTGCCATTTGCAAATGAGAGTTCAGTATGACTTCCTTCATTATAGACCTGCACTAACTGAAGCAAATCACAGTTGTCCCATAAATGTCAAACAAATCAAAAAAAGCAATCAATAATAATAGAGAAATCGTATGGTGTGGTGCAGCTTTTAAGATCCCATCAAATGGAATATTACAAAATCTAATGCCGCTGAATACACCATTTGTGTGGCGTCCCCATTATGGTAATGAGCTTGAATGCTAGTGCTTCATGATTAAGGGGAAACTTGCTTATGAGATCAGGCTTGGACAACCCTGTGATTTTAAAATGTGGGATGGTCTTAGAGGGGTGAGCTCAACTGTGAAGCCAGATGTTGGCTTTTACACATTGACTGGCTGGAAGAACTCCACAGGAAATTTGTACGCTCTCTAACTTGCATTTCTCTCTCTCTCTCTCTTTTTGTTCAAGGCTTCTCTGACAGCTTGCAGTTCACAAAAGAGGAGAGCCGACTGGTTGGGCTCTAGAGAGGTTGGAGTGTACTGGACTGGAGACATTTATCAGCTGTTGACACGTCAGGTACAAAGTCAAAATGGCACGTGGCCTCTTGAACTTAGTGTTTTTACTGAGTATAAGCGGCTGCCTTTGTCAAAGGGATTGCACTGGTGTGGACTGCCCTGAATTGCACAACTGTATCGAAGAAGTCTTGGACACCGGAGCATGTTGTGCTACCTGCGTGAAAACGGGCTGCATGTGTGAGGGGTACCAGTATTACGACTGCATCAGCGCTGGCTTCAGAAATGGCAAGGTTCCAGAAGGCGAGTCGTACTTTGTGGACTTTGGGAGTACTGAATGCTCCTGTCCCCAAGGAGGTGGACGGATCAGCTGCCATTTTATTCCATGCCCTGAGATTCCGGCGAACTGCATAGAATTGTCCGAACCGGCAGACGGGTGCATTCAGTGCGAGCGAGTTGGATGCATTCACACGGAGCAGAAGTATGAAGCTGGACACACATTCCAGATTGACCCTTGCCAAGTATGCCACTGCCCGAACGAAGGCGGGAACCTAATGTGCTATCCGATTCCAAACTGTGACCCAAGCCGTGCTTTAAAACCCATGCTAACCACAACAACTGAGGAAAGCACACCAGAGAGACGCCACCGAGACCCTATACAACACATTTTTAACCATAAAGGCTCTAGAGGTTCCTTTAAAAAACACTTTCCCTTGCACAGTGATAGCAATCGTCCGTTTAAGCAGCGTATGAGAAACGTAGACGAGAAGGAAGAGGATGAAGAAGACTATGATTATCCGACCACTGATTCCTTAGCTCCATCTCTGCATGATTTTGCAGCTCCTACGGAGTCATCCATCATCTCTGTATCTCGTTCAGATAATTTTACCCCCCGCCAGGGTGTGCACAGGGGAGCCAAGCAAGAGCTGAGAGAGATGTTTGGTATTCATAAGTCGACAACAGACAGGCCAAAGTTTCCTTTCTATAAGGACAGTACGGACAGAATGAGAGTAAGCATTCATAATGACAAACCAAAAAATGAACTATTCAGCCCTCTGAAATATAAAACAGACCGGCAACCATTCATCCTTCCTGTGCAAACCACAAACAGAGTGGGATCCTCCACTCACAAAGATACCACAGAGATCCAGAGCTTTAGTCTTTACAAAGACAACACCAATCAAGAGGGCCTAACAGATGATGAACAGCTTGAATTTCATGCAGAAACTACTGATGGGGAAATATATACCTCACAGGAGGACGCCACATATAGCGAGACAGTTACTGACTCTCCAGTGACTATTGAGCAAACTACATCTCCGCTTTGGGAAACCACAACTTCAATGCAGACTACTTGGGATGGCGTATCAGATAGTCAAATTCATTCACTTCTCCCCAATACCGTGGAAACAGATGTCTCTGAACAAGATGAAACCATCACAAGTGAGTCTAGTAAGGAAAAAACAGCTGTATTTAATGAAACTACTAGCCTTGATGGCATTCAGTCAGCCGTTGGTAATCAGAATGAACTTAGCCTGAGCAGTCCAGGCCCTGTTGAGCAAAGTGTGACCATCCCTACCGAAACCATACCAGAACATGGAAAATCAGAAGCAGAACTTGAAGAAGAACACAAAAGGCTTTCAATGGACCACAGAGAACCTTCTGTAGACCGCAAACAGCATCATGTTGAACACATAAAACCCCTTGAGCACCAAAACCCTATAGCAGAACATGTGCAAACCATGGGAGAGCACAACACAGAGTTTGAGAGGAAACATCACTGGCAGTTGTACTCACCAGTTCAGTTCAGTCCAACCAGCCCACCTTCAAACAAACAGTCCCACAGTCAGTTTAACTCCAGAGAAGAGGAAGAAGAGGCAGAAAACTCCCTCAGAACTTATCCTAGGATGGAAGAGGGTGAGTTAACAAGCGATTGCTTGTCATTTATTCAGTGTTTCAAGTGCTGTTATGAACTGTTATGCTGAAGAGTTTTAGTGCATAATTAATGCTAATGTGGTTTATAATTGACATTTACCTGGTACCATAAACTCTCATTTTGAGTGCTTGGCAACTTGCCATAGACAGTCACAGCTGTGTAAAGATGACGGTTATACATTGCCGGGGAATACACCGGGCCTTGCACCCCACGGTACGACAAGACAAAACAAACAGGCCTCTTTGAGATGTCTATGGTGACTTGTTTTTACAGATTACATGGCAGGTTACCAATTAAAGTATTTCTGGTATCACACAGCGCTTAGGAAAACTGTTTGCTGTCATGTTTGATTTCGACATGTAAATGGTAGGGACTCTTACTAGTCCTAGCAATTGTGAGATGGAGCATAAATATTCAACTCAGGGGGGCCGTCTGGATTGCGAAGCCAAACACTGCACCCGCTGGGAACATCCTCCTCGCTCAGTCATCATATTCACTCTCACACCACCTAACACCCTTGTGTCGTTTAGCACTCTCCAAGCTTCAATTAGCGGAAAACATTGCAAGCTATAAACACACCATTGACTGGAAAATGGCTTGTGACTTTGAACCAAAAGGTGTTTATAGGTTTTGTCTGCATAATTCATCTTGACTTGTACTGGGACTGAAATATTTAATTGGGCCTTTGAATGAGGCACCCACGTAACTCAATACAGACCCAGTGCCTGCTAAATATCCCGTGATGAAATCACTCACTTCAGATGTTTTATAAGTTCAGGTTAGACTCAACATTTTTAGACTGTTATAATAATACTATATTGTACTATGGACAGTAAATCTCATACAGTGTATGGGTGACAAAACCTCTCAAGAATGTCTAGGTCATATAACGCTACAAAATTAAAAGGAAGCAATAGCCTATATATTAAATACTGTATACATATATTACGTCACTCTAAAAATCTGTAAAAATAAAAAAAATAAGGCTCCGTGTATTTTCCGTATTCATTTTTGCAGGTGTTTAACCTGTATTTTGTATTTTGAACTTGTTTTAGGGTTAAAGGAAATGTGCATAAATTACTAGATAATGTCCTGGTGATTTTCTGCCAGCACATTAGCGTTTTGTTGACATGTTTTTTTTACAGTGAGTATTTAATTGTAAAAGTGTACATATTTTATCATAATGCATAAGCATTGTCTTTAAATACTCATTTGGTGGTATTATAATTATGAGAACTTGAACAGAATCACCACTGAAATGAACTCAACAGTAAAACATCTGGAAGCATTACAGTAATGATAATTTAGGAGATAATGTGCTGAATTGTCATGAAAATAATCAGAATGCAAACAATCTTTATAACAGGCTTTATTTTTTTAGGTACAATTATTTATTTAGTTTGATTTTGAGGTAAAATGCGACCTAGGCATGTTTTTATGATATTCATCACCCATATAGAGGTGTCAATTTTGTTCCAGAGGTTTTATGAAATGTTGCCAAGTGTAAAACTGTTGTTTGCATAACATTGATAGATGTAACCTTTTGAATAGCATAGAATAACTCAATCCGTTATCATTTCTTATTGTTTAGTTTGGCTGCCAAGATTAGACTGTTTTGTCTTGTCTATTTTTCATTGTTTAGGCACGGTCAGTATACAACTTGTCTCTGTAAGATTAGTGAACTGCTAATTTTGTTTTGCTATTTTTGACCAAGACAAGACAAGATGCCCTAAAACAGTTCTGGTAAAGCTTACCCTCTCAGTCAAGTGGATTCCCTGATAATAGTAAAGAGTTCAATCTTCAGCTGGAAGGGTCAGCCCAGATCATTGTGACTGAGTACTTCAACCAAAAGGCAACATTGCACAATTAGTTAGATAAGGAGAGGAATTAGTTATCTTGCAGGATGCCAGTTGGCCATTGCTCAAAATAAGCAGCTCTCACCGGATAGAAACACTTGGAGCGCTCAACAGTTTGCCTCTCTGCATTGCATGAGTATGATAACCAGGGAAAGTAGAGGCATACTGTACTGATAATATGTTTGGCAGGAAAGCGGTTTATCGTTTTGCACATACCGGCATTACCAACATGTGCATTGAATTTAAAGTCAAAGGTAGGATCCTGGACTGTTTGTGTTGCATGATGCATCTCACCCACCAATCATGAATGTCTGCAATGGAGATACGTATCGTCCTATGGGAAACTTGTTGTTTGGAACCAATTATGAACATGTTTTTTGTGACCAAAAAAGATGGAAAGAACTGATTTAGGTCCATTAAGCCTCAAATCCAGGGTATAATGCTCCAATAAAAGTATTAATTGCATAAGTACATAATTTTAAATAGACTATAAGCAGTCAAAATCATCAAAATCATGGAAATCAGGAATATGCATCAAAATGAACCTTGAAAATGTGCTAGTGATAATATGTATGTATGTGCATGTAGTGTCTTGCTTTAGTGGGAACTTTAGCACTTTGTTGATATCCTCTTTTACGTCTGAATGTTTACTGCCAGCAGTAATGCAGTGATTTGTGATCCTGTCTTCCCCTCGTTCAAATGCATCTAGGCTCTGTTCGCATTTAAGAATTAAAGAGACTCAGAGCCATACAGAGATAATGATAAAGACGGGGCTCTGGAGATTTATTTTTCCCCTTAAGGCTGACACTTACTGCAGGAAGTCGGGTCTTCATTTAAGTTTGTGTTAAGATTTGTTAGTTCCTTTAACACACTCACATAAGGAAATGTCACTTTAGTTGCTTTTATGCTGCGCCACCAAAATATCACTCTTGTTCTGCATTTGAAACATCACTATGGTACCACATTCAGCTTGTTTAGGAGGAATCAGTTACTTTAACTCAAGCTTAACATCATTTCCAATGAGATTTCAATGAGAATAACATTGAACTCAAAACAGTTTTGTACGGATATATTTTTAATTAATTAATTAATCATATTTCTAGCATCAAAATCCTATCTTTGAGTCTCATCTGACTTACCATCAGTTTATACCTGAAGAAATTTGATTTAGGATTTGAAGAGTTCCATACTGATTTGGTCTTTTAAAGTGTCTAATAAAGTCAAGATGAATTTCTTTGTTCATATAGCAACACAATGTAACTCATCATCACCTCTAACACTATTGTATTACTTTAGAATTCAAATTCCATTGCTGTTATTGGCTTTTAACAAATCAGGCCAGTTTAATCTAAAAAAATGTATTCCTTTTAATCACGTTAGCTGCTTTTCCAGAAAGGTTTTGTGGAGTGAGACATCAATAGATGTGTTGATTTCTGAGATGAATGAGTTCTGTGTTCTGTGTTTAGTCCAAAACATATGGAATCAAACAGACAGATCATTGTGGCTAATGCATGCTCTCAACATACTTGAAAATATGAGTTTGTGCTAGGATAAATGGCAGCGATCCTCATGCATAGTGGATATGGTGTTAAACTGCACATTCATTTTAATCTTACCTGTCAGCCTCAAAGTCTGTATTCTGCCCAATGAAAACTGCTGATGATTGGCTTTTACTCTCATCCATGAATAAGATATCAACTGTTTGTTTTAGTTTTTTTCTGTCCATAATACATAATACTGTCTTCATATAAAATACATTTCAGGGATTTTGTGTTTTGCGGCAAACGTTTTTGAATAACAATGTTCTCAAAGCAAAATAAGCAAATTACATTTCATTCATGATTTCTGAAGGATCATGATGTGACACTGAAGGCTGGATTAATGGCTGCCGATAAAATAAAATATTTTAAAATCTATTAAAATAAAAAATATTGATTGTAATAACATTGCTCAATATTACTGTTTTTATAGCATTTTTACCAGGGCTGCAATAAATGGAATACATGAAAAATCTAATTGACCCCAAACTTTTGCTTTCTGTGTATCTTCCTTATATTTTAAAGGGGTCGTGAACTGAGAAATAAATACTTCCTTAAGCTTTTGACATATAAGAGGTCATCATAATATAATGTATAATCTTAATAAAATATATAATCTATATCATACTATAATAGCCTGTAAGTTTAAGAGCTGAAAACTTCCTTGTTAGTCCAAAAACAGCTTTTATTGTTACCACGTCCAGATAACGACTCATTGTGTGTGCCTATCAATGACAGAAAGGTGAAAGACCGCCTCTGCAGAAGAAAACCAATGCCTACTTCATCATTGCAACTTTGGCCCCGCCCTCCGGCGTGTTAGTGAGATGACGAGGAGAGACGAATGGACTAAAAATAACATTACCTTCCAAAGGATTCTAATGCTAGGAATGTAGTTATTTATTTTCAACATTGTGCATGTCTCGGTTGAGCATTATCTGTTTGTATGCGGTAACTTTCACTGTGAATTCTTTGGCAAATCAGTCGCAATTTAGGTGCAAGCTTTGCAGACAGACTTTTGCGATATGGACCCAACAGTAATATGACGACATGTAAGTAATGTTAATTCTAATGCCAGATTTGTGACCGGTGATTTCTAATATGTAACGTTTCATGTACAGCCAGATGTTCTTTGTCTATAAGTAAATCCAACCAGTTTAATTAAACTGTGATTAAATATATGAAAAGCAATCAAAGAACACTCCATTTACAATCTGGACTCTCGCCAAAACTGACGTAATAATCAACGAATATCTAATTTACATTGTGTTTTCACTGTTAGTTATGAGCATTGGTAAGTGTGCAGAAATCGAGTCACAATGACAAGATCGCTGCATTCATGCACTCAACATGTCTGTGATGGGCTAAAATGCTCACTACAATCTTTCATGACACAATCTAAATATAATGCTATTATCAGCACTTCTCACTATTAGTTAACCTTGAGAGCTTTAAAACATGCAAAAAGTTTTTGAGAGAGTTAAACATCTAATACTTAGCTATTTCATATGCAAAGATGTCAGCTAATCACAGCAGTGGGCGTTTATATTGAAGTCTCACAGCGAGTATGAGGTCTCTGCGGAACAAAAGTGGGCGTTTCTAATTGTGTGGGTGTTTTCAAACCGATGGGTCACGCAATGAAAATGATCCCTTTCACCGACCCCACCCCTAAACTTTACCCACACTGTGATGTGGGCAAATCAGGTAACACAGTGGAAAATTGCCCTCTGTTTATGGCCATGCCCACTGATCTGGTTACTCCTGTCCTGTTACTAAACTGCAAAGACCCACTGTCAGAAAAAAAAGTGCATTGCTGTCACTGCGGCGGTACCCGGCCTAAGGTACAAAACCGACTAATATGTACCTTTAAGGTATTAATATGTACCTTTAAGGTACTAATAAGCACTCTTAAAGTACTGATATGTACATTTTAAGGTACTAATATGTACAATTTAGGGGTGAGTAAGGTACAAAGATGTACTTTTTATTTTTGTACCTTTGGGTACCGCCCCAGTGACAGCTCTGTACCTTTTTTTCTGAGAGTTACTTGCTCACAGCAGACATGCCAACAGAATGTTCAAATCTGAGGGCTAAAGTCAGGTTAGGAAAATGACTTTTATTTTAAAATATAATACTAATACTTAAATACTTAAAATATAAAATATAAAATTTAATACTAATATTATAAGTGTACCAGGAAACATTATGACACAATAAAACAATGTATCTCATGACCACTTTAACATCTGCAGTAGGTAACAATGCTCCTACCATTCCGCTGAATACTAAATAGGCCTTAATATTTTATTGATATGTTCATTTGGGT
This sequence comes from Gobiocypris rarus, assembly GCA_023029165.1. Lineage (NCBI taxonomy): Eukaryota > Metazoa > Chordata > Actinopteri > Cypriniformes > Gobionidae > Gobiocypris > Gobiocypris rarus. Next base: position 13,078,161 of record CM040931.1, on the reverse strand, counting down.
GGTCATATGCTAATGTAGTGACATCATAACTGTAACACCTTATAAATAGCCCATAGTTTGCATGGCAAATCCATAAAAATTCATGTTTTTATCATGCTCACAGCACAAATGTGCTGAATTATGCATATCCGTAGCTGAGGTAAACAGTATGTCCACAGACATGAGTGATCAATCATCAAAGAAGCACACAAGGCCGTATACAGGCAGCATTTTCTGTCCAAAGGGCTCTGATGGAGGAGAGCTTGGAGATTAAATGTCCAACAGAGACTCCAACAGCATCATTTGAAACATCAGCACGGCCCAAAATCACATAAGAAATCACTGAGAGAGTCAGTGGATGTCAATCACGGGTTTAGTGTGATCACATTTCTCATTTGTGATAAATATTATAGGAGTGTCAGTGTCTGTTGTAGAGCAGGTTCCTCTCTCCAGCGTTTTTTATATATGAAAGATTGAACTGAATGTGAGCTTGCTTCTTGCTAGGGTCTTTTTTTTGTTTGTGTTGGATAGGTCTGGGACCAGACTGTCATGCTTGTTTCAGTTGAAAGCGCTGAAAAATACTATTTGATCAAGGGTGTGTCACGTCCCCTGACAAGGTATCTGTTCTTGACAGTGTATCAGTATATGAGAAAGGGATGTATGGATTTGAATTTGCACTTCCTCTCTTATGGATCGGTTTTGTGAGTTCACATGTAACAGTGTATTTTACTAGACTTCTGGGAGAATACACTGTTCAAAACATCAGAAAATGAGAAATTCATAAATCATGACAGGCAAAGTTTGCTTTCCTTTGTTTAAAGCTGATAGTTGTTAGTTTACGTCACAGCCATGAACCATTTATTGCTAGTATTTTTTACTTGTATTGCTTGTCAAGTGGTATTAGTGCAAGGGGCTTTCTCATTCTAGAGAGCATTTGTTTGGAAAATCATTTGTATAAGACAGAATGCTGGGTGAGTCATCAATATTGTTGGCATATTTTGCCAGAAGGGAAAGACAATACCATTCAAAAGTTACTCGAAAGTTTCCGAAATCTTTTATAGCATTATAAGTGTCTTGACTGTCACTTTTGATCAATTTCACGTATCCTTGATGATTAAAAGTATTAATATAGTTTTAATAAAACTTACTTTTGAATGATTGTGTATATCTGCTAAAAGTACACAATTGCATATAGCCTCAATGCCACCAGACATGAACTAAAAGCCACAAAACTCAATTTTAAGCCATTGGAAAACTGTCTGGCATGCAATAATCAGCCAATGACATTACAGCACATAGATTTTATCTCACCAGAAAATTACAAGCTGCATAGTCTTTGTAATTGGCATGGATTTTCTATATCAGTGTGGTATGAAATGAAGAAAACCGAAAGTCCAGGCCCTTTTGAGCTAGGAGAAATATGAGATGCCCTATTAAACTCTGTCCTTATGCCTAGCGTGACAGGATGATTTGAAGTCACCGTGAGAATACATCATTTCACAGAACGGTTGAAAAGGTCCAGTTATTGCCTCTCGGAGCCAGGCGACTGGGTGCTGCTCTCAGCAGAAGTGATTTCTCAATTCCCACAGGCCCACAATGCTTCAGAAAACACTGCAATTCCCAAGGACCTTCTCGTTTTAAGTCCACGCTCATGCACCAGGATTAGAAATCTGACCAATCGAGTTCTTCTGCTCATGTAGCCATTTGCTATAGGAAATATGAGTAGGCCTGTGTGTTTGGGCTTTTGCCAATGTGTCTTACTGCTTTACTGTCCTTGAGAAATTGCCCTTTATTCTCACTGCACCTCTGGTTCTTTTTGTTCCTTCTGAAATATGTGAGTTGGAGCAGTAATTCTTTATTCTGAGCTGACAGACAGTGTCGAAAAGCTGCCATGACTCTTTCTGAAAGAAAAATATTCAACAAAGTCTCTGAAGCAGGGCATTTAAAATACGAACCCCATATGAGGTGTTGGGGAAGAGGGGGGAGTGAATAATGCCACATTTTTCTGATGCCAATTTCACGCACATTCACACCAAAGTTTGACTTGTTGGTCAGTGCCGACTTCACGTTATTGAAGTTTTTTAGCTTATCTGGGAATGCAGTTGGACTGCCGAATGCTTGGGGCTTTCCTCCTTTTGTTTGTTTATTTCTTTCTTTTTGTAAGACCTGCATTATTTGTTCTATTTCGCATTATGCCTGTTGTGCATGTTGTTTGTTAAAAATCATGCATGGAAAAATTTATATTTCAAAGTTTATTGGGACATAATTTATGGCCCATTTACACAACACCGTTTTCAAAACTTTTTATGCGTTTTGGCCATTAATTTACACTACAACAGCATTTTGGGGGCCTGAAAACGGGTTTCAAAGTGCAAGTTTTTGTAAACAATACCGTTATCATCTCTGTGTGAACTACAAAAACGCACATTTGTGAAAACAATGACATGCACATGTGTATTATGTGGTCAATCTGTAGGCACGTTGTGTTTCTTTAAACAGTGTCATCGCCAATAATTGGCCTGGCAGCATAATGCAGCGTTTTTAGTCATTTTCATGGATCTGTGTGAATGAAAGGGGATCATTTTAACAACATTGGAACATTGAAAACCGATTCCTTTTCAGTCCATTGTTTTTAGTAAACTGTGTAAACGAGTGAACATTTTTCTTCACCTATATTTAGTGTACTGTATTAGTGAGTGAAAGGTCTGTTTTGGAAAATCACTCATCAGCTGTTTTAAATGCCGTAAGAAATCAAAGTAGGGAGTTGATTGTTTTTGGAGAGCAATTACGATAGGGATCTCTCTCAACAATGCTGAACAATGCCTCTCTTAGCAAGGACTTATCTTCCGCAATCAGTAAACTAACAAAGGGTTTGTTTTTATACAAGAGTTTAGACAAAAGTGGTTGACATGGCCTCAACATCTCAAAATAATGATGGAGTATAAGAATGTTAAGAGTGGCTCATACAAGTCTCTCATTAAAACAAACTAAGAGTCTGGCTGGCCTTACTCAGCTAGAAGTGCTGTTGTTGACTCAATAAGAAACAATATCTTATTATGTATAATGTGTGTCACTTGTTCTTTACAAGCTAGTCTGGCCTAGAAAAACAGTGACTAGCCAATACTACACTCAAAAAAGGGGGTTTCCAAAAGGGGGGTTTCACAGTAATGCCATAGAAGAACCATTTCTGGTCAACTGTTCCTAAAAGAACCATTTTGTTCTTAGTGTAAAGACCATTTTAATAATCTGAATAGTATTTTTCCGTCATGAAGAATTTTTTGGGCAATGATTCTGTGATTGTTAAAAGTTCTTCATGGAACTACTGATGCCAATACAAAGACCTTTATTTATAAGAGTATTCATTTATTCTAATAAAAGTTTTCTCTTTTTTAATTTGAGGATATTTGAGCTGTATCCATCTGTCACATAACAATCTTAGCCTATGAGAACTAATATTGGTCTTTTTGTATATCCACTAAAAGTTGCTGACATTGCAATGTCTTGCAGAAACTTCAATAAACTACTAATAGTGCAGATTTTTGGGAGGGAGGTTTCATAGTTCTGAAATTATTTAGGGTTGTGATTTGTCCAGATCCAATCATTTTATTGGATGTTGCATTTGTGGCAGGTGCATCACTGTGGCAGACAGTAATCGTTCCCAGGAAATGAAGAGATTATTGGTTAAAGATTCTGATTATGACAGTAATGTAAATATGTCTGCTGAATCATACCAAGGGTGTCGATTACTTTGTCTGCTGTTATTATAAAACGGATTTTGGCTACTACTTGCTATTAGAGCTTAGTTTTTAAAAATTATATTATATATTAAAGATTATTTATATTTGAAATATGTTTATATATACATGTGTATATGTTTTATTCAATTATATATATATCTAAATAACAATTATTATATAAAATGTATTTGTTATTTTATTATATAATTTTAATATATGTTATTTTATTATCTTACAATAATAAAAGGTAAAATATTCTTTATGTAAATTATATGGAATGATTTTTATACTGTGTTATTATATATTTACTTGTTTTACTTGGAAGGGGGGCCTTTTTAGATTTTTTTTTAAATTTGATCAGTAAAGCTCACAACACTATCAGCAGTTCATTCTTTAAATCGTTCAGATTATCACTGGGCAGTGTGCAAAAACCATTTGTGTGATGTTAGGAATGACATCGGTTAGCAGAAACGGAAATGACTTGACCTGGAATGCAAGTGTTGGAATGCAGGACTCCAGATTAATTCCTCTTTGTGCTATACTTCATATTAGCAGAAACTTACAATTCACTCACACATGCCTGCTACGCCTCGGCTTCTTTCCTGGATGTTCCTTTGTATGCAAAAGTGCGTTGACGTGTCCCTGAGAGTGATAGATTACCAGACGCGAACAACTTGATGGAATACACGGAAAACCGGATGGGGATGCAGGTCACTGCAGGAGATTAGACTCATTAAACAAAGAGACTTTATGTAGAGTTGAAACAACAAAGCCTGGGAGTTCATTGTCCTGGGAAATGCATAATGCATCTGAAGGCTTTTTTTACAGTTATCAAAGGATGTTTTGAGTATTGTGTCAGTTACAGAAGAATGACAGGAGGAGGAGATGCTGAATGCAATAATGCGGATTGTTGTTTAACATAAGTTTACACATTTAATAGTTAGCATGAACAAAGGGCTGTCTGGTGATGCTCATGTAATAAGTTAATGAAAATAATGAGGCCTACTCAAATGCTTTTCAATAAATAAAAAGTACTTGATTTAATAACTGATGAATTAGGTTTAATTATTTTACAACACTTAAAATAAGGTCTCATTTGTTTGCATTAGTTAATGCAATTGTTAACATGAACTAACTGAGCAATATCTTTTCACAGCATTAACCTTGATTAACATTTATGTTAGTAAAAATACAATTGTTCATTTTGTTTATGTTAGTTCACAGTGCATTAACTAATATATTATTAAATGTAGAAAATGGTCATCTAAGATTAATAGAATGCTCTAGAAGTATTGTTTATTGCTAGTTCATGTTAACTATTTAGTTACTTTAGTTAACTAGGATTTGAGTGAGTTTGACAAGGGCCAGATTGTGATGGCTAGACGACCGGGTCAGACCATCTCCAAAACTGCAGCTCTTGTGTTGTTCCCGGTCTGCAGGTCAGTATTTATCAAAAGTGGTCCAAGGAAGGAACAGTGGTGAAGCACTGACAGGGTAGAAAGTGCCAACAGTGGGCACGTGAGCATCAGAACTGGACCACAGAGTAATGGAAGAAGGTGTCCTGGTCTGATGAATCACATTTTCTTTTACATCACATTGATGGTCGGGTGCATGTGCGTTGCTTACCTGGGGAACACATGCCACCAGGATGCACAATGGGAAGAAGGTAAGCCGGTGTTGGCAGTGTGATGCTTTGGGCAATGTTTCATGGAAAAGGTATTCCTTGGTGGCTGTGGACTCTTTCAGCAGGATAATGCACCCTGCCACAAAGCAAAAATGGTTCAGGAATGGTTTGAGGAACACAACAACGAGTTTGAGGTGTTGTCTTGGCCTCCAAATTCCCCAGATCTCAATCCAATCGAGCATCTGTGGGATGTGCTGAGCAAACAAATCCGATCCATGGAGCCCCCACCTCGCAACTTACAGGACTGAAAGGACATTAAGGATCTGCTGCTAACATCTTGGCGCTAGATACCACAGCACACCTGTAGGGGTCTAGTGGAGACCATGCCTCGGCGGGTTTAGGGCTGTTTTGGCAGCAAAAGAGGGAACAACACAATATTAGAAAGGTGGTTATAATGTTATGCCTGGTTTTATATATATATATATATATATATATATATATATATATATATATATATATATATATATATATATATATATATATATATATATATATATATACTATATATATGCTTACTATTTATGTTTTTTAACACATTTTGTTTTTGTTTTATTTTTTAGATTTTTAGAAATTTAGATTAGGGATATTGCTTTTCATAGGCTAGAGTAATGAGAATAACAGAATTCATAGTATTAAAAGTTAGAAGATGGCAGAGGTATAAGATAAAAAATGAAGCATCATTTGGCGTCACAATTGAGCCAATTATTATAATAATGGGAAAGAAAGGGATGTCCAGAAAATATCATGGTATTGGTTTTGCATTATGTCCATATCTAATTTTCATGGCAAGCCATTCCTTGTCACTGTCATTTTTCTCCTAAACCTATTTGTGCAGTGCTTTTTCCATTAGTTGATTTTGAAAAACAAAATCTGGAGACCACTCAACAGGGGTAATGTGAAAATAAGTCTACTAATTTAGAAGAAATCAATTTTCATTCATGAGCGGAGAGCGGCTCAGTATGCACGCTTAAAATTGAAAAGCTTCAGGCACTTGTTCAAAGCGCTGACTTCATATTGTTTATCAAAAAGCGACTTCAAGTATGGTACACATTTAGAAGTACATGGGAAAATGTACATTTGGGGCCCTATGCTGAAATTCATCCAGAAATAAAACCAATGTTTAACGCCCCTCCAGCACTCTATGTCAAAGAGATGTACTTTGCAAATTAGTGGCCTTATGTCAGTGTTCGGGAGTGTATGTTAAAGGATGTTGCAACAATGCAAGTGCTCGGATTTTAGGGTACTTTCACATTTGGTTCGATTGGCTGGACCGAACCCGAGTTCGATTGCTCCCCCTCCCCCTGCTGGACTGTGTTCGTATTATATTATTTGGGTCCGAACCGGGGTGCGTTTGCGTCATCAAAGCAGCTGCTGTTTACCCCGTTGCTTGGGAACAACGGTGAGTGCGAAGGCGGCAAAATGAATAGCGTTGCTCACCTCACTTTTATATTTTTGTTTTTTTGAACCGCTGGTTTTGTTACCCAAAGCTTCAGTTCGTAATGGCACTTGCGTCTATCTGCTGCGAATGTACTGCAAATGCTCTAAAGAAGGCTGAAGATGAGCAGAAATGAGATCTACAGCTCTCTGCTTGCAGTATGTCAGTCACGCTCGTCAGGAAAATGAGCGAAACAAAACACACATTTTTATCAAATCATACGTCATTAGCGGTTCACTTCGGCGATTTAGTACGATTGCATTTACATCAGCAGCAAACCGCACCCTTTGTAAGCGCACTCGAGTAGCCTACGGTTCGCGGGTGCGCACCCGAGTTCGGAAGACAGCGTTCACATCATCCAAACGAAGCGAACTCTGACGTCAGTCGTACCCGGGTGCGCACCAAAAGTGCTAGTTTGAAAGCACCCTTAAACTGTGTCACCTGTGAAGTGACGTTTGTCATTAGTCTGAGAGTATTTTGATTAATTTGGAAAGTCTAAGGAAGTCCTGCAGGTTTTATATGCAACTCCTATCGCATATTGGGTTGTTTATGAAATATACTTGCAAATATATTTTACCCTATTTAAATTAATTCCACAAGACCTCCAACAATTTCCCTCAAAAGCATCTGCAGGTTGCGCCTGGTTCTAGTTAGAAGTGTTTAGATCTGCAAAGTGTTGTTTAAAGTCCAAACAACAGGAAAAATGTCAATTTTCTTAAAACACCATCATGCTGATGATGTACAGTCTTTGTTTGTATATGGAATATATCAAAATGATGCGTGCACAATTTTGATGTTTCTGTACTTTGTCTTTTCTAACTAACAGAGATGTTCACATTGAATTTTCTGATTCAAACTGGGAAGGAACTATTCGATTTGTGCCGTTCTAAACAAAACAGCATAAATATTTTGGTTGTTTAACATCTGTTTTTCTGTGGGAATGGACAATGGATATCTCATTGTCTGCTTTGGGAGTAAATAAGCAAAGTCAAGAGCTCTTCAACGTGGTTGCCCGGAAAGATCAGACAATTGCTGCTTAGAGGTCAAAATGTGAGTTTATGACTAGTTAAAGGGGCACACGGTAAATTGAAGTTCGACTTCTGACCTCAAGTTCGTCATCACAGATATGTCATTGAACGCCAACGGGCCATGAACGCGTTTTTGAGAAGATTAAAACTAAGATCATTAGAGTGACTGAATCTGCAGTTTGTGCCTGATTATGGCATTTGTGCGACCCAACAGAGCATTTTAGTCTTGACGTCAATTTGTAGGTCGACCTAGGCTAATTTGCCATGAGTTCTCTTGGGAAACTTTAATGGATTTTTTTTTTTTTTTAGAACAGCGGTTTTGAATTTATGAGTAACATAAGGTCTGTGGTTGACATTACTCGAACAGCCGCTGTTCAACAAATGTGAACAAAATGTAGAGCAAAACATTAAAGTCTATTCAAATAATGTTAACCACAAACTTTGTTTTAATTATAAAAATGATTTTAAAAAGGTTTTTATTACAATAATATAACAAACAAAAAGTTGCGTTTGTAAGCTAAATGGCTCTAAAAATGGCAACATTTTCATAAATTCTGTTTGAATAATCAATCCCTTTCATTTACTTTCAAGAATATTGATTAAGCAGACATTTTTCTTTATGTATTTTCTGGTTAGTTGTTACCAACCTACTGTTCACTCATTCAGTCCAAGGCTTTCACAAATCTCCCTTGTTTTGATCCTGCAGATGTTCTGTGAGCATCTGTGAAAGAAGAGGCGAAATCTGTCGAGCTCAGAGAGGACCTGTTTTGAAGAGCGCTTTGTATTGTAACCATCTGCTTTACAGATGACCTAATGATGATCTAACAGAGCAATGACAACAGCCCTCGTTTTAGCACACACCCCTTCATGTGCACATGTATCACCATGCGTTAACAATGGGATGCATTACAGACCTCAACAACAATGTGTTCAATTAACACTCTCTTAGTGTACAGGCTTTTGAAAGCATACTTGAAGAAAATCCTTGAGAAGGATGTTTTAATAAAGCCGAGGCCTAAACATTAGCTTTGTTTATTTGTTTAAGACTCGTGCCACGTTTTCTGAGCTTTTATCAAAAAGTGCATTCAAAGATTTCAGTTGTTCCACTTGAGCAACATGAGCAGAAACTCAAAGCCGTTATGAATCATCGCTCGAGCTCTCCTGCTTTCATGGTATCATAAAAATGACTGAATAACGTGAACACTGCATGCATGCCCTTGTACAAATAAACAAATCCAAATATATTTCAAGGCTCAAAAAGGGGCGTCACTTATGTTTTATGGCTGTGAAAGTTAAACAGGAAAGCAGAGACGTTTTTTTTTGCTGATTGCTAAGCGACTGTTGTTTTTTCTTGGGGTCAGATTTGTGTTCTTTAATAGAGTACCGGTCACTCTTTGTCTCTGGAGACACTTTGCTAATGAGTTTTTCCTCTGCTGTATTAAGATTATGTTTATAGACAAACCTTAAACTCTTTTTAAGCATTACAGAATGTCCAAATAATTTTTTTTTGTATTTAAACCAGGTGCGGCATGACAAGATTCCTGCACCACGCACTTTTTTGTCCACATTGAAAATGAAAATGCTGTATGATGCATTGCACTCGCAACACAAAGAAAACTAAGAACACACAGTGCTTCCCCATCCTTTTTCTGCTTTTGCTTGCAGAACTTGAGGGATTTGTCATAGTATCCAATATCTCTCACCTTCCATAATCAATCTCTTCCCAATCATGTTTGATGTTTAAGAGGACACTTCTGACACAGCAACAAAAATTGAAACCAAACATCCATCAGGATGGAAGAGATACCTTTTTTCTTCTTGTGATTGGGCTTTGGAAACCGTTAAACTTTTTTGTTGATGATGCCTTGTCTGACTTAATCAGAACAATGCATTTGAGATGTTTAATCAATTCCAGAACTTCTGCTGTTCACATGTACATCACATGTACTGTAAGTGAAAGCCCAGGCAAAATCTTTTTTGGGGAATCTAAAAGTAAAATGGCAAATCAGAGCTGATATTTTGTGGTATTATGTATTATGTGGTTTTGGCGAGCAAATTAGCCAAAATATTGAATAAACGGACACTTAAGGGGTGTGAAGATCTGTGAATGACAAGCGTTCATCAGGAAGAGATTTCAAATTTGACTGAATTGGTATGTTTTATTTTTTGCGTTAAAGCCAATAAGACGTTCCACTCTGTTAACTTCTGTCTGTCCACTGATTAAATAGCTTAGGGGCCCTATTGTTTCTGAGATTTTTAGTACAGATGGAAGTTTATCACAAAGTTCAAAAAGTCACCTGGAACAGCAGCTAGTGACCCCTGTCAAGCATTCCAGGAATCCCAGAGCGCTCTCCAGGTCTGTCACTGCTCAAGCTATTTTACAAATGGATCTTCTCCAAGTAAATTCACAGATCATGGGTTATAGAGGCTTATAGAGGAGATGGGGGCTAGTTGTCAAAAATGTAACTCCACTGTGTATTTTTCAGGGTGTATTTATTGTTCAAAGTCAGTTTCTTTCTGTATAAACGCATATACTCAGCTGCAGGGTTGAGACCTCAAAAAGGGTAGGCATGCAGCAGGAAAAGATGAAAATAATAAAGATTTCATTGTTATGATTTTTATAATAAAAACCACAAGAAATGAATAATTGTACGATATATAATTAAGTTATATTTATTCTTGATTATTATGGTTATTATAAATAATAATAATGTTTATTTATTTGTTATATAATTAATAATAATTATGTTTACTTTTCTAAGATATTGGCAAGTTTTGGGCTTCCTGCCTTTACATGCACATGAACTTTAATGACATCCCATTCTTAATCCGTAGGGTTTAATATGGAGTTGGCCCTTTGCCGCTATAGAGTCCAGTGGCGGTGTGCTTCATGCCACTGCCTCTGATGCTTTGCATTGCACTTAGTGGTGTAAGGCTTGGATACAGCTGATCAGCCATGGAAACCTATTCCATGAAGCTCTCTCTTGAGCTAATCTGAAGGTCACATGAAGTTTATAGGTTTGTAGCTATTGATTATACAGAAAGTTGCCGACTTCATGCGCTGACCCTGCTCTTTTATTGTATCTGAGTTGCTGTTGTTCCCAATGGCTTTCACTTTGTTATAATACCACTAACAGTTGACCGTATATATTTAGTAGTGAGAAAATTTCACAAATGGACTTATTGTACAGGTGTCAACCTATCACGGTACCACGTTTGAATTCACTGAGCTCCTGAGAGGGACCCATTCTTTCACACAATACCTAGGTGCGACCCGTTCTTTCACACAATGCCTAGGTGCTTGGTTTTATACATCTGTGGCCATGGAATTGAACACCTGAATTCAATGATTTGGAGGGGTGTCCCAATACTTTTGGCAATATAGTGTAAGTACTGGATCAGGTCATTTGTCCAATAGGAAATCTGGGCCGTGAAGCAAAACCAGTTGCCTTACAAAAACTTTTTTTTTTTTGACCAGGAAATAAAAGACTCAACACAACATGCTCCTACATGTTACAGATGCTACAGATAATTACCTTTTATAGGAAGAAAAATCTTACTGGCTTTTCAGCAAAATAAAAACATTATATATGACACAAAAAGCAATTGATAAATTAGCAAAAATAACCTTAATGACTTCCTAGTGTGGCAACTAGCCCTGTTTTGCCTATTTTTTTCTTTTGCAGGCAAATGTTTGCTCTCAGAATGAATAACTCCATTGGAATCCATTTCTTTTTTTTTCAATTCCAAAAATGTTCACACCAAACATTTGCACTGACTATTAGCGTTTGGTATGAAAGGGCATTGAGACTCACATCTAAGCAGTCTTTATTATTACAATAGAAACTGACCCTTGTCAGACTTATACTTACGGTTATGGTTGTGGTTGTCATGCCCTCTCTACATTTCTATGCTCTCTACATTCTTAGAAGTAATACGATTTAATCGTATAAAATTCATTTGATATGAATTCACACAGCATGTCTGAATAGAAAAGCCACATTTTTGACTATATTTATGTGATTTTCATCCATCATTCCTACAAACTGATTTTGTTCAATTTGAATTTAATTTGGGCCTTCATTCACACTGAGGGATGAGTAATTCAAATGTCAAGTGTTTGAAATGAGTCATTACTCGTTTCTTTGTATCACGATTTGCTGAAAAGATCAGGCGGATATGCTACTCAAATTCATTTCAATAGTCGGCTTATCGAAATTGGTGCTTTTTAAAGTAAAATATTGGAAGGCTGAGTTAGTTTGTGCTAATGACGCCTATGATGATGCACATACCATGACTGTGTCCTATTAACTCTTTGAGTCAGTCTCTCTGTTTCCCTCTATACAAAGGCTGTAGATTACATCTTTTATGCTTCTTCTATGGCTCCGAGTTGGGCTTTGCCTTTGGGGCTCTATCAATGCTGAGTTTCTTGTCTGCCTGTCTGCCCTTTTCTTGTCAGAAAAGCGTTCACTGTAAACTCTCTATTCTTTTGTCTGGTTTATGTAAGATTAAACTGATCTATGGGATGGTTGTCCTCTCTGCGCTTTTACCTCCAGGATTGGTGGAGAGCTGTTGTGTGGCCGGGCAGAAATGGGCTGCGGAGAACCAGCACTGCAACCGTATGCCTGTCAAAACAGAAGACCTCAGCTCTGTGTGTGGGTAAGCCGAATGACCATTTCAGATCCTTGGTTTTACTTCCTTGTCAAAAGCATGTCAATAGAATAAAAAAGAGATAATATACATTAACCTAAAGGATTATTAGGAAAACCTGTTCAATTTCTTATTAATGCAATTATCTAATCAACCAATCACATGGCAGTTGCTTCAATGCATTTAGGGGTTTGGTCCTGGTCAAGACAATCTCCTGAACTCCAAACTGAATGTCAGAATGGTAAAGAAAGGTGATTTAAGCAATTTTGAGCGTGGCTTGGTTGTTGGTGCCAGACGGGCCGGTCTGAGTATTTCACAATCTGCTCAGTTACTGGGATTTTCACACTCAACCATTTGGTTTTACAAAGAATGGTGTGAAAAGGGAAAAACATCCAGTATGCGGCAGCCCTGTGGGCGAAAAAGTCTTGTTGATGCTAGAGGTCAGAGGAGAATGGGCCAACCGATTCAAGCTGATAGAAGAGCAACTTTGACTGAAATAACCACTCGTTACAACCAAGGTATTCAGCAAAGCATTTGTGAAGCCACAACACGCACAACCTTGAGGCGGATGGGCTACAACAGCAGAAGACCCCACTCGGTACCACTCATCTCCACTACAAATAGGAAAAAGAGGCTACACTTTGCACAAGCTCACCAAAATTGGACAGTTGAAGACTGGAAAAATGTTACCTGGTCTGATGAGTCTCGATTTCTGTTGAGACATTCAGATCGTAGAGTCAGAATTGGGTGTAAGCAGAATGAGAACTTGGATCTATCATGCCTTGTTACCACTGTGCAGGCTGGTGGTGGTGGTGTAATGGTGTGGGGGATGTTTTCTTGGCACATTTTAGGCCCCTTAGTGCCAATTGGGCATCGTTTAAATGCCACGGCCTACCTAAGCATGTTTCTGACCATGTCCATCCCTTTATGACCACAATGTACCCATCCTCTGATTGCTACTTCCAGCAGGATAATGCACCATGTCGCAAAGCTTGAATCATTTCAAATTGGTTTCTTGAACATAACAATGAGTTCACTGTACTAAAATGGCCCCCACAGTCATCAGATCTAAACCCAATAGAGCATCTTTGGGATGTGGTGGAACGGTAGCTATGTACACAATATATATATATATATATATATATATATATATATATATATATATATATATATATATATATATATATATATATATATATATATATATATATAATTGTGTACATAACATAATATAATGTTAAAAAGTTTGGGTTTATAAGATTTTATGTTTTTGAAAAACATCTTTTATGCTCAATATGGCTGCATTTATCTGATCAAAAATACAACAAAAACATTAATATTATAAAATATTATAACAAATTGTGAATTTTCAGCAGCCATTCAGTGTCACATAATCCTTCAAAAATCATTCCAATATGCGGATTTAGTGCTCAAGATTTTTTTTATTAATATCTTAAAAAGTATTAATTTTGAACAGTGGTCCATTTCTTTTTTTCCACTATTATCTGAAAACATTTCCACGGGCCCCCTAGCATTCTTTTTGCTGTCCTAGTATGAAAACCTCTGCTCTAAATAAAAAGTAAATCTGATGAGAAAGGTGTTGACAGCCTTGGTTTTAGAAATGGATATTAAATTGTTAAAACTTTGTCCAGTGTTGTCCAGAAGCAGTGCTGTTCAGGTGCTCTGAGAGAGAGCAAGTGTCAGGCTGGAATGAATGCAGCAAAGGCCGGACATGCCTGTGAGGGAAACAGCCCACTCTGCGGAGAAGACTCCCAAATGGTAAGATCTTAACTAGTGGCATGAAACAGACTAAAAATAATGACTGTTTTCAAACAATACACATAGTCCATAAAATAATGACAGAAAAATACAAGAGATACATGATCTCTGTGGTATTCTGTATGTTTGGAAACAGTTATTATTTTGGCAATTCAAAATGATTTACTGAATACTGTCTGCTCATGTGAAAGGCTGGAGATAACAACATGTCCTAATCAGTCCCAATATGACAAAAACTAAACATCTTTGTCTTAATAAGATGTGACCACAACAAATTTAGTAAAAATGTATTTGGTTTCTATTTCTGCGGCGTCAAGCTGGGTAGGCCCGCCATCAGTAAAATTTCCTTGGTCGTCATATTTACACTTCTGTTCAGATTTTTTGGGTTGGTAATATTTTTTATGCTTTTGAAACACTGTATGTCTCAGTGTTATTTATTTCTGTGATGTGCAAAGCTGAATTTTCATCAGTGTCACAAGATCCTTCAGAAATTGTTCGGATGATTTGGTGCTCAAGAAACATTTCTTATTGTTATCAAGGTTGAAAACAGAAAATGTACTGTGTTAAAGCTACATATGTCCTGATTGGCTGTGTTTGTTTAATATTATACATAATGTTTGCTTTTAGTGTGGAAATGACTTGTTGCTCGACAGTCACGTCATGACTGGTTAGGACTAAAAACATTCTTGCTACTTCATTTAGGACTGCTGTAGCTGCTGTGCACTGGGTCTGCGTTTACGGAAAGAAGCTAAAGGTTGTGAAGTGCATCAGCATCTGAGCTACCCATGTGGACACGTCTTCCTCACGTGCTGCGAGGACGGCGAGGAAGGTCTTGCTCCGCCCACGATCAAGAAAAAGCAGAGACCTCAACCGACTGCTCTTCCGAAGAGAGGTGAAATTATTTTCTTTTACACAACCTGGAGTTTTGTTTTTACAACAGAATTTACTCATGCTTTGCACTGTGTAACCTGTAGTGTATGGCTGATTTCCAGTGGTTGGGGTACGGGGTGAGGGAGAGTTCATATTTTATTTTGACGAACAGATCTAGACGGGTTGTCATGCCAAGAAAGCGTTGTGATGGAGACACACCATATGATGTGAAACCGCATGAGGACTTGGAATGTCTCATTTTTGAGCTGTATTTTGTATTACAATGTCCCAGTTATCTCTTCATCCCAGTGACTTTTGAGTTTATGTCTTAACATCAGAGTCGTTTTTGCTTGTTTGTTTTTGAAGCCTGGATCAGATTTGGAAACGTCTGAAGTCTGGCTGTGTCTTGGCATTCAGTTTCACGTTCAAGTTCGTCACACTGCTGGCCGAGAGGTTGACATTGATGGATCAGAGGAAAGAAAGATGCCCAGAGCTGATTGGTCAGGTGTCACGTTACCATTCAGAATAACGCACAAAGATGCTGGCAAGCTGGGCTGAATCAGAAGCAGATGGCAAAGCAGGCTGTTGCCTTTCTGCCCGTGCCAGCAAACTTTCCTCCTGTCTCAAATATTTCAGCTGACTAATTTCACTTATTTTGGCAGGATTTGTATGGAAACATTGTTCTCGTTTTGGAATTATCCTATACGTTTACACAGGGATAAGACCTGATAATAGTTAGAAATAGACTGTGTACACTTCCAAATGGATTGAATGAAATTGAATTTATTAAAATGAGGTAATGCCACCCAATTATTTTGTCTTAACCTGATTTCATTGCATGAAATCAATTTAAATTTGGAAAATGGATGTTTACTTTATCCTTTTGTATTTGGAGTACATGAATAGCGTTCACTGGCTAAAAATACAGCAGAAATCCAGATCCAGACCCACACATTGTCTGCCGGTGTAGTTGATTTAATTTAGTACTCTACTAAATTAAAGTATTTTATATTTATTTCCAAAACATTTAATTGTTTCTTTATTTTGCCATCTAATATAAAAGTATAACTTTAAGCTGTTTGGTAAAAATCTAAGAATTTGCATTAAATGTGTAATAATTAAGTTGTAATATTTTTAAAAGCTGCTTTGAAATCGACTGACTTGAAGGGTTAGTTCACCCAAAAATTTATTTAAGGAGTCGTATGCTCTCGTTGCACTTTGATGTCATTCGGCGATCGGTCTGCACAGCGCCGATGCATCTCGAACAAGCCTTCCAGCAACAATAGCATTAGTATTGATGCTCATGGCTGTACGATCCTACATCAGCATCAAAACACAGCGAATCCAACGCATTCGTGCAGCTCACTGTGATTTTTATAGATGGAGATTACAATCGAGCAGTTATTAGCTGCTAATTCAAAAATGGCGGAAAGTTTATCACAAAGTTTGTCTTGTTGGTCACGGTAACCCCTCCCCCAGCACCTGACGCAAGTGGTTCTTACTTCTAGACCAGCAATGATTTGGTGCTTAGGAACCACTTTTCCTGGTTCGGAGCTGGTGCTTTGGGTGTGGAAAGACAAAGAACCGATTTGAAACTAGGCTCTGGCTCCGAACCAGCACCAGCACCAGCACCAGCACCAGCGCTGCCTTGGTGGAAAATGGGTATGTGACTGTGAGAATAGCCCAACAACGTGAATAGCGTAAGTTCGAGACGGGGAGAGAAGACATTGTTAAATAAAGTCACTTATTCATGACATTAAGGTTGAACCACTGTAGTCTCGTGGACTATTTTAACGATCTCTTTACTACCTTTCTGGGCCTTGAAAGTGGTCGTTCTATTGCTGTCTAAGTGGGGGTCAGAGAGCCCTCGGATTTCATCAAAAATATCTTAATTTGTGTTCCGAAGATGAACGAAGGTCTTACGGGTTTGGAACGACATGAGGGTGAGTAATCAATGACAGAAATTTACTTTTTGGCTGAGCTAACCCTTTAAACAAAGCAAAATAAGCAATGAACGGTGTCTAATACATTGTGTGTGTCTGTTTGTGGAATAAAGTTTTCAACACCTCACAGCCGTGCTTTTATTCTATCACCCTGAGAGCCGTAACGCCATTATCAGTGTAATGGCAGACTTTCTTTGCTCAACTAGCACCCTCGCAGTTATCAGCAAAACCTCAGTCAATAGACCCAGGTCACTATTCCTTTGAATGAGACCTAAAACCCAGACTTTACCTCTTGCTATGTCTCAAATGGCACATTCCTTTGGCCCAGTGCCTTGCTTCCCCTGAAGAGCCTACCTGATATCCTGAGGCAAGGTGAGAATAGCTGTAGCCGTGTCAGTACTGGGTTTTTTTCCTTTTCATGGTGCGCACACAGAGATGATGGAATGCTAAAATAGGTC
This sequence comes from Gobiocypris rarus, assembly GCA_023029165.1. NCBI lineage: Eukaryota > Metazoa > Chordata > Actinopteri > Cypriniformes > Gobionidae > Gobiocypris > Gobiocypris rarus. The sequence continues at coordinate 13,060,598 of CM040931.1, read as the reverse complement.
CAATTAAATTGCCTCCATAGAGGTATCCACAGAGATGCATTCTCTTTCTCTTTTTATGAGACTATTGCTAACTATGTAAGCCCTCTCGGTTGCATCAAAGGTTTAAGCGATACAAAAATGGTTGAGAGGTAATTATTTCCATGAGGGATGCTTTCTCAAGCCCCCTGCCACCTCACACCCGTAACGTGATTAATTATAGCGGAAATGTTTAATCTCCTTCTCCCTCCATTGCATTTACATTCAGTTAATGACTGTGAGAAATATTTACTTTACACCAGTGCGCTGTGTAAGGTGAAGCCGAGTCTGTTTATTATGTTTAGCCAGACATTAATTGCCAAGTCAGTCGAACGCCTTGCCAAATTGGTGCGCAATGTTGGAAAGCCTGTTCATTAACTCCATCAGTTGTTGTGTAGAATTTCGGTGAGTGTGGATTTGGGATTGATAGGATGTGATTGGCAGATGGAGGACACAGAGGGCGTGGCAGGAACAGCTGGCAGCGGTAGAATGACAGATGTTGACTGGAGTGTTGCTTTAATATGTATTATGTTTACATACGAGTCGCCGTCATTGCCGTGTCATTCTGGTTGACATCTGGTTTATCCTTGAGAAGTAATGAAAACATTCATTAGAGACACTAGTTAAATTACACAAGTGAAATGTATTATTAAAAAAAGATCTTCAGTGGAGAAACAAAAATGGACCAATCAGCATATTAAAAAACAAAAATATAACTGAAATATCTATCTTATGTCCAGATTTCTAAAACCAAACTTTACATAACTTTTTATTTGTACACAGAAATCTGTTCTCCATGATGTTTGTTTCATGAATAAGACCTAATGTCTTGAATACAGCTATTATGGGATATATTTCAGAAAAAGTTCAAGATGATCCCAGGATTGTACTGAAGGAACTACAATTGGTTAATTGGCTGATTATGGTTAATATTACCTTTTTCTTTTTTTATTTCTTAAAAAAGGAATAAAATATTACTGATATTAAAAAAAAACCCTGCATAATCACTTTCTCAAAAGTCAGTGTGGAAGCCATCATATGACAAACAACCACGCACAGTAAAACAGGAAATAATATCATAAAGAGGACCCCTGTAGACCCTTATGACTGTCAGGACATTTCAGATGGCATAAATGATAACTACTCAGGACACTTTGAAGGGAAAACAATCATAGCAGCTGTTGTTGCAGTGTCTTTCCAGACAGAATTGCTCAAAAATAACTGCTTCAAAGAGCCCTTCAAATCAAACGCTTTTTGTGAGTCAAAGCCAGTAAGTCGCTCAAAATAACCGTTCATTTATGGCATGGGAATCTTATAGCTTCCATTTTAAATGTTGACTGAACTATGAAATGTACAAAAAGTTGACTACTTTAAAAAAGGAAATCAATAATTAGCTTGAGCAACTTAAAGGTACACTCTGTAACCGCTCTAAACAAAACTGCATGCATCTTGTGTAAGAACATTGTAACCGAAGCTGTATGACAAGTCACGCATGTATTAGGCTACTAGTTCCACCTGGTCTAAATTAGTCCGAATATAAACACTTGTTATAGGCGTACCGTAGTGATTTAGGATAAGACAAAAACACGGTTTGGAAAATAGTAAATAAACATATGAACTCGCTCATTGTATACATTTTGTAATTTTTTAATAAAAAAGTTACATAGTGTACCTTTAAAATATTAAAGAACTTAAAATATTAAATAGAGAACTTAAAATGTCAAGTTTGGTAGTGAGGGCAGCATGCTCAGTTTGATCACTTATGGTGCACTTGATTTTGTCAAAGCATTTTGTCATGTCATTTGTTACTCTGAATTAACTGATGTTTTTCACTCTTCCTTCTTAAGTGGGTATATGCAACTTTGGGTTGTGTTGAGCTGTATAAGTAACCCTATATAACTTTTTTCAGTTTGTTTAAAGGTGCTCAGTGTAGTATTTATGAGGATCTATTGTCAGAAATACAATATAATATACATAACTATGTTTTCAGTGGAGTATAAAGACCTTACATAATGTACCGTTATGTTAGTCTCCGTTCTAATTTATCCCAAAGGTGTTCTCGGGTTGAGGTCAGGACTCTGTGCAGGCCAGTCAAGTTCCTCAACACCAAACTCTCTCATTCATGTCTTTATGGACCTTGCTTTGTGCTCTGGTGCGCAGTCATGTTGGAATAGGAATGGGGCCATCCCCGAACTGTTCCCACAAAGCTGGGAGCATGAAATTGTCCAAAATGTCTTGGTATGCTGAAGCACGAAGAGTTCCTTTCACTGGAACTATAAGGGGGCAAGCCTAACCCCTGAAAAAACAACCCCATACAGTAATGCCCCATCTACCAAACTTTACACTTGGCAAAATACGGTCAGGCAAGTATCGTTCTCCTTGCAACTACCAAACTCAGACTCATCCATCGGATTGCCAGACAGAGAAGCGTGATTAGTCATTCCAGAGAATATGTCTCCAGTGGACTTTAGAGTCACTGCATCCAACGCTTTGCTTTGCACTTAGTGATGTAAGGCTTGGATGCAGTTGATCAGCCATGGAAACCCATTCCATGAAGCTCTCTACACACTGTTCTTGAGCTAATCTGAAGGCCACACAAAGTTTGGAGGTCTGTAGCTATTGACTCTGCAGAAAATTGCCCACTTCTGCGCACTGTTCGCCTCAGCATGCGCTGACCCCGCTCTGTAATTTTACATAGCCTACCACTTTGTGGCTGAATCGCCGCTGTTTCCAATTGCTTCCAATTTGTAATAATACCACTAACAGTTGGCTGTGGATTATTTAGTAGTGAAGAAATTTCACGAATGGACTTATTGCACAGGTGGCAACCTATCACAGTACCACGTTTGAATTCACTGAGCTCCTGAGAGCGACCCATTCTTTCACAAATGTTTGTAGAAGCAGTCTGCATGTGCTTGATTTTATACATCTGTGGCCATGGAAGTGATTGGAACACCTGAATTCAATGATTTAGAGGGGTGTCCTAATACCTTTGGCAATATACAGTAGTGTATATAATGCATTATAATGTACATCATGAATATACCCTGAAATAAAGTGTTACCTAAATGTTTTATAATGTCGTGATGACTTAATTCACTTGCAGCATTTAAATGATTGATTTTCAGTTTGTGTTTTATTTTTGTTTGTTTCTTTAATTTCAGCCGTTTATCGATTATTGTCCATTTAAATAGACTTATCAGTATCGACCAGAATTCTAATATTGTTGCATCCCTAGTGACAGTGTATATGCATTGATGTAAGTAATGTAACAGAGTCACATGCAAGAGATATACATCCATATCTAACTCTGTCTGATGACTTTAATCTTACTATCTCTCCCCTTCCTCAGTATCAGACAGTCAGCTTTCGAAGCAAGCTCTGTCGGTTGGGGATGTGGATCCTGCAGTTAATTCACTGGAGGATTTGGAGCATGATGACAGGTGCCAGAGATTTGCATCGCTCTGCCATCACACCTGCATCAACACTCGCGACTCCTACCTGTGCGCCTGCCACCCTGGATACACACTCTTGCAGGATGCCCGCACCTGTATACCAGGTTAGATCAGTATAAAAAGAGCAACCTGTTTGCTTGTTTTATACTGTAGTATATATTCAGTTTTGTATGTGTTAACCGTTTTAGATTAAGTAGGTATAGTTTAATAAAATATCCTATATGGATATGCATAAAGGATGTTGAGAACAGACGAGGGTTTATGTTATTCCCAGACTTTCAGAGCAGGGATCTACTTCTGCATACAACCTAGAGTATGGAAGTCTAATCTTTATGCACTCAAAACACAAACTATCAGCCCTGCATTAAATAGAGGAATTAATCTTAATACCTGCTCAATATCCTGTCTGCACTTTGTGTTTGTTACTTAGAACTGATTTGGATTCAAAATGACCTCAAATAACACTTTGTTTACTGTGGCTTTGGATTTAGGTGCGTGCCTTTACATACAACAATCTAGTGAAGGTTTTTATGATGAGTCAGTGAATTAAACGTCCTGCTATATTATTTTTCAAACCTTTGAACTCTAAAGACCCACATGAATAATATTCATTCTTTATATAACATAACACGTAGGAGCACAGGAAAATAACACTGCATTTTATTTCACAACTCTAAATGATTTTTTTTTAAACATGCTTTTGTTTTTTACCAATATCCTGCACAGTTTTTGTAAATCTTATAAAATCAAGAACTGAGTCTGTTAAGCTCCAAAATTACAAAAAAGCACATAGATAGATAGATAGATAGATAGATAGATAGATAGATAGATAGATAGATAGATAGATAGATAGATAGATAGATAGATAGATAGATAGATAGATAGATAGATAGATAGATAGATAGATAGATAGATAGATAGATAGATAGATAGATAGATATATCTTTGCTTTGCCTGATTCACTGCAGATTGTAATTATTTGTCCCGTTTCCTTGGTTATACAGCCAAACCCTGACAACGCCACTGCATGATGGGACTGTCATCATGTGTCAATATTGTTTTTGTGTCTCTGGTGACGTGGAAGTGTTGATAGAGATAGTGTTGTGCTGCTCCAGCTTGAAACTTGACTCATGATCTCATGTCAGGACTGAGCTAATGATACAATCACAAATAACTTCTCTCCAGCATTCTTCAGCTGACTTCAGGAATGATAAGAATTCTCATGACAAGATATATGTTGGCAAAGGTCACAAATCAAATAGCACTTTCCATATTTCTCATTTGGTCATGATTAAAAAATTGGAGAGAATTCTTTTTGGTAGTTCTTCAACCAAAAAGACCATCTGACAGCATGTCAAATGAAAAAAAGATTGACTCAACGCTGTGAGATTTCACTCTTTTCTCTCTCTTTCTGACAGAGAACCAGGAGGAAGACAACAGGGTTAGTGAAGAAGACAGGCTGCTTACTGTAGCTCCAGCAAGACAAGGCACCACCACTCAGCCCCTGGTCTTCTATAACCCATGTGCAAGTATGTAATGTTTTATACTGTACATTTTTCATACATATTATATTGTTTTTTATTTTATTTATTAATCACTTATGCAATATGTATATGTATAGTACATATATATATATATATACTACTGTTCAAAAGTTTGGGGTCAGTAAGATTTTTTATGTTTTTTATATTATAAAATTATAAAATAGGGCTACATTTATTGGCTTAAATATATAGAAAATACAGTAACATGGTGAACTTTTAATAATACATATTAATTATGACATTTTACAATTTGTATTAGTTTTACCTTTTAATGTTAGGTTTAGAATTTAGAGGCCTTTACAGATTATTATAATAGCATAGCTTCATTTATGATGAAAAATTATGCAAATGTTTAGTGTTTGGAAGAACTCCGAATCCTCGATTTTAAGTGATTTTTGATCAGCAGTCGGTCTATATGTCAAGTCTTAACATAATTGATTTTTTTTGGTGTGCAAATAACATTGGTTCTTTCAACTGTTTTGAGATTGACACAATATTTCAATGATTCGTATTATTCTGCCACCATGACAGAGAACTAAATCCCAGACCTTGTAGTCTCACAGGTACTTTATGGTCATTCAAATGCTCTGCACAGCATATGTTATCTTAATTGAAACAATCTGAACACAGGAGAAAAAAAAACATCACTTACTCCTTTCCTCCTCATCCAACAGGCCATCCACAAGATATAGCGCTTCAAGATAAGTCAATATGCCACAAGATATAATGTATATTTGGTTTGGGATTGATGGTAGATGTTTAAGGACTTAAACATTTACTGGAAGTCTGTGTCTTGTCAGGGGCACTGTCCTGTTTCTGGAGTATCAATCAGTACGGAAATGATCTGGATGTATCTGGGCGACTCATTAAGTCTCTCATTAATGGAACACTCCACTTTTTTTGAAAATAGGCTCATTTTCCAACTCCCCTAGAGTTAAACAGTTCAGTTTTACCGTTTTTAAATCCATTTGGCCAATCTCATTGATTATCTTCACTGCATATATTTATAAGAAAAACGAAATATAAAACACTACCCTACCTCTTTTAGTTTACATTTTTTTTAAAAATTGGTCCACGCACTTGATTATTACGCAGGAATGAGAGAATAGTTCCTAGCCATATCGTCTAGAAAATCACAACTTTTCATTTTCTGTCGGTCTTAGTACACGATGTATCTATCTACAGAAGAGTCAAGTTTTAAATAGGAAAAATCTTGAACGAAACTCTTTGGTCATTTTTGAGCATGACGCTAACGGTCTAATCAGATTAAATTAATTATGCTAAGCTATGCTAAAAGTGCTACTGCTAGATCCGGAGATTGGCTGAATGGATTTGAAAACAGTAGTTTATTTTTTAACTAAATCTGTTAGGACTATACATAAGGCCACAACAGAACCATTCTGGCATTACTGAGAGTGGAATCAACAGTTGTCAACAAAATATTTAACATTGTTCTAGTGGTTTTTGGATATTTTAATCCAAATATCTTACATTCTGTGCCTGTCCCTTAAATGTAAACAAAAGTTATTCTGTAAAGAGCAGTGAGTGATTTTCTCTTTGTCTTTTGTTGTTTGATCAACATTAATGACACAGGCGGCTGCAGATATTAGGCTCCTGTCACTTAAAGACCAAATGTGTTCTAATATACACACATACTGTTTTCACCCAACTGTTTACATAAGACATAAGTGACTGTGTTTTTTTAGGGAATACTCCACATGAAGCCATTTTGACATAATTGTGTGTATTTCATCATTCATGCGCAACAATAATAACAGTGATCCTTGCCATTGCAATTATAATGTACTGTATAAAAAGAAGTGTGATAGATGTATTAACTCTTAATACTGTCTGCAGGTAATGGGCCCTGCTCTCAGCAGTGTTCTGTGGTTAGAGGAATAGTCCAATGTTCCTGTTTCCCAGGATTCTCTCTGATGGCTGATGGACACACCTGTGAAGGTAAAGTACTTTAAATTGGCCTAAAACTACAAATATACAGAGCATCCAGGAAGTATTCACAGCGCTTGACTTTTTCCACATTTTGTTATGTTACAGCCTAATTCCAATATTCATAAAATTATTTTTTTTATCCTGTGTGAAAGAAGTTTGTTTGAAATCTTTGCAAATGTATTAAATATATATATAACCCCTAATCGACTAGTTGACTTTAATGCTCTGCCATGACGCTTTAAGCTTGACGTCGACTAGTCGCTGGCCTATAGAGGGCGCAACAGGATAAGCCATTTCCTGACGCAGGATCTGTTTTCAACCGTTAAAATGACAAATAAATGCATACTCCGAGCGCTCTCCACAAGACATGTTTGATTATACCATCTGGATGCTCAAAAATGATCGGGAGAATGCACGCTTATTGTACACGTAAGTTGATCATCGCGCTAAACTAATGCACGCTGCATTGCAACGCACACACATAGCCGATCGCACATGACGCGGATATCGGGTGCGCCTCACACAAAACCATTCAGTAGCGCAGAATGTATTGTCAACACTGTTCTGTGATTTATCAATAAAATAGCTTAGAAACTGAAAAGTTCTAGCATATATTTCTTGATGACTAAAACTCACAGATTCACTATTAGTAGAGAGACGCTGGAAGGTAGAATTAATTCACACGCAATCACTCACTAATGCAACATGTAATCTTTATTGTGCAAATGTATCTGTATCTTACTCAGAACGAGGAGAAAGCTGTGAGAAATATAGGCTAATGACCATAAGACAGAAGAACTGATACAAAAGCTGTTATGTAGGACCTAACCATATGGGCAGTGCTGTGTCATATGCCATAGCTGTCTCAGCTTAAGGTGCAGGCTTATTTGTTCATTAATGACATAAATGTGATGAAAAATCGAAAGTTGTTCAACCCCTACTCCAGAGATGTTCAATCGGGTTCAAGTCTGGGCTCTGGCTGGGCCACTCAAGGACATTCCCAGAGTTGTCTCGTAGCCACTCCTTTGTTATCTTGGCTGTGTGCTTAGGGTTGTTGTCCTGTTGGGAGATGAACCTTTGCCCCACTCTGAGGTCCAGAGCGCTCTGGAGCAGGTTTTCATCAAGGATGTCTCTGTACATTGCTGCATTTATCTTTCCCTCGATCCTGACTGGTCTCCCAGTTCCTGCCGCTGAAAAATATCCCCACAACATGATGCTGCCACCACTATGCTTCACTTTAGGGATGGTATTGGCCAGGTGATGAGCAGTGCCAGGTTTCCTCCAGACATGATGCTTGCCATTCAGGCCATAGAGTTCAATCTTTGTTTCATCAGATTAGAGAATTTAGTTTCTCATGGTCTGAAAGTCCTTCAGGTGCCTTTTGTCAAACTCCAGACGGGCTGTCATGTGCCTTGTACTGAGGAGTGGCTTCCGTCTGGCCACTCTACCATATACAGGCCTGATTGAGTGCTGCAGAGATGGGTGTTCTTCTGGAAGGTTCTCTTCTCTCCACAGAGAAACGCTGGAGCTCTGAGTGTTCTTGGTCACCTCCCTGACTAAGGCCCTTCTCCCCTGATCACTTAGTTTGGCCATGGCGGCCAGCTCTAGGATAGTCCTGGTGGTTCCAAACTTCTTTTATTCACGGATGATGGAGGCCACTGTGCTCATTGGGACCTTCAATGCTCCAGAAATTTTTCAGTACCCTTCCTTAGATCTGTACCTCTATACTCTGAGGTCTACAGACAATTCCTTTGGACTTCATGGCTTGGTTTGTGCTCTGACATGCACTGTTAACTGTGGGACCTTACAGGTGTGTGCCTTTCCAAAACATTTCCAATCAACTGATTTTATGGCAAAGGTTGTGAATACTCATGTACTTAAGTTATTTGAAAAGACTTCAAACTAACTTCTTTCACATTGTCATTATGGGGTATTGTTTGTAGAATTGAGGAAAAATATATTAATTTAATCCATTTTGGAATAAGGCTGCAAAATAACTAGATGTGGACAAAGTGAAGCACTGTGAATACTTTCCGGATGCACTGTACACACGCTTCTCAACACAGCTGTCACAAAACACTAATAAAACAGTCAAATCATACTAACCAATCCTTTATTGGATGGAATCACTCATGTACAGTATAGCAGTTATACACGAAGGATTGGGACAAAAGATTTGAACATCACATTCTTACCTGAGGATCTGCTTCCTTCAGCTTCACTGATCCATGACCAATTACTCTCCTTCAGCCCTGACTACAATAATAAACAGTGACCTCAGCTCTACTATCTCACAATACATCTTCCTGTCTGATCTGACACTTTTACCACATGTTTATTTACTGTACTGATAGTGTTGCAGACAATATATTTCAAGGTCTTTCCATTCCATATCCTAAACTTGTCACGGAGGGTGCTAATAAAATTGCTGTGCACAGCTGTTACTATAAACTTATCCAAACTTTGCAGATTTCTTAATGTAATTTACAGTAGCACCTGACTGTGAGCTGATAAGAGTCTAAATAAAATCATAGTTAAGACAAAATATATATGTGTGTGTGTGTGTGTGTGTGTGTGTGTGTGTGTGTGTGTGTGTGTGTGTGTGTGTGTGTGTGTGTGTGTGTGTGTGTGTGCGTGTGTGCGTGCGTGCGTGTGTGTGTGTGTTTGCAAATATGTTAAAATTTTATAAAAGCCAAAAAAAATATGGTTAAAACAAGAAGATATAAATACTGTACTTGTCAATGTGTAATTTATAGAATAACACCTGTAACAACTGTAAGTTATTAAATGAAAACATTAAAACATTAAATGAAATATATATTTGCCAATATGTACAAATAAAATACATAATTAAATACAATTTAGAAACATTCACTAAAATTCATGTTTCTATGTTTCTTATTTTAGCTTTTTTTAAGGATGCTTAGATACTATACTGAACATTTTAGGAAAATTATTTTGCCATGTATACATTTTTTCCACAATTTAGCCTTTTAAAACAAATATCTGTGATTGTACAAGATTTATTTTATCATACGGCAAAATCAACAATCTTGCATCATCATTTCGCCTAATGCATGCTCACCAATGGCAAATTAATCACATTTTTAATTAATCTTAGTCCTACCACATTCCTACTTTTCTATGCAAAACACTCAAAGGACTTGGGTTTATGTTGTACCATAACATTTCAAATGCCAAAGAAGATTTTAAAATGTGATTTGGACATAAATGGCTAGTCAGTTCTGTCAACGTGTAACCAATGTTTTAGATGTATATCATACAGTCTGACATAAAATACTGTTGATATTGTCTGCCTTGGCCTTAAGATCTCACTGGGAATGGGATCATATTCTACAATCTGACAAGCAACAGTCGTACAGGACAGAAAGAAATTGCCCAGTGTAAACCGGCTTTTAACTTCTTCAGCAAATGTACAAGTTACAACCAATCTTCACATTTCACATTTTTGTACAACTTATGTAGAATGTATTACTATAACAATCAACAATGATTAATAGGCTGTTTTCTTTTTTGCCTAAAATGCAAATTGCCTAAGGCACAACATGAATGTCCAATTTTACTTCATGTTCACCTTGATTCAGGGTACAGGAACCGTAAATCAGTGCATTTTTTGAATGTGAGGACAGTTTAAGGAAAGATATAATTGCAATGGCTTCAGCTGAAAGGCCAGTTTTCACTGTTGAATTATATTTGTACTTAAAGAGTTTATTTCACTCGTTCTTTCTTTGCCTCTCCGTCAAAATGTTCCCATATGCTGAATGCGGGTGGGCAGAGACCTTCATTTAGTTTTGGCAGAAACAAAATGAAGCTTGACTGGCTTTGCTGTGGAGCCAAGGACTTAAGTCACACTCTGCAGGAAACTGGATGGATTTTTTTAATGAAATGTTTTAGTATTCACTTTCATTCAGTTTATGATCGACATTTACACTTCCAAATGCACGCTCAAAATACGAGTGTGTTCATGGAGTTTCTCTAGCATCTGTTTCTTGTCATAAGCTGTGTTCAGGTGGTAAACATTAAGCGTTATAGATTCATAAAGCCACACATGCGTTCAATTTCGCAACAAAGAAAACCAACTTCGATCGACAATAAAATGGTTAATTAATTGAGAGCAAACCTCACTATTACAAACAAAACCTGATCTGATCTCACACCTCATAAAATGCTAGCACGACTTTGTGATGGTGGAGGTGGCGTGATGTGTAACGTGTGTTTCCATCTCTGCATGTGCCTTTTTTCTTCAACTAAAGTGTTTAATGTGTACCGTAGATGTGAATGAGTGCACAAGCGGAAAACACAATTGCTCCCTGGACGAGGTGTGTGTGAACCGGGAGGGCTCCTACCAGTGTGTGCGGCTGAATGAGATGTGCGATGAGGGCTTTATTCACAACCAGAATAGAGATTGTGTGGGTAAGAGGTTTCAACTGGTACCGTGGGACCATTTCAGCTTATTGCACACTGAGCATATTGACCCATCGCTTGCCCAAATAAACACTCACTAACACACAAGAAGGAAATGCAAAAGCTCATTGGCATGCTCTTATAACCAGCTTACATATATGTGGTTGCATAATGGGTATCGAGTTTGCTCAGACTTCTCACCAGAAGCTGTGGGGCCGTGTTTAATTCGTTTTGCCTTCCTCCAGACATAACCAAAACATAGAAGGCATTAGTGGTTAGCATACACAAATGTCTCAGTCTATTACAAAACAGTTTGATTCTTGAGGTAGTTAATGGGTGGCCTCTAACCAAATAGCGGTGATGTTGTGGAGTAGCTAGACGGAAAGCTTTTAGGTTTAGGCTTTAAAGGTTATTGTTCATTGTTTGCATACAGGTTTTTTATGGCTTTGTTAGGTTCAGAATTAAAGATGAAGTGATAAGGAGCATGCATGATGTACAGTACTGTGCACCAACAATTAAAGTTGATCAATTGATTGTTCATTTTATTGTGTATGTTTTATCATTAACATTATTATTTGATTGTTTAAAAATCCTGACATTGGACTTAAAGTGCAAATGCGTGTTCATTAGTCAACTCCTAACAGTGTTATTTTGGTATTATTTATATATTATTGTAGTATTTATTTACATTTTGATTGAGATTTGAGCTTTAGTATTTTTGTAGTATATATATATATATATATATATATATATATATATATATATATATATATATATATATATATATATATATATATATATATATATATATATATCACATATATACTACATTCTTACATTGGTGGCCAAAATTATTAGAACCTAATAATTTTAATAACACCTAACAGATTTGAAAATATTGACCTTTTTTTGCCTTTCATTTCATTTTGCCTTTCATTTTCATTTTCACATGTTAATGAAACATGCAGATGGTTGCTCTGACCATCAAATATCAGATAAAGTGAGTGAGAAGTGTTTTTTATCCACTTTTAACTTTAATATTTGGAATATCCACCTTTTGCAGCAATTACAGCAGCACATCTCTCTGGCATAGTGTCAATATATTTCCTCTGAGAACTTCAACACTAATGTTATCCCATGCCTTCTGCAACTGAAGCTTTCCTTTGAATGTACAATAGATCTGTCCAGTTTATTTTCCAACTCGCCCCAAATGTCCGGACTTTGAGGGGGCCAGTCCATCATTTTCAATGTTCCAGCAGATTCCTTCTGTCGCCGGCAATAGTTAGAAGATTGTCCTCTTGGAAAATAAATCCAGGCCCAATAAGACGACTCCCAGATGCCAAGTATTCAAATAATTTTGGCCACCAAATTTCAGTTTAGTCATTTTACTAACCTTAAGTAAGAACCTAAGATTTTAAATAGTTTTCGTAACTCAAAAACAAAGACAGGAATGGAGACAAAAAGGTGATCCCAAGCTTGCAACCATCTTGGACTGTCATCATCACCCTTTCATCTTAACCCTTATCAATTACAGCAGCACCACTGATGCAGACATAATGTTGACAGACCATGCACCGCAGTCACATCCCTTTGCAATAGCACTAACCCACCCCCCATTGCCTCCAGTCTGCAGAAATGCATTATTCATCCCATGCATATCCTCTAATGCATTTCAGAGCACCACATTTTGAAGGCAATTCACTATATTGTTATGATAAAGCAAATTTTTTGAATAAGTGCCACAGCTCATGTATGTTGATGAGGCAGCTTGTTGACACTTCTGTGCTGGATCTGCGACAGAGTGCAAGAGGGTGTCAGAGCTGCTTTCTATGTGCCTTTTGGGGCTAAATAATGTGCACTTGAATGCACATGCAGGAACCCTTTAAAAAAGACAGAGAGAGAGAGAGAGAGAGAGAGAGAGAGAGAGAGAGAGAGAGTGATCTCACTTCCCTGGGAACTAAAGCGTGAACCTTCAAGGGCTAGTCCACTCAGAAATGAAAATTAGTATAAATTACTAAATAATTTACTGTTTACAGTTAATTATAATTATATAATGAACTTGTTTTATTTTTATATTAAATATTTTAAGTTAAAATATGAGCTACCCTATAATTTACTTCAATTTAAAACATATTTTTTGTACTCATTTTTAGTAATTTGTTTTGTAAATTAAACAGTAGCCTTTTTGTTTTACATTGGCTCCTTAGAAATGCCCAGAATGTTAGGAAATTCGCTGAGTTGTCATTCAATTGTTTGAAAATTGAGTTTGTTTTTGATTTAAGGAAGTAGCTATTTTTTGTGAACCACCTCTTTTCTTTTTCTTTAACCTTCACCTCATTTCTCTCAAAACTGCTCAATAGACTTTTATTAGTCACTCACATAAGCACATATTCAAGTTTTAGACCTTCTTAACAAAATTTGCAATGTTAAGTATTTTTAAATTACGTCAGCTCGAAGCACTTATAATATTTGTATAATTATTGATTGGTCTCATCTTCCTTGTATATATTTAAACTTTATAGCTGCCTCTGCATTGCACAGTGACTATGTACTTGGTATTATTGCGTACCGCTCAAAAAGCATGGTCACTGGGTTGACAACGCCGCTTCGACACTCCTATTTACCTAAAACTAGTTTTTGCTGTCAGTTATTATCCAATGCTTTGGCATTCAAAAAACTTTCAAACATTCAAATTAATTGTTCTCTCTATGGTCTTACCAGTTGTTGTGTGGAACCGATAAGGTACCATGTGCTCTTTTCTCTTAATGTGGCCAGAAGAAAGCATAAACATTTCCACCCAGTCCCCTGAAATTATTTACTCAGGCAATAGCATAATAGATTGAATCCTTTTCTTGGGCCACAAATCAGCCATTGTCTAAGCTTCAAGTAATTATTTTCTCCTCTCTCTGGGTTGTGCTTGCTTTCCAATCTTGTTTTTCAACATAGTCCAGAGTTATTGCCTTTAATAAATCTGGCCAACCGAAGATCTTGACAGTGCACCACAGCGCCAGCGCTAAAGAACGCCTGATGTGTGCCTGGGTTTTTGGAAACACACAACAGGATCTGCTGGTCATGTTTTTATGATGTTTCATTAACAAAGTTCGGGAGGAGCATTGTTTCAAATCGTCCAATCAACTCGTCATCAGCAATTACCACATCTATCCTATCAGCATGAGAGGACGCCTATATATAAACACAGTCGACTCACCTACGTCCCTCAACAGTTTTCAGCATCCCTCCACCACCCCGACTCCTCACTCTTGGCTTGTTCCTACTACCACAGCCAGGAATATGGGGGGAGTACTCTGGCTTCGGACCAAATACCGAGCTCGGAGCCCTCTCCTCGGACAGCATGCCAAATATGCATACCGTTTATTCTCTGTGACTTATTTGTTGTACGTGTGAACTTGTGTATACGCTGCTGTCCCACCTGCTTGCTTCTCCACCAGCTTCAGCTTCTCCATTCCAGGTTTTTGTGGAGGTAACTCTCCATTTCTGTCCCTGGCTCTGTGTGAGAATGTTATACTTTGGAGCCTAGCATAGTAATGCTGTGCTTTTGCTTTGCAGATGTGAACGAGTGTGTGACGAACACGCACACCTGCCAGGCAGACGAGCGCTGTGTGAATACGGTAGGAGGGTTTGTGTGCGAGAGGCAGATCTCATGTTCGAGCGGTTATCAGCTGAGGAGCGGAGTATGTGAAGGTGGGTTGGAGTTATAGTATCAACAAATGTTCAACCGCACACACAACATCATTTTGGTTTCCTAATTTAAAGCTTAATGGGATAGTTCACTCAAAATTCTACATTTTGTCATCATTTACGCACCCTCAAGTTGTTTCAAACCTGTATCAATTTCTTTCTTCTGTTGAACATGAAAGAAGATATGGGTAAGAAGTAGAATATGGGTAACCAAACAGTTGATGGACCCCATTGACTTCCATAGTATGGAAAATAATACTGCATGTAACTGTAAACATGCGCTAGATGGACATGTTTGACCATTGCGCCTTGCATCACATGCATAACACAGTGTTATAAAAATGTGGTACTCAAGTTAAAAGAACTTTTAAAAATGTATTTTTTGTTCCACTGCATCTTATGTTTTTAACTTGAAAAATGAATTATGTGTGAATGGCCCCTTAAGTTTTAATTTCACTAAAAGTATACAGAGTGCATTGTTCTATTAATTAAAATACATTGAAAGTTATGTCTACGTGAACTTTGCTTTTATGTGAGATCAAATCAGCAGAAACATGGCAGCATTCCAACTCTCCCTCAGCTATCAGAGCTGCCCAGTGATGCATATGGACAGAATCAATAACAAACTGTCTTCCATCCTTGTCAAAGTCCTCTAGCCCACATTACTCCACAGATCCCAGACCAGTGTCTTCATCATCTAAACACAACCATCACCGCTGCAGAGAAGAACCAGAAACCATACATCAATCTGTGCAATAAAACACAAATTTTGCAGGCCTTCGCAGTTCGAAAGAGGCCACAGCTGATTGCCTCAGGCTCTTTCTTGCTAACATCTAAAGCATCCCACACTCTGTTTTTACACAAAGCAGATGCTAAGACACATCTAACCATTGCCTTTGAACAGAAAAAAACTTAGCAAGAGTCTCTGATTCTTGTCAGGACTTGGCCCTGTGCATTCTAATAAGTGTGGAGGGATAATTATCATAATAAGTGATGGAAAAGCAATAATGGATTTTAAGTAATTGCAGGCTTTGGGCAGTTGAAAATTCATACTCTGTTACTACAGTGCAATTGTAGGATTTGGAAATACCACCCCAAACTTGAAATTAATAATAGCTCACCAATATCCATGAGTGAGTTCCCAGATAACAGGAAATTTTCTCAGAACGTCCCAGTAACATTAATAAAATGTTTGGTCAAAGATATCTGGTGTTTAATACTGTTCTCAAAGCGGTAGCACAAAAAACATGTTCTATACTTCATTCATGGAATGTTTTTTTTTTTCTAAAACATTTTAGTAGGATGTTTTTCTAATAGTTTTAAATGTTAATACTGTTAATATGTTCAAGGAGCATTCAAAAGTAAAAATCCCATAATGTTTGAAAAATGATAACATGGAATGTTCCTAAGAAACTAAGAAAAAATAGCCTGACAAGCCAGACCCACATCAAGATGTTGGGATAATTATCATAATAAGGCCCGGCAAAAGCCGTATCCGCTCGGCAAAATTCCGAACACATCTTCTTTTCTTAAGAATGACTTCAGTGCCGTTCTTTTCTCAAAGAAAAACTTAACTCCAAGTCTAACAAAGTGGCCAAAGCCGATTCAAAAGACCGCTGTTCGTCAGCTTCTTTGTTTACGAGTAGCACGCAGAACCTCCGCAACTCTGCAGTGACGTACTGTCATTATTTTAAGCCCGCCCACCGACTCTATACACGCTGTGATTGGCCTGACCAGAGTTTGGTTTTTCCAGCTCTCAGGTCTACCGAGAGTTGCTAGACTACACTCGCGGCAAAATAAATTCTGCCACTAGGGTACATCTAGATTTCTAAGCTAAAGAAAAAAACGTTTTAAAATCTTTTTTTTTAACCAGACGTTTTCATAACTTAAGCAAATGTTATCAGAATCGAATTTCAATTTGTATTTAATTGAATGCAGTAAAAAAAATTGTATATAGAAATGTCAAGAAACATCTTTCCGTCCTTGGGCTGCATGCAAAAATAACTTGCAACAGTGTAGCCTGATTAACATACAATGTACGCTTATGAGCTGGTTCTTTTTAGTATGTTCAAAAACATACAACGTGACCAGTCCAATTCATAAACAAATCCCTAGTTATGAGCCAGTTATTCTAGTAAATCAAAAACATACAGCATGACCAGTGAAGTCCGAATCATAAACAAGTGAGTCATTATGAGCCAGTTCTTCTAGTGAATCAAAATCAAATAGGGTGCATCTCAATCAGCTAGTTCAGTAGAGTCAGGGTACTCATGGAATCAGTCAATGGGCTGACTCCCTAAACAGTGCCCTGACTACTGAAATAGCTGATTGAGATGCACACATACACTAGCATGACCAGTGCAGTGTGATTCATGAACATTATAAGCTGATTCCTTTTTGTGAATCAGATATTTAGCATGACCATAGTAATCTGAACCTGAACATCAAATGTGCTGGTTCTTTTTTTAATGAATCAAAAACATACAGTGTGACCATTGCAGTTCAATTCATGAACAAATGGCTCATTATGAGCTAGCTCTTTTATAGAATCGCAACATACAGCATGATCAGTGCAGTTCATTAGAAAATGACTCAGTGAGCTGAATCTATTTTGTGGGTCTTAACATCAGCACGACCATTGTAATATGATTCCCGAACGAATCCCTCTTATAATTATTTTAATGAATTTGAGTTGAATTGGACAAGATAGTGGTTTGAATCATTCTCTGAACTGAACCCATCAGAGCAGATATTGAATCAAAGTCTGACTCATTTGCTGAGTGCAAGTTATCATGTTAAGTGATGCTCGTAAGTTGTGTGTCAGTATCATTAACAGTTTTTGAAATACAAAATTGTTTTGTTTTCTTCTTAAATCACACGCAAGTGTGGATGACTGTGGAGAAACGGTTTGGATTTTGTGAGATCAGCTGCCTTGAAATGTGTGAGCATGCTTTCCCAGCCTGTTACTGAGCCACAGTGCCACCTACTGTGAAGTTTTGACTTGTTATTGAAGACTGTTGTGATCTCTGTCCAAAGCCATCAAATGTCTCAGATGACGCCCGTCTATTCATTATGCTTCCGTGCTTGCCAAATTTGGTGAGATTTACAGATTTTCTTGAGGTTTTTAAGAGTGATAACTTCATTTGTTTGGACCTTCTAACCGCATCAGTGTCAAAAGCTAAACAAATCTATCAGTGCAGGAACCCGTCTGGGTAGCGTCTAGCTGTCCGGTCCCCATGGCCTGTTTTGACATCTGCTGCACTCTTTGTCTTCTAGACATCGATGAGTGTGT
Organism: Gobiocypris rarus; assembly: GCA_023029165.1. Taxonomy (NCBI): domain Eukaryota; kingdom Metazoa; phylum Chordata; class Actinopteri; order Cypriniformes; family Gobionidae; genus Gobiocypris; species Gobiocypris rarus. The sequence goes on along the minus strand of CM040931.1, from coordinate 13,042,218 downwards.
TATGCGAACTCATAACTGTGGGACGGGCTTCCAGTGTCAGAATACTTATGGCTCGTTCACGTGCAACCCGAAGCAACAACGCTGCCTCACAGGATTCACTCAGGATTCACACGGCAACTGCGTCGGTAAGACAAGGCAGAGACACCTTCAGAGTCTCTCAGTGCCCCCCAGTGGACAGACGCATGAAGAAAACCAACCTGCCACTGTTTGAAAATCTGAAAAATACAAATGACAATCCTATTAAGTAAAGACACTTTTTTGACACTGTTTCATCTGCCTTTGTTTTATCACTTTCATACTCTCTCTCACTTTATTTTAGATGTTGATGAATGTAGCAGTGTGAGAGAACCATGTACGACTGGCTTTAACTGCATAAATACTGTGGGCTCTTACACCTGTCAGCACAAGATTATCTTGTGCAGTCAGGGTTACCATTCCAGTCCTGATGGAGCACGGTGTATTGGTAAGGACACACACAAATATACATTTCTTATTGTACCCTAGGCCTACCACTAAACCTAACCCTTTCAGAATATATATATAAAATAAACAGGTATTTTAATATAACACATAATAATACAAGTGTCACATTACTGTTTTCACTGTATTTTAAAAACTTACATACTCCAAACTTATATATCCTCCTGGAACTTTTGTCTTTTGTCCTCTGTGGACATTATATTTTAGTGACATCATACATGTCACCATTTTACATGTCAAAGATACCAAATGTTTTGAAGTTTCACAATGACAACTGCTTCCCTTGGACTTTAAAAAGGACTAACATTAATTTAGTGATCAAATGTAACACGCTTATGGAAATATGATCATATTCATATGATTATCAGTAATAATATTCAGTAATTATCATTTAAATCTGACTAATTGTGTAATTGGTTTTCATAAATCAAATGTCTCTCTGGAAAACGTTATGGGGTTTCAAATCAAAATAATAATAATAATGAATTTTATTTGTAATGCACTTTACATTTCTGCAATCTCAAAGTGCTACAGAGCATCTAGAAGTACAATAAAAAAAAAATTAAAAAAAATATGACTTTCTGTTACGAAACAGGGCATTGATTTCATACATGTTCACTGTAGAGGACACCAGGACTCAAATCATGTCTATCAGGCATTTTGGGAGACACAAGTGAATAGGGAAAGAAATCATATTTCAATATTCCAATGAAATATTAGATGTTATTATGAAAATCTTGCCAATTACTACTCCCATTATTACGCTTCTTTTTTCATTACGTGTTGCCCCAAGAACACATTAATATGCAAATTAGATGTATAGAAGCATTGTATATAATGGAAAAACCCGCTTATGGCCATTTTACACACACACGCATATTGCATAAAGCAAAATTACATATCAAATCATTATGTTATATCTTTCATAACATAGTTGAGAAAGCATCTTTGTACAAAGTTTGGTATTAAAATCCTGAAACCTAAAATTTGATTGGTGAATTATTTTTTTTGCCTATTTATGTCTATTCATGTCTTTTTATTTTATTTATTTTTAAAATTGAGTCCTGGTGTCCTCTACAGAGGACATACCATAACATAAAAATAAAATATCATTTTTCAAAAAAGTTTTTTTGCTTATGCTTATCACAAAACTTTTTTTTCCCTGGTTCTCAGGACGATATTAAATAAATAAATATAAATATATATGATAAGTATTATGTATAGAAATGTATTAATTTATTCTTTTCCTTGTTGGGGTTGTTTCTTATATCTTATTTCTGACTTTTCTTTTTGAAATGTGGCTTGGAGAAAGCTAACTCCACTCGTTTAAAGAACATAAATCTCAAACATAATGTGGCCATACCATGGTGTAATGTTGTGAGATGGTAATATCATGATATTTAACCATTATTCATGTACCATTCAAGTACAACGAACTTAAATATATATAAACGCCAAAATCAAGGCAATACTGTGATTTTAACTTTGAAAAACCATGTTAGTAGCATATTATTTTTTGTCACCATTTCTGTTGGCATAAACTAACTGGACTTGTAAAGTCTAAAACAACTAGTAAGGCTGTTAAATGTGATCTGCAGATGTGGATGAATGTCAGACGGGCACCCACCGCTGTGGAGAGGGCCAAATCTGTCACAACCTGCCCGGCAGCTACCGCTGTGACTGCCAAACCGGCTACCAGTACGACACCATCCGCCAGCTCTGTGTGGGTGCGTGTCAACACAAACACTGACACACACAACAAATACACAGCCAAAACAAATATTTGTTAAGATTAGCAAGGCCACACACAGTAGGCTTGCTGAACAAAACTTCACTTCAAAATTGACTTTACAATATGGTAATTGGTGCAGTAAGTCACCATGAAATCAATCATATTGTTGTGGAATATTGCAGTACTTATTATAAACGATTTATCATTGCACATCATTATTACATGTTATATGTGTGTGTGTGTGTGTGTGTGTGTGTGTGTGTGTGTGTGTGTGTGTGTGTGTGTGTGTGTGTGTGTGTGTGTGTGTGTGTGTGTGTGTGTGTGTGTGTGTGTGTGTGTGTGTGTGTGTCTGTGTGTCTGTGTGTGTCTGTGTGTGTCTGTGTGTGTCTGTGTGTGTGTGTGTGCCTTCATAAAATTCTAATCAAAATAACGTCCCCTCCCAAACTGTCACTCACATCTGATCACTGATAATAGCAATAGCAAACCACATTTATCCAATCAAATCCTGATGGGCAAAATTAAGTCCTGTCCTACATTTGTTCTTGTTCGAGAAGCCACTTCTCTTAGATATACAGTACTCCTTGAAAGTTTGTGAACCCCTTGCAGAATCTGTGAAAATGTGATTAATTTTAACAAAATAAGAAGGATCATACAAAATGCATGTTATTTTTTATTTAGTACTGACCTCAGTAACAGCTACATAAAATATACATATTAAAAAAGCTGAATTTATAAAAGAAAAACCCTTTTCAAAAGTGTATATACCCTTGATTCTTAATACTGTGTATCGTTAAACTGCCCAATGTTCTTCAGAAAAATCCTCCAGGTCCCTGAAAATTCTTCAGTTTTCCAGCATCTTTTGCATATTTTTTTCTGGAAGACAGATAAAATACAATATACCTTGATTTCAAATTCGAAAAGGTTTTCACCCCCCAGCTCTTAATGCATCAGTGAATGTTTGAACCTTTTTTAATAGTTGTGTTTGAGTCCCTCAATCGTCCTCAGTGTGAAAAGATGGATCTCAAAATCATACGCTGCTGGAAAGGGTTCAAATATGCAAAACTGAAGAATTTTCCAGACCTGAAGGACTTTTTCTGAAGAACATTGGGCAGTTCTTCAAGAACAACCATCACAAAACAAAAAACAGCCGTGGATCATCCAGGTAACAACACACTGTATTAAGAAATAAAGGGTACATAAACCTTTGAACGGGGACATTTTTATAAATTCAGCGATTTTTGGGTATTGTGGACTATATGTAATCATCTTTTATTTAAATATCTTATTCAGGACATTAATAAATACAAATAGCATGCATTTAGTTTGAACCTTATTTTATTACAATTATTAACATTTTCATCACAGATTCTGCAAGGGGTTCTCAAACTTTCAAGCAGCACTGTACGTCACAATAGGGAAGAAAAGTAGAGGAGAAAGTATAGAACAGGAGGACGTATTTTAGCATTGTAAAAATGACACTTTAACTTTCATCATTAGCATCATTAGGTCTTCTGACATCAAACCCATTTAAGTATCTTAAACCTGCAAAATAAAGCACTTGAAGGATTTAAAAACAGTTTGGATACTGTGACTGAATTACCCAAAGGACGTTATTTTCTCTGTGGTTAGCCAGGCTAATAGCATGCATATAGATGAAGCTGACAGCAGCTCATGCTCTAGAGAGCGTGCAGATTATCCTAATCTTGTATCTCTTCTGCTCCTAAAGTGGAGTGAAAGAGGACATTTAGGCAAGGAGAAAGAAGGATCGAGAAAGAGATGCTCCTCAGACTACAGTATGTTTGTAAAATAATGCAGTTCTCTGCGTCTTTTCTGCTGGCAGATGTAAATGAGTGTTGGCGGTACCCGGGCCGGCTGTGCGCCCAGACCTGTGATAACACACCGGGTTCCTACCAGTGCTCCTGTACCACAGGCTTCTCCCTGGCCTTTGATGGCAAGAACTGCGAAGGTACATCCATTTGCACTAGCAGAATTGAACACGGATCAGCCTACCTACAAAGAATGTGTTGTGCGCTGACAGTATGAATGTTCTCTCTTTCCAATTAAAACGAGACAGAGAGTGAAAAACAAAAATAGATGAGTGAGCTGTCAGCTGCTGTGTTTGCCACTTCTTTTTTTACTAGTCCCATCATGGACAGATCCATTCATTTATTCCGAGTTTATTTCAAGGACTTGGTGGGTGACAGCCTGAGGAACTATTCATGAGGTGACTTAGTTTGGTTTCAAAGGGACAACAGTATTAAAATAAATGTTACACTCCATGTGTCATTTTGCAGAATTAGGGCCAGATTTACTAACAACTTGCACCAGCGCAAATCCTCTTTTGGCGTTAAAAACTACTGTCAGGAGTTACTAGAAAATAGCGATGAAATGGAGTGGAGAGTTATTTTTGTAGCTGACCGTATTGCATATGGATTTGTAGGAGGGCAGTTTAGCTCCAAAACACCTGTTTGGACATTTCTACGAAGTAATCCTGAAGACTTTGACTAGCTAGTTAGTTCAGGTGTGTTTAAAGGGATAGTTCACCCAAAAATGAAAATTGGCCCATCCTAGGTGTAGCTATATGACATTTTTCTTTCAGACGAATACAATCAAAGTTATATAAAAAAAATTGTCCTGGCTCTTCCAAGCTTTATAATGGCATTGAATGGCTCTTTCTGTCCATATGTCCATAAAAGTGCATCTATCCATCATAAAAGTAATACATACGGCTCTGGGGGGGTTAATAAAGGCCTTCTAAAGCGATGCGTTATCTATATTTAAAACTTTACAAACTGTAATCTCTAATTTGAATGCGAAGCGCAGAGGATAGAGCAAAACAAATCTTGGTTCTCGTGAGAACTAGCATATTCTCACCAGGGCATCCTACGTCATTTGCTGGAAACCGAGTCTCTCGTGAACGCGCGTACGAGAGCTAGCCAAAGTTAGAGAGTTTTAAATATGGATATTTTTCTTACTCAAATGCATCACTTCGCTTTAGAAGGCCTTTATTAACCCCCCGGAGCCATGTGGGGCACTTTTTTGATGGATAGGTGCACTTTTATGGACTTCAAAACAGAAACAGCCATTCACTGTAATTATAAAGCTTGGAAGAGCCAGGACATTTTTTAATATAACTTCGATTGTATTTGTCTGTAAGAATAATGTCATATTCTTCACCTAGGATGACTTGAGGATGAGTAATTCATGGGCTAAATTTCATTTTTGGGTGAACTATCCCTTTAATTAGGGTCGGAGCTGAACTCTGCTGGACAGTGGCCGTCCAATCCGTCCACACTGAGACAACGGTTTGGTCACCGAAGATGGAGATTTTTGTCCCAAGTGGATAAATTTGAAAATGCTGTTTTTGCACTGTAGTGTGGACTGAAAACCAAGGTTTTAAAAAATGATGATGTATGTTTGGTCATGTGATGCTAGGGCTGCCATTTTTTTAAACTCATGTTTTAACAGGAATATGCAGATAAATAACCAATAACATTCAACATTTTTAATCAAACATTCTAGAATCAAACGTATTAATAGGCACAGCTGAAAAATACTGCACATACAAATGAAAAAGTGAAATAAATTAAAATGAATATCAGACAGCAATATGGCTTAGACCAGTGGTTCCCAACCACGTTCCTGGAGGCCCACCAACAGTGCACATTTTGCATGTCTCCTCAATCAAACACATCTGATTCAGGTCATCCACTCATTAGTAGTGACTCCAAAACCTGATGTGGATGTGTCAGACAAAGGAGACACTTTTGTGCACTTTTGGTGGGCCTCCAGGAACGTGGTTGGGAACCACTGGCTTAGACTATGCTCATCTATAAAATGCCATTACACCGCTGTATAAAAACCTTGATATTGTCTTGATGAGGGAACTGTTTTTTACTTTAATAGTATTACTAAAGATAAATATTCTTTTGTAGAATCTTCATATTACATTCCTGATAATATGACAGAAAATTTACTTGCAATTGCTGTCCTTTTGCAAAAAAAAAAAGAAAGACAATTGCGATTTTGCTGCACATTTTGCATGTCTCCTCAATCAAACACATCTGATTCAGGTCATCCACTCATTAGTAGTGACTCCAAAACCTGATGTGGATGTGTCAGACAAAGGAGACACTTTTGTGCACTTTTGGTGGGCCTCCAGGAACGTGGTTGGGAACCACTGGCTTAGACTATGCTCATCTATAAAATGCCGTTACACCGCTGTATAAAAACCTTGATATTGTCTTGATGAGGGAACTGTTTTTTACTTTAATAGTATTACTAAAGATAAATATTCTTTTGTAGAATCTTCATATTACATTCCTGCAGTATGACAGAAAATTTACTCGCAATTGCTGTCTTGTGGCAAAAAAAAAAAAGAAAGACAATTGCGATTTTGCTGCACACTTGCGGCTGCATGCTAATTTGCCCTATTTAGTAAATCTGGCATAAAGTGATTTAATAAAATAGTTTAAAGCATTTTTTTATAATGTACATTATTGAATTTGAAAACTGAAAAAGCTGAAAACTTGATTTGAATATAAAATAAGTTTGATCATGTTCTCAATCATGACTGGAGAATGATAGAACATCTGACCGTTTGTACATAGATTTTTAATTCAGTTGATTATATTTTACTTCTGCCTAAAAAATATTTTTGGTTTTAATTAGATTTACTAGATTTTCAATGGGGTCTCATATTTTTGGACTCTAAATATTTGGCATATTTGCATACAGACTGCCAGTGTGCACGAGACTGTAATGATTTATGCAAATTTGTACACACAAACATCATTTTTAATCCAAAAACTTGTTTTCTGTGTTCTCTCATAGATATTAATGAATGTGACAACAATCCATGCAGTCAGGAGTGTGCCAACATCTATGGCTCTTACCAGTGTTACTGCCGAATGGGCTACTACCTGAAAGAGGACGGGCACACGTGTGAAGGTGAGGCGTTATCAGTGTCCTCACTGTGGCATGTTATGCTATTTGAAAGGTTCTCCTACAGTAGTCTGTTGTGATTAGTCTACCGCTAACCATTCATTTCATACACATTAAGGTTTAAACACAAGGACACACTCACATTATACAGTATGTTGATTAAAGAGATGATGCAATGTTTTCCTCTGATAGGGATATTGGATTGATAACATCTTGAATCTTTTAATAAGGAAGGATGGGTTTTCTTACACATCAGCTTAGCAATTAGTGTGTTCTTGGCACATTGTCTTAAACACAAATCTGCCTGGTTAATAGACAAATCTGTCTCGCAGTGTTTTGTTGTGAAGTTTTTTATAAATAGCTAGTTTTCTCACTGATAAAGATGAAATGTTTTAATTTGTTCTCTAGATATTGACGAGTGCTCACAAAGCATTGGAAACCTCTGTGCATTCCAGTGTGTGAACGTCCCAGGTAGCTACAAATGTGCCTGCCCTCCCCATGGTTACTCCATGTCACCTAATGGACGCACCTGTCAAGGTAAGACATATTACTGTATCATATTACATTTAAGCCTTTTATTCATCTGCTGTATAAATTAGAGCATAAGACGTAAAGCAAATGTACAGGATTTATGTTAGAAAATGTTATGATTTATTGTGTTTTTTATGTTTTGTTGTGTTTTATTTAATTTAGTGCTGTCAACGTTAACGCGTTAACACATGCTGTAATTTTTTTCAGTGTAACGCATTAATATTTAACTCAATTAATGCAGCATCCGTTTTTTCCGTCATCATTTGGCTAGTGTTGCATTATATGACCACGCTCTTATTCATGCAAATGCTTTTAAACCATTCAAGCGTGACAAGACAAAAGATAATGCGACACACACACACAACGCCATTATCGCGCCCACAGACATCACGCCAGAATCGACTACTCTTTCGCAATTGAACGAACAATAACACACACACTCATGCCAAAATGTCAGTTTTGTCGAAACTCCTGATAAGAGCATTCTTAAATGAGTTCAATAATGTCTTAAATGAACATAAACCCTTCTTCGGATGAGACTTTAAACCGAGGTCCTGACTCTCTGTGGTCATTAAAAATCCCATGGCACTTCTCGTAAAGAGTAGGGGTGTAACCCCGGTGTCCTGGCCAATTTCCCTCCATTGGGCCTTACCGATCATGGCCTCCTAAATCCCAATTTATACTTCTGCGTCGAGTGTACGCCGTAGCTACGTCGCAGGCTGTGTGTAGCACACGTAGACTACGACGTACCCTGACACGCACCTCTCCAAAAATGTAACAATCAAGCGGCAACCCTTCCGCGATCTCTCTTGAAGCCAATACGGAAGTGAATTAAACTGCAGTTCATCGACTGGGCACTAGGGACAGGCTCCAGAAGTGAGCAGAATCCCATTGAGCCCCATGTTAAAATGCCCAACTTTACAGCAGAAAAAAACATGTTTACAGCCTGGTAAAAATTCTAGTTTTGGTCTAAACGGCTAATTTTGTTCTTCATGACAACTGTGAGGGGGGTGATTTTTTTTTTATTACTCATTCATTTACATTAAATAAAGCCTTAAAGTTTTGCATAATCAAGGGCGTGGCTACTTGTGTGAGTGGTAGGTGGATAGCAATTTATCTGCTGTCTGTTAGTCATCGCGTCACCAAAGCAAAGATGGCAACGGCCAGCTCGACCCTACTTTACGCTTCAAAACGGCTCTGCAGAATCCTATGGGTGACGTCACGGACACTACGTCCATATGTTTTTACAGTCTATGGTAACAATGCGTCGATTCGACAGACCGCAAGCGCTGTGATTGGTCTGCCAGAACCCCTCCCTCAGGGATATCATGCTACCTCTGCATGTGTAACTGCACGTTGCCGCAGACAACGACGCAGAAGTATAAATGAAAATCGACGCGTAGCCCACGGCGTAGAGGCTACGGCGCAGGTCCAACGCAGAAGTATAAATCAGAATTAATAATCCCCATCCACTGAACTGGCTCTATCACCCTCTCTCCTCTCCACCTATCGCTGGTGTGCACTGGCGCCGCTGTACTGTGGCTGCCGTCGCATCATCCAAATGGACGCTGCACACTGGTGGTGGTTGAGGAGAGACCCCTGATATGAGTGTAAAGTGCTTTGGGTGTACAGTGGTACATATGAAAGCACTTTATAAATGCCTCATTGATTCATAAACACGCGTGAGATCCGCATAATGTGCGGCAGGTCTTAAAGTGACAGCAGCCACTAATGCTGTCTTTCATTAATGTTAATCAAAGAACAATGGTAACAGAGAAAATTACCCACTGCTCTTGACTAAAGAACTTTTGTAGCTTTAATAAGGATTAATCTATGCATAATTTATAATTTATGCAGTTCAGACTGTTTGATAACTTTATTAAATTTCTGTATATTTCCTACATGTTAGACAGGTAGGAAGAGCACAGGTAGGCTAAATATGACAAATTATTTCTACAATATTTTGGAGATTAACTGCAATTATTACATTTTAAAATATATTTAAAAATGACGTACATAAATGTTTTAATCACGATTAATCACAGAAAAAAAAGTGATTTAATCTTGTTCATTTTTTAATCGATTGACAACACTATTTCTATTATATTATTGTTTTATTTCATGTTATGTTGTTGTTTTACGTTTTCTTTATTTTAATGTCTTTTTTATTTTGTTATGTCGATATGTTATTGTGCGTTGTGCTATCTAATTTTATTGTTTTTATGTTATGTTGTTTTATATTTTGTTATGTTCATTGTTTGGGAAAGTTACTTTTCAAAGTAATGCATTATAATATTACAAGAAAAGAATAACATAATTTTTGGTGAATAATCCCTTTAAACTCTGGTTCATATTCTACCCAACACCTTTCCAAAGCCAAATGGCACAAACTCAATTCCAAGTCTTAATGTCTCTAATTGGCACATTGAGTTGCGAGGAGCTAACCTCAGGTTCAACACAGCACTGCTCGGTGTCCTCCATCACTCTCCGAAAGATCACGAAATTGACGAAACTCCCTCAGGCTCTCAAGATAGGAAAGTCGATGAGAGGTGAAGAAGAGCCTGTACATGCTCCCGGAGGTTATAGCTAGCCTGCACCAAACGAATTAGTCTGCGGATTGGAGCCGGCGAGCTGTAACGAGGACTTTGCTTTTGTAAAATGAGATGCATAATTAATTACTTCTGGAGGGGCCAAAATTGACTCCTAGCAGAATGAAGCCTGGCGGTTAGTCACCGCAGACATCAGTCGCCCCCCGACAACCATGCTAGCATTGATTGGGACAGGGTAAAATTTAATGCGTGCTGCCATTTCGATATTTATTTATGTAATAAAAATTTTACAAGTTTACTTTTGATTTGCTATTGAATTTCCATTTGCTCTTTCTTTATGTAAGATGTAAGAATGAAAAAGGACAGTCAGGAAAGGAATAATGGAATGAAAGTTTTAAGCAGTCTCAGAGGCCTCAGTTTTCGATCAGACATCCATTTAGCTGTTGTCTTCCCTTTCTTTCTCAGATATTGATGAATGTGCCATTGGATCGCACAATTGCTCTGCTTCCCAGACCTGTTTCAACATTCAGGGAGGCTTCCGTTGCCTGTCATTTGCATGTCCAGACAACTACAAGAGAGTGTCGGACACGTAAGTATGACCCGCTGATTTTCTTTCCAATCACATTTATCATGCAGATCACATATGGGCTCGATCAGTGAACCTGCTAGCGTGGCTAGACCCTATCCAACTTACCATAGTAATCACAAGTTTCACACTGCGTAATGCAAGAAAAATATAGGATCTGTCAGCATTAAGCAAGAAATAAACTGCATAATGGTGAAACAAGAAATCATACAGATGCACATGCACATCCTGGATCAGTAGATTTGCAATGCTTAGAGCATAAATACATTCATTTTAGCATCCTTGAGCTATCTGTATAGATGCTGGCACCTTACAGAGCATGGTTTCTGCTAAGCAAATGGAATGGAGCCAGATTGCTTTGATTAGGCAGTAGTTCAAACACACACGTCTGGCCAGTGTCAGCAAGGGCTCTGATTGGTAGGAACTCCCACTGCTCACCATCAGCCCTCCTGAGATTCACAGCTCCAGAGGAGTCAGCAGGGGCAAAAACACCTATGGTGAAACTGTACATATGGGTTGTGCAAGGTCATTTAAGAGATAGTATTACTTTTGTATGTCGTGCTGTACAACATATTTAGTTAATCTGTGGAACAAGACAATCGTGTTATAGGGTGTTTTAGGTTGTTTGTCAGTTGCTTTATGGTTCTTATTAATCCAAATAAAAAAAGCCCACCACTAAGTGTCTATATGGCTCCTTCAAAGCCTGTTTTATCACTGGCCAGCTGAAAATCACAAATCTGATTATTTAGAAAAGTAACAGCACACCTCTCCAGAATCATCCACACAGTTTGAGGTATCATTCAGCAGTTAAGCTTTATCTATCACTTAGGTTTTTTTTTTTATATTGTGCTAAATTAATTGTTTTGTTTTGTATTTCATTAAGCTTTGTTTCATTTGGTTCTGTAACAGTGAGCTAAATTTATAAACATGTCTTTTATTCTCAGCGTTGTGTCATTCCAAAGACTGACTTTCTTCTGTGGAACACAAAAGAAAATATTTTGAGGAATGTTTCACTGTTTTGTCCATACAATAAAACTCAATAAGGATTACTCCCTGTCACTACAAAACAAAATAAAAAACAAAACACATGAACCAAAACAACATTGGACCCCATTGACTTTTATTGTATGTGTAACGGACGTAAGTCAGTATGAGCTGTTTTTGTAAACCTCACTCCCTTGGCCTCAAAAGGTGCGCTAGTGACTGACGATAGCGGCTGCTGTCTTTAGCGTCCTTGTTAGTGTGCCCGCCTCACACGCCTGAGACCACTGTTCGAATCCTGCTGGGAGCGGGTAGAGTAAGACCACTTACATCTGGTGCCGTGACCCGGATGTGAGTGAGGCTTAGGTGGGTGATTGTTACAGATGTAGGCCAGTACAAGCTGTGCATGTAAACCTTACTCCCTAGCCTCAAGAGGCATGCTAGCGACTGACACTAGCGGCTGCGGTCTTTAGCGTATTTGTTAGCGCACCCTTCTCCCACGCCGGAGTCCTAGGTTCGAATCCCGCTTGGAGCGGGTCGAGTAAGACTCCTTACATTTGGTGCCGTGACCCGGATATGAGTGAAGTCTAGTGTAGGGTGAGTGTAACAAAAGAAGGCCAGTACGAGCTGTGCGTGTAAACCTCATTCCCCTAGCCTCAAGAGGCCTGTTAGCGACTGACTTGTTAGCGCACCCTCCTCCCACGCCGCAGACTCTGGTTCTAATACCTCGGAGCGGGTCGAGTAAGACTGCTTACATTTGGTGGCATGGCCCGGATGTGAGTGAGATTTAGGGGTTCAGTGTAACGAGCGTAGGCCAGTACGAGCTGTGCATGTAAACCTCACTCCCCTAGCCTCAAGAGGTGCACTAGCGACTGACTTGTTAGCGCACCCTCTTCCCATGTCGGAGACCCTGGTTCGAATCCCGCTCGGAGCGGGTCGAGTAGGACAGGTTACATTTGTGCGGTTACATTTTTCAAAATATCTTTTATGTTCCACAGAAGAAGGTAAAAGTCCTCACAGGTTTGGAACAACATGAGAATTTTAGAAGAGTATGTTAATGTCAAAAGACCCATTTTATATGTTTTTCCCTCTCCCATGATTTTAGACGCTGCGAGCGAATGAGTTGCCCCAACTTCCAGCAATGCCAGACTATGCCTTTACGGATCACATACTACCAGCTGAGCTTCCAGACCAACATTGTCATCCCAGCTCAGATCTTCCGCATCGGACCCTCACCCGCCTACTCGGGCGACAACATCATCATCAGCATCCCTCGCGGAAACGAGGAAGGCTACTTCAGCACGCGGAAGCTCAACAGCTTCACGGGCGCCGTGTACCTGCACCGGCAGGTGCGGGAGCCACGGGACTTTCTCATCGATGTGGAAATGAAACTGCTGCGTCAAGGAACTTTCACAACTTTCCTGGCCCGCATCTACGTGTTCATCACAGCGAACTCCATGTGATGTTAGCGCTCGTCTACTGACGCCTTTGATTTCGCATGGTGCTAAACTCAAGCTTCAAGCTTCTGCCTTGAAATTGTTTGTCATCTGGCAGATCTTTAGGCTTCTGTTTGCCTAACGGATTTTGCTTAGAGAGACTTTGATGGGACTCTCCCATTGGGATCCAACCGCTTGTTTTGAGTAGAGTGAGAACAAACAGGATGGAGTACAGAGACTGACAAAAACATTTTAAAAGTCCTAGTTTTTCCTCTTCAAAGTATTGAAAGTACTCTACACCGGATGCTATTTATACTGTACCAATTTATCTTGATTGCCTGAAACTGCTTTTTATAGCACTTCATTACTTTTCTAACAACACAATGTTTCTCCTCGGGGGTTGGCAGAATAGTGCTGAGGTAGAGTTACACATTTGTAATGGTTGTCACAATTCCTCCATAGGCCATTCAAGTTCTTTGCCAATTAAACGTCTAAAAACTGAAAACGTATCCTTAATAATTTACATGAGCACCTCAGTTCAGAGCCCACCAGCCTGCGAAAGATAACATTGTGTGATCATGTCTGTAATCATTGTGTTAAACACTTGCAATTAAAATATGATTATTATTTTTTCAAATGTTTGTTTCGAATGCGCTCCCTTCATAGCTCTTGGTGCTAATATAATGTTTGATACGCATACATGAAGAGTGTGTGAGCTCCAAAGCAGCACTGAGAATGTTTCTTTGTTATACATAATTTTGTATGTCTTAACTTTGTAATACTGGACCTATTTTGATGTATTACTGTCTTGAAAATTCATCTCAGGGTAAAAGCATAAAATCATCATGATATACTTTCATGCACAGCATATCTGAAATCATAACACAATTCTACTCACTACCAAATTCATGGAAACAACCAAATGCATCCGTATATTAATGCAGTACATATTATCTGCCTTAGTGGATTCAGTTTTTCAATAAAGCAACACCAATCCTTTTATTAGTATTTTTGTGATTATTTGAGATGTTTGTCGCTTCTGTTTATTTCATGAAAAGTCAGAGATTGCCTCCTAGTGGTGAAAAGAGGAACTATAGCTTGTGGCCTGAGGCTCCCTTAGCTTTCAGCATTTTGCAAGAGCTATAAACCATCATCAGATTTTATGATGAAATGATTGCACTACTAATGAAGCATTTTATTGTACTATCAATTGCATTTAAAGTCAACTTGAAATCAAATCTGACCCTATTTACATTTTTAATTCATGTTAATATGAAAAAAAAAATGCTCGTTATCGTTAATGACTTAATGAGCTCTTCCTCTGAAAGGACTTTTTTCGTGGACTTTTGAGAATGTAAATCAAGAGCCAAACTTGTTTTAGCAAATTTACATTTGGTTTAGTAAAAGTAAAAGCCACTTTGTACAATCCAATCAATTCCCAATGGATGAAATTAAGTCCCGTCCCACATATTTTCTCATGAAATATCCTGTTTCCCTCAGAAATACATCAGAGATACAGAGATAAAATGAGTTGCAAACAACATTTACCATTCAGGAAATGGCCTAAAGACCAAACACAACTCTGTATTATGTTGGCATTTATATTGAAAAGGTAGGCTGTTTTTGGCTTTTGGAACAGCCTGGCAAGTTGAGGTGCTTTGCTCTTTACTCCTCTCATTGTGCTTTCCATCACAGTTCTCATCAGACCTCAGCGCTATCATTTTCTGTCACACCCTGGAGGCCTCTCAACCCTGCCTTTCATTGTGTAGGTATCGGAAAAGGGCGTGCGTTGTTCAAAGCAGGCAGCACGGTCCTGTATGTAATACATCCCTACAGATAACCTCTGGCTGCAAGTGGGATGAATGATACGATTCGTCAGCTCAACAGCACAGCATAAATCACACTTACTCTAGGCTGGTTTAAAAAAACAATTAAAACACTATTGTAGAGCTTAGTCAGGAAGTTTGCATATAGTAATTGCTGTCGAGAGCATATTTATACTTTATATTCACTGAAATGTCTCTAAAATGAAAATGATGTCGCCATTTACATTTATGTAACTTTCAACTGTTTGCTTTCCCGTATTCTTCAAAATATCTTCTTTTGTGTTCAGTAGAAGAAAGGAATTCATACAGATTTGGAACAACTTGATTTGGAATTTTCATTTCTGCGTGAACTATATCCCTTGACTATCACTTTTTGAGCATAGATCTGACATTAAATAGTTGCAATTTATGAAAGCTTTGAAATACAGACCTAAGGTTGGTTGCTTTTTAAAGAAACACTCAGCAGATTATTGCAGAAGTTAAAGAATCTTCAAAAAATGAAAGTGTAAAACAGTTCTAGAAGTTTAAACTTACTGTAAAGCAAATGTACTGAACTAAACATTTTTATTTTACATGAAATATGTTTCATATATAATGTATTTTTATATAAATAATTAAATGTAGACAGATATCTAAATTATTATAATATATATTTTATAAAAATAATTTGGACTGGAAAAATGTTTGCTACAAAGCCAAGTCTAAGCAAACTGTGTTCCAAATTTAAAGTTGATATCACAAAAATAATGAGCCTGCTAAAAAGGTTTGAAGTACTATTTCCATGGTTATGCAGTCCAATTTGAAGGGAAGAAAGGGGATGAATTTAAGGTGTTAGATGCTTTTGAATGATATTTTGAATGATATCTGGTAGGGAATAAAATAGGTTGGCAACGTGTCCTGCTGCTGGGACACTTGACAGTAAACAGGCTATACAAAATGGCTTTAACAAAAGTGACTATATAACAACGCTGTCCCATATAACAAAAATATTATACGTTCTAAGAACGTTTTGCTAACGTTCCCATTAAGTTATGAAAAGTTCTTTCTAAATGTTCTCTGAACGTTCAAAATGTTTTAAAACATTAAGGATACATTCCATTTGATCATTTTGCAAAAAATGTGGGAACGTTACTTTTCACTGAACATTCTGAAACAAGTAGCTAGTAGTAAGATTTAAATAGGTCAGTTAGACGAATATCCAACAAAAAAATGCAGAAAAACGTTAAAGAACAGATCACTTTGAACAATGTTTTTATTAATGTTACTGGAAAATGTTCGTTCATAACTTTGAGAGAATCTTGTCAGAACGTTAGCCAAAGTTCAGAGAACTTTCCGTGTTACCTGGGCTATTATTGCTGTATTACAATAAGATTCATATATCACTCTGGCACTTACAGAGCAGTTGCAATAAGCTCCATTTGATTGTGTTTTGCACGGGTGGCTCCTGTCCTCCCTGTCGACAGTCGAGGCTCAAACACTTCCGCCCATTGAGATGCCATCCTACACACACTTAGGAGTGTGCTGCTTCTTACAGATTATCGTCTTCCCTCTTCATGCTTATCAGTGAGGCTAAATATACATTATTGTGTTTCTGGAAAGCAAGTGTTCAGCCCAAGGTGGGGAAGCTACAGAGACACATTGGCTATTCCTATGATAAAGATGCTCACAGGAAGTTATGAACCTTGTGATAATATTCACACAAAGTCTTGTTGATTCGCTTATTCACAGATTTCATTTTAGGCAGTAAAACATATTCAGACATTTAAAAAAAAGTATGAATGTCACTGTAAACCAGTGTTATTTTAGTATTATTCATTGTAAATAAAAGCTCCTGCATTACATTTTAAGTACAATTAACTTGTACTTTTAAGTCATTTCAACTTAAATTACATTAAACTTACATAAAAAGTTATAAAAACAGTTGAATTACTTGACATGTTGAGTTAAAGCAATGTAAAATGTAAAAACACATGTTGTCATAACTTATTGATTATATAATGTTTTACAGTGTTTATATGCTACTATTGTTTTGTTAATATTTAGAATTTGCTTTTATTTAGATTTTTTTCGGTTTTCATTTCAATTTTAGTTTATGTGCTTTTCACAAAACTAACATCACTTTACAAGCCTTTTTTTTAGATGCTTAAAACAATTATGCAATTTTTTTCCCTCAAGTGTACGTTGTTTGTCTGAAGTTTGCTTTGAACAAAGTATATATTTTTATATTTGTAAAACCCATACATTTCCTTTTTCAAATGTTTTGATTAGAAGGAGTTCTAAAAGCCATAATAGATAGGTTTTTCTTATTTCGTTCCCAAATTAATCAGCATTTTTGAACAAATCTGTTGAGTGAATGAAACAATGACTCATTCATAAAAACAGTATATGATTAAATTATTTCCCTAAATAAATTAGTGGATGAATTTGAAATATCATACTGCCATTACATTTATAATTTCTGAATATACACTAGTGTGCTATTGCGAATTCAGTCATCTTTTTAAACAAACCAGATTATTCATTGACTCATAAAGTCATTTGTCGCCACCTACTGGTGTAACAATGCAAAAAGAGTCACAAATCCTCACCACTAATGCAAACTGTCTATTCTTCCTTTTTTATATTACACACATTCCTCATCTAATTCCAATAAAAAGGACTGACAGCCTGTCTTTCAATATGCATAGATGCAGACAAGTCGAATTATACAGTGAAAAGTCCCAGTGCTGCACAACATCATAAAAGTGAAACCTTTACTTGAATGCTTTTTCTCCTCTGAAAGCATAGAACTGCCAGCTCCAAGATTTCGTATAATTAATTTTGATAGCCACTGAAAATAAACGTCAAACCTCCCTACCAAAAAAAAAAAAAAAGAAAACTGTTATGTAAATGCATAACTGAGATCTGCAATGTGCCAAAAATGCAAGTTAATTACTGAAGTGGACCATTTACTGTGCTATTCAAATGCCCTTCAGCAGCATCTGTTTTGATTCTTTGATGCCAATCATCCAAATTTACATCTTTAATCTGCGTGCTTTCAGCTTCACAATTTAGTTCTTTTCACCCTTGAAGCTTACTGTTCTCCATCCTTTCCTTCAATCAATTGAAACTAGTAAACCATCTGAGCTCAGTCAATAAGAACTTAAAGAGGTAGTAATTAAATGAAATTGAATTGCACTTGCACAGAGGCGGTTTCTGTGTGAGAGTGTGTAGGAAGCAGGTACTCACACCGAGCCAACCTTTAATCCAAAACGGGTATCTGAAGATAAAAGACGGGATCATTACCTGTGTGTGGCGAGCTGGGTCAAATCGAAGGCTTTCATCAATGCCTTGGTCACTCCAGATTGATAAGTGTTGTACTTCAAAAGCCTTGGAGTTAGACACCAGTTCCCCTCAGATGACCTTCCCATGGTCCTCAGGTCAGCATTAAAGCATTGTTTTTAATTGCTCTGGCTACTGGTACTGACATTGACAGGCTGTCTGACTGACTAACATCAGAACAAGGGCGTCTTCTATCTGTCTTCTATCTATGTCGGCTTTCATCAATCAGTCTAAATGGCAAAATATGTTGGAATCCAAAAACAAAAATACAAAATATAAATATATTGGATTTGGAGGCTATTTTTAGGCTGCTAATCAACTTTTTTGGAACATTTCGTGGAATGTTGAGACAAATGTTTCTTGTTTTGTTCCTAAATGAATCCGCATTTTTGAGCGAATCAATGACTCAATCATACAGGAGGATGGCTGCATCCGAAATTGCATAGGCTACTTCCCTAAACGATATAGTAGGTGTAAAACAGTATGTGATAAAAGAAGTATGTCTGAATCCACAGTAGCCTACTCATAAAATAATAGGGGAAAAGTACTCGGATTACCTAATTTTTCCAGCAAGATTCTGAAGTGTGAATAAGATGGACACTTTACTAGCCACGGAAGAGGATTTATGAATCACAGTGAAGCAACGTACCTAACACTGGTAGGTCACATGATAATGACAACATGGTGAATATAGTATATATGTCCAGATTACTTTCATACTTCACATAATCATACTAGAAAGTACTTTTTTAGAGGATGTAATTTCTTATTCAAAATAAGTACCTATACTGTATGTATGTATGAGAGTATGCGATTTCGGACACAGCCTGTGTCTTGTGAAGTGAATGATTGAATAAGTGAATGAATGGTTGAGTGAATGAATCAATGACTCATTTATAAAGACCTACATCACTTATCGCTAAATGTATCAGCGACTGAATAGCATGCTGTCATTTCTTTAAGGCAGAAATTGAAAGAACGAGAATATTTCATTGTTGAAAGAATCAATGTTTTTGAACAACTCAGTTTAAACGATTTAATGAATCGTTCATAGGCTGCGTCTCAATCAGCTCCCTAGTTCAGTAGTCAGGGTACTGATCAGGGAGTCGGCCATTTTAAGGGCTGTCTCAATCGCAGAATCCTTCTAGTGCACTGAAACGTCCCACAATGCACCGCAAAACCCAGGGTGCATCGATTCTCACTATATATGTTCCCTTAAAGTCCCAGAGAACCGGAAGTTGCAACTGATTTTATTTCAATGATGTGACATATTTCCAAGTGAAACAGAATATTGAATAGTGTGCAGGGTTTTACTTCAGCGCTCCTCCTCTCCATCTCTCACTCATAACAGACTAATGGTTGGAGGGGAGTGGTTAAGGAAATCCAAACCAATGAGTACATTGTCACAAGTCATCAGTGTCCCAATGTGTAGTGAGCCAGCATCCTTTTTCCAGTCCTTACCAGTGCCCGAATTTGTGTACACAATATACTGAATCACGAGCTCGGGAGCGATTCACTGATTCTGATTCATTCATAATATAAGACTTTAGACATCTGTGGCCATCTACATATAGGCTATTGATGCATAAACAAAAACCCCACCAAAAACACACATACTGTTTAAATCTTAGATTTCTGAATCCATCGGTATACAGCCATAATTAAAACAATTCAAACACATATTTTCTTTATTTTGAAGGAAAGTTTAAATATGGCAAGATGTCTTTGACTTATCTTGGATGTTGCTTTTTCTAAGTCCTCTGAGACAATTATAATAATCAGATCATAAATAGAGAGGGGTTTGCTTAAAAGAGCTGTATGTTCAGTTAATTACTATCCTGTGGCTGGTGAAGGAATGTTCACTTGCACAACTCACTTGCATAACCTGTTTTAGTGTCAGCCCATCAAATACTATATGCTCACATTTTCCATTCCAGCATGAGCAAAAACACAGTGCCTGTAATAAAATAACACCAGAAAGCACAGTTCAAACCTTTGACCCATGTAGGGTGTCTGTCGTCTAGGATCAATAATTGTATGAGATAGAGTCAAATTTTGATATATAAAGGATAGTCATTTTGGCGATTTTGTCCAGATGTCTTCTTATATGATTTTTATGCATTATAAGTATAGCAACACCTTTAAACCATATGCGTGTGAATAAGCCATTTGTTTGTTATGTTTTTAATTAAACAGGGATAATCTGTTTTATCTTCCTCACAATGCTTTCATTTGTTACACAACATTTCTTTTAAGCACCTTGCAATAATCCGCAATAATTCATCTGAAATACAGCTAAAGTAAAGTCATGTTGTGTCATATACAAACAGTAAGTCAGGGCTCCCATTTGATTTTTATCTCTTTGTAATAGGTATAATTACACCGATTGAGGTAATGAAATATTATTCTTGGAGAGGGCCATAGTGGAAGGGAAAAAATCCCCCTAATTTACACAAGCCTATTTTCATTTTTTTTCTGTTTAGAGAGACTACATGGTATTATGACTAGAAAAGTCATGTACACAATGAAAACAGTTTATCTGTTATCAAAAAACATTTGCAGTGTGCCATATTAAATAAAAAAAAGACACTCGCTCAAGACACTACATGTAGTAGAACATCCCAAAGATGAAATGAAAGAGCTGAGGAGCAGACTGTACATTAATACACATTTTTGTAAGAGATCGATAGCCAAGAATATAACAAAATAAAAATAATATTAAGTTGGGAGGTTCTTTGCCTCCACGTTGTGCATTAAAATCGTTTAATGCACAGCTAGCCGTAGATTATCCCGCTTATACCACAGCTATTTGCCAGCGTTGACAAGCTGTTATTGATGTCTGCAGGCAATTTATGATCACAAGTGTACAAATTACGTTAGAGCTAGCATTCTTCCAGTTTTGAATCAGACACAGAGATAAAATAGTGCGTAACAATTACATTACATTTAATTGAATGAATGAATTATAGCATTTATTTTGAATAATTTGAGATGAGTGTGTGAATTACCTGTGACTGTTCAGCGTTTCTCTGTTCATAATGCAGCTGTGAGTTTAATTACTTCAAAACCAGCTATGTTACTGCCGTTACTTAGAAATATAATGTGGCAATTCAGTAGCGAATATATTTTATTATTAAAAGTATAGGTGACAGCATTGATAACAAGCTTCTGTGCTCCTGAATGTTTCTGCATGTGCGCAGCGCAATCTCAGAGTGAGATGAATCATGTGATGTATGCATCTGTGCGCTTCAGTGAAAAGAGCATTAGAATAGAACTGTGATTAAACTGACTTGAAACTACCTGTGCATTAAACGGCATTATAAAACGGTTAGTTCAAGTCCTTGATTCGGATTGGTCAATAGCTGTGCTTTATTCATGATAAAACACGGCTATGACCTCTTCACCCAACGGTTCTGTTTATCACTACACAACACCTTTATCATTGATTCGTTCTCATTGATTGTTCATTGAAGCTTACTGTATTATGTAGAGTACAACAGAGTTATATGATAGTTAAAAGCCACAAATAATACAATTGTCCAGTAAAATTGAGAACATTTTGATTATACTACTTTTTTATTCCCTGTGGGACATGGATAAATGTGCCATTATTGGTGATTAACAATTGTTTAACTTTACTTGTGTAGACGTTTACAGTACTGCACAAACTGTTGTGGTGAGGTGTGAATGACAGCAGTGTCATTTGGTCTTCTGGAGAGAGAGGCAGCTCTGGATTGAGAGGTATTTTCTTATGAGGAAACACATAAAAAATGCATTTCCTTCATCTGAGTCTCTGTATGTGTGTGTGTGTGTGTGTGTGTGTGTGTGTGTGTGTGTGTGTGTGTGTGTGTGTGTGTGTGTGTGTGTGTGTGTGTGTGTGTGTGTGTGTGTGTGGACTGGTAATCCCTACGTTATGGGGACAAAATGTCCCCACAAAGATGGCAATATCCAAAATCCTTGTCCTTGTGGGGACATTTTTTGGTCCCCATGAGGAAAACATCTTATAAATCACACTAAGTGATGTTTTTTGAAAATGTAAAAATGCAGAATGTTTCCTGTGATGGGTAGGTTTAGGGGCAGGGGCAGTGTAGGGGGATAGAAAATACGGGTTGTACAGTATAAAACGCATTACGCCTATGGAATGTCCCCATAAAACATGGAAACACAACATGTGTGTGTGTGTGTGTGTGTGTGGAATTGCCATCTTCTCAGGTGCAGTTATAGAATCAGATCTCAGGCGTTTCATTTATCCAGTGCGGAAGTACAACCGATCTGAGATTATTTATAAATTGGAGCCAGAGTGAGGTATGGGTAGTGTGAATTTTTTTATCGTAACCCCTTTATGGGCTGATTTTCTTAAACCGTTCTATCAAGCTGGTATGTAGGTGTAATGAGTTACAAACGTTTTTTTGCATCATAGATATTTTGCAACCCATTTCTTTCACCTGTCAAAGTAAAGACATCCATCCAAGACAGGTGACACACACTACAGAATAACGAATTTCACATCAGGAATAAAATTTGGATATCAAAAAAAAAAAAAGAAGCATTTTCAGTCATGTCCAGCTTAAAGCTACAGTCCGTAACTTTTTCTGATTAAAAATTATCCAGAATAAATGTTTGAGCAAGTACAAAACCAGACAGTGTTCAAAACATCTTACCTTAACCCGATTCACAACGGTAAGCTTGTAATAATCTTATAATTTGGGTGGTACTGGTGGATTTATGCAATTCGAGCCGTGCCAAAACCCACGTGAAGATGATAATTCCGCAAATGACTGTAATTGACTGTTCGCAAAGACCCGCCACCCTTAGTTACTGTTGCTATGTCCGACAAGCCATGGCTCTCAAACCACACACGTTCTCACATAGAGAAAATACATCGCAGAGCGAAGAGGACACTTACAACAAGCCGACAGACAGGACAGAGCAAGTTACTTTTGATATGAAACAAAGTCTTAACTTTCAAATTTTGTCATTTTTTAATAAAATGTAAACAATAAATACCGTTTTGTGGCTCTTTAATGTGTTGTGATCCCTGTAGCGCCTCAGTTAAAGCTGCTAATTAACAGATCGTCTCTTCCTTCTAATTAACATGACTGAGCACTAAAATAAATGTTGTTTCAACCGCGGAAAGATGTCAGTACACAACGATTTTCAAGTTCACGTCCACCAACGTTAATCTACTAACTAACTCTTCTGACTGCTTTGTCGGACAATGCGGCAGATTCGGCGATGTGATTGGTCAGATCGCCTGTCAATCAAACTGCTGCAAAGGGTGAAAAGGCCGGAAATACTGCTTCCGGTTTCTCATAAGTTTCGGAATGTTTTTATTTTTTTTTACTTTATTAAATCTTTACGATACAAACAGTAAGAACACACAAATAGAGTCATTAATACAGAAACAACAAATAATAGACAAGAGCGGAGCCAGGGGGAGTTTCAAATAAATACATTAAAGATAGAGCATAACTGAATTGTTTTAGAAGCCTTCTTATCTTTTGAGTCATGGATGTAATTGATGTACTGTTCCGTCTCCTTACCAAAAGCAATAAAAGAAGGTTTAGAATTACCAAATTTGGCTTTGTGGATATGATATTATAAGTTTTTTCGAGTATGGGTCTATCTGACGTCAAATAGGGCGGAATGTCCTTGTATGGGATCTTCCCCCGGAAGGGCGCCGGAAGGGGAAGCCGGCTACGCTGCAGTCACAGGACTTCACGAAATCAACAATGACACCAAAGAAGTGTGTTTTTGGTTGTCAGGGCAAGACAACCCTGTACAGCTTCCCAAAGAACCCAGCGTTAATGGGAGAGTGGATGGAGTTTGTTTTTCCGGAGCAGCAACGGAGTTGTGCAAGTGTTTTTGTTTGTTCCCTGCATTTCGGCGACGGTTTATAAACAAGGTAATGTTAAAGTTCAACTCCGGATTTGTAGCTTGTCTAATGTTGAAAGATGGAGCAGTTCCAGCGATTAAGGTTTGCGGCCGTGTGTTGGAAGCAGGCATAAAACTGTGAGTAAAACGGCTTCAAATGTCTTTGTGTTGTTAGCTATAGTCTCTTCATTCAAATGCACTAACGTTACTATTCCATAGTTTTTCTATGTAAACACGCACTATTCTGACCATTCCGCTTGCTACTGCTAACATTAAATCGCATACAATAGTCCATAAACCAAATTATGTCCTCATAAACCACAAGTAAACACACAAATGTTGTAAAACTCGCAAGCATGACAAGCCGCTTTCAGTAAAGTTACATACCATTGAGACTTCTTACTGTTGGCCTAGTCGTCTGTGCTGCTTCTCCTGTTTAATTTCAGCCTAGATCTGATTCTGGATCATATATGTATGGCTAAATCTGATTGATCTCAATGATTTATTTAGGATAACGGTTGTTGTTTTCTTTCTCCACGTTTAAGGATGTCACAGCTTTCAGACGCTCTCAACGGAATAGCTCCGCGCGTCTTTAGTAATAAAACTAAAGACTTTTCGTAGATATGAAGGACTGTAAGCACATTCAACAATACACAGAAGAATTTATGATTGACTATTTTAACAGTACAGTCAAGTTAAGACAAGCATAAGCTAAAATGCAAAACTGCTCTTTTGACTAGAATTTGTCTGTCTTACTGGAGGTCTGAAGCTCAGTTATCTTTCCACAAAAGACTTGGAATTAATCCAATTAGTTGCATCCCTGCCTTATAGCAAATCCATCTGTGCATCTTGGTGGTCTGCAGCAGTTTCTCACCTGACCGCGGTCCCACAGGTCAGTGCATCAGTTCACAGAATACGGTTCAGAGATGAGGCTTCAGTGCGGCCTAATGTAGCTTAACATTCTGCTGCTGTACTGAAGGCTTGTCACTTAATCAGGCATTGGGGTGGGCTTTGATTCATCGTCTCTGGGTCTGTGAGATCAAACATTTATAATAGCTTGTTTTGTCTTTTATCATCTCATCTTTTAGTATATCTTCTGATGGATGGGTTACTTTGATTTTCATGTGCACATACTGTTATCCTGTCTATCTTTTTTTATTGATTTTCTATTAAATTTCATTTAAAATAAAAATGATGGGGAAATTATAACTCTTTTTTCTCTCTCTGCAAACTTATACAGAACAGCTATTTATTAGAATATATCCATAAGTAAACTGGCCACCGGACATATGCATTGAAATATGTTTAATTAAATATTTTATTTTTACCACTTTTATTATGAATTTTTTTAGTAGGCACCATAAGAAAGGGAAAAAGTAACAACAACAGGGGAACATTAGTACTTTTATAATATGTAATATAAATGACAAGAGCTTTATGGAATGCATCTCAAAATGTTTTCCGATAGCAAATCATCTCAACAATTTTCCTTTCACATCTAATGTTTTTCTATGCACAGAGACTCCTGTGAATAATGATGATCTTTTTCCATGATGGATCTTATTATACCCACATTCCATTCCCGTTCTCTCACCTATTCCATCTTTTATTAAGTGAGAAAAAAATGTATATCTTAAAGCTCAATGCATCCTTGAGCAAATGCATCACTTTTTTTCATAACATACATTTTTTATTTTTTTATTAACACATAGAAGTATACTGTTTAGTCTAAAGAGTGGCGGTGAAATAACAGTAAATTGTTGTTAAAGGTGCAAAAAATGCTTGGCAGCAAAAAACTTTTATGAACTAAAATGATTGTGTTCCCTCATTAGTCACAGTTCAACTAAACAATAATAAGATCTCTTTTTAATGCAAGGACTAATATATTTAATTTCTTGAACATTAGAGAATACATTGGACAAATAAACAATATAATTTATTCGGTTCAGTAATTGCAATTTATATGCACAATTCATAGTAGAGAGAATTGTTCCCCAACTCTGAGAAAAAAATGCACAGGTATTTTTATCTGAGGTAAAAAGGCTGACAAAAGCCCTTCGGCTTTTCATTTGTAATAATATGTTTGGCTTGATTGCATTCTCTGTGCACTAACTGTAGTTTTATTAATGAGCTTATGCTAAGCATAATGCCCAAGAGGAACTAATAAGGGTTTTTATACTGCAGAAGTGATGCAAATAAAAGTTCAGCATGGCTTCCTTTGATCCCTATTCAGTGAAATAATTGTAAGTATGAAGCATGAACGGTAAAGGTGCGTGTTTTGGACATTGTCCAAGCTAAATAAATTCAGGGGCTTATTTATATAATCACAGACTCATCCATTTAAGTCTGTCACACAAATATTAATGTAAACAATGTGCCAGCATTCTTTTTTAGTAATAGATGGTTTGTGCATTCAAATAGAGGCATGAAACAAAATGATACTGCAGTTTATCATTTTTATATCCATAATGTCAAGAAGAGAAGTGTCTTATCATCAGCTTTGTTTAGAACTCTTTATTTGCAGATGGATATATCTGAAATCATCTTTGAGCATTCCTCACACTCAAGTCCAAGAGTAACAATCCTTAGTGTTTTAAAACATGTGGTACCTGATCCATATAGTCTATGCAACTGCTCATTATATATTTGATTATTTTATCTGTATGCAGTGCATCCATGCATCTTCATATCTGCATGTGAATCAGAAAGTGATTTATGGACAAACACAGCCGTGGCAGAATTCAGACAAACAGTGACATAGCCTACTTGTTTGTGTTCTCCATGCATTGATGAAAATGTTTTCAACCTTAACGTGTCAATTTGATTGATGGGTGGGTGTATAATCATGTGTCATGTGCCGCCCTCCATCTGTGCGATAAGATGTGTGTTTTTTTGCCTGATGGGAACATCTGAGAAGACAGAACCACAGCAAACTGTCATATGACTGGAATCTTCCTGGTGACTTCATACTGTCCAAAAATTACCTTGCTTGTTTGGTTTTCAAAGTAAAAAATAATAATAATAATTAACTAAAAATTAAATTAAATAATGAATAAGAAATTTATTTAAAACGATATATAATAAAATCAGGATTAATAACAAGTCATCTATAATAAAACAGTACATTCATGGATAATAAAGCACCGTTATATTAATAGCCTACTGTACATGTACATCACATAGCTATAATATTCTTGGCCACACGAGGGAGCTCCACCAATACCGAGAGCACTATGAGAAGCTGCCAAGCTACATCCCTGTGTGAACTTCAGAGATTCAAGATCACCGTATCACCTCAATAAAAGTAGGTGAGACAACTCGAATTACCAATCCCTTATGATCAGCATAATACTGGTTCACCGCAGTTTCCTGTAGTCAATGACTGAGGCAACTGTTAGGCGACCATTTGTGCTCTGTGAAACAAATCGTGCTGAAGTGACGTTTCAATTATTTTCCACAGTTGATAATTGTTTTGCATAATGTTTTCATTTAAAACCTGTATCTTACAGTAATATTTATTCAAATGGTATTTTATAGCATTCCAGTTTGAATGTTTACCATCACTGTCTTTTTAATAGTTAGTAAATAACTGGAAAGCCTTTTGCGCATGCGCATAACAATATTTCGCGCCTGGGCAGTTTTGACCCTGTGGTCTTTTAGAAAGTAAACTCTTTTAAAACACACTTTTCACACAGTCACTAGTTTACTTTTGTCCACAAACAAATGTCCAACAATGGATATTCATATATAACTGGAAAATTTTAAAGTGTTGTGTTTACTATGCAATGGAGAAAGTTATATTTAAAAAGAAAAAATTTGAATGAAGTTGCTGACACATTTGTCTTGCTAAGGTGAATTTTGTCATTTTAGTCAAAATTCTAAATATACACCTTTATGTAAATGTTGTTGTATAATTTGGCAAAAACAATGTTATTCATTTTATATAATGCTATGTTAATATCGTGTTCACTCGATAAATGCTGAAATTATTTGTTTATTTCACTCTTTGTTGATGATGTTCAGCAAACATATATAAAATTATATTTGTTTTAACAAATTTACACAAGTGTTAAAAGTAAAGAAACACTGTCACGTCCGCCTTTTCTTGTAAATGTATGAGCAGAGTTGTGACGCTTGGGCTCATCTTTTTAGACCTCTGTGGAAAAGGTCGGAAGCTGGAGGACGTCCCCTGAGAGAAGTGGTTTTGTTATTTTCCGTAAATTGGGTTGTTCCCAGGAACTTGCGCTGATGGTGTTCCAAAGCAGGCCATGGAAAATACGCCACCTGTTAGGAGTGGTACCACTGTACGCGCACAGGACGATGTCCAGGCACTGGCCTGCCATGGACTATATTTGGATATCAGGGGCACTGCTGATGTCAAGAATGTTGTTCTTGTAAAAAAAAAAAAAAAGACAAAATCACAAAAGTAACTATAATTTGTTTCAATTCTGTGCCACAGGATATTATATACACAAACAGTTTTGCTAGACTTTTGTCAGCTTCTTTAGTATACTGCTGATATTACTGGAATAAAGCTCTTTATTGTACATGATATAAGTTTATTATGCAGAATCACACCATCTAAATGACTAGGGATGCATTGTTTAAGCTGCGCTGCTGTCTCACCTCAGAAAACACAGGGAATGTGGCTGCTACATGAGACTGTGCCTTTTGCATTTGGTCCATGCAACTGCACTTATGTCTTGTGCAATCCCTGGCATTGTGGAGCGTTAGGGCTGTGCACCCTCCATATCGACCCAATCTTTTTGCTCTGATAAGGGGAAGGGTGAGCACGTCTGATTCTCATCTCGCCCAGTCAATGGCCTACGCTGCCCGAGTACAAACACTTTCATTCATGCTCTCTTATCTCCACTTAAAGGCCTGAGATGTTTTGAGACACAGGGACTGTGTTCTTTGTTGGATGTGTGGGACAGTTTGGTTTTGCGTCTGAGTTATCGTTGTACTCAGTTGTATAGAACTGATGTAATGTGTTGATGTCATTTGTCAGCAGACACTATATTATAAGGAAATTGTCAGGAGGGAAAATGTCACTACATATGAAAGGCAAGACTTGGCCTGCATTTGAATTTGAACAGGCTTTTTAGTTTTTTTCGTTGAGAAATTTCCTTGTTGAAATGTGCTGAATTGTATTAATTAGCAATGAGCTCTTGATTAACCCTTGTTGTCTTTGCTGTTCCCCAGAGGCTGGAGAAAAATTGCTCTTCCGTGATGTTTAGAGAAGCGGCAACCTGTGGATTACGATGCGAGCCAACAGGATTCTGGCTTACGCAGTCTGTCAATCTGCAAGCTCATTCATCCACCCCGGTCGTGCAAGATCCCATCACACCTTAGAGTTGCTTTTGTCATGTAAGCAATACCAAGACAAGCAATTCTCTCCTGGGCACTTTTTGAAAAAGATGGCAAAGCTTCACTGATGCATTACAGTAGCGAGGCACTCGTTCATGTTTTGGCGTGTATATCAGGTGTGGAGATCAGATCAGAATTATGAAAATCATTTGCAAACTATTGAGAAAGCAAGTGGACTTTTGTAATAATATTAAGATCTGTGTTTCTCACCCATTTTTGTCTTTAGACTTGAAATGTTTTAAAGATGAAATCTAGGCTTGCTACCAAACTGTGCTCTGTGTTTTGACATGCAATGTCAGAAGCATTCCTAACGTGCATAGTCGCATCAAAGCATAACACACATTACATTCTATAGGGCTTTATCTTATGTTGTATTGTGTGTGTGTGTGTGTGTTTGTGTGTGTGTGTGTGTGTGTGTGTGTGAACATGTTTAATTTATGTATGTGGAAATTAACTGGAGCTCATCCAGAAAGCGGAGCATAAATTTTGTAAGTCACAAAAGAACATGTTTCATCATACTAAATGTCTAAAATTTAAATAAAAACTGAAAACAGACCCTCATGTTGATCCAAACTAGGAATGTCACGGTACCAAAATACCAAATACCAATCAAATTTTACCATTCTCTGTACCAATTTCAGTACAACAGCAAAATCTGTTGGAACTGTTTATTACTATGCACAATATAACGGCCACCGTATATCTGTATCGGCCGATATATGTTAATTTTAAATGTTATCGTTATCAGCCCGATAAGACAATTTGGCCGATATAATAAAGCCTTTAAATCATGGATTATTTTCTTCAGCTGAGACACTTCAAATGCGCACTGTTCGCCATGATCGTTTTCAATTGCTTAAAAAATTATTGGAATCACTTAAAAAATGAAAATACAGTAAAGAGCAACATGTGCAGCACAAGTCTGTCATAAAGGCTAAATAAAATATTAATGAGTCATAGTGTGTGCTTGGGACTTGGTTTTTAATAGTGAGACTTTTGTTTTTGTAATCAGGATCTCAAAAATTATACAAAAACGTGGATTTATATTGTTATTTATGATGGTGATCATTATTAGTAAATAACTCATATAAACATTTGAAGGCTAAATGATGTTTAAAAGTAAACATTGTTATAAAAATATAAAATGAGAAATAAGCAACCCTCTACACGCACCTAATAATAATAATTTGTATCATTAATATTAGTGTAAGTATTAATAAATTGAGATGTAGCTAAATCTACCATACAACAGTAGCCTAATATATTTCTGTCAATTTCTTTGCTAAACCAAACTTTTATTTTGACGGGTTGCCTTAAAAACCATCGAGTTTCTGTGGGTGTATGACCTATGATATGACTATAGGTTTTTCTCAAATGAAACGGTAAAATGCTCATGATGTGACTCTCAGAGCAGCTCTGGAGATGAAGTTCATGCATTCATTTCCTCATACAGTGAGACCGTAGTGGCTGAAAATGCTGCAAGCGTCACGCGTGCTTCACACCGTATCCTAACTTCCAAGCAATGCATTAGGCTGTCAGCGATAAGCAACTTGTCTATCCACACCAGATGTGACAATTATCCATTGTTGCTTTTAGTACGTTACAAAGCTGAAAGAGCACTAAATAGTATTCAAATACACATGCTTTTGTCATTAAATAAAGCACATTTACGAGTTCACACTTACATCAAATTAAATAGAGCAAAGATTATGCGTATTTGGCGTGCTGTCCGGGGGAGGGCGCCGGGCTCGGATTTTTAGCCCGGATTTTTAGCCAACCCGTGATACTCTAGAACTAGACTGTAATGCATTATGGATTGTGTTGAAATCTAATGAGAGTTTATTAAATCAAAGTGAGGAGATGGGGTGGTGGAGGGATGCTAAAATAAAAACGGTCAATGAAAGAAGGTAAATCTGTTGTGTATATACACACCTCTTATCGTTGATTAGATTGATTAGCTTAATGTGCTCCACTCGTGTTTAATTATCTGAACGTGCTCCTACTTGTTTAAATAGGTTACATTATCTGACGTGCTTCACTTGTTTAATTAGGTTTAATTATCTGAATGTGCTCCTCCCGAAATTTGTAAATAAAACATCACTAAACATTAACTGAATTTATCATGGTCATGTTTTGTGTTGTTGTTCCAGCCACGACGTTGCAGAAAAGAATTTCTCAAATAGAATCATTGCGTGTTTCCGTCACTGGTAGTTAGGACAAAAACTCTTAATTAACATGGAAAAGATACCTTTTATCGCATGTCGCGGCATAGTGTCTCGTGTAGTTAGGACACGGTGTCAGTGTTTGTGTGGGAAACTACTCACACAGAGACAGGCAGAACATGCAGGATTCATATTTAAATAGTCTTTTTACAGTTAGTTAGTCTGGACTGGAGCCCTGCACTTAGATAAACACAGAAGCGACTGAAAGCAGCTGCCTATTAGTAGGTACCGAATATACCCGGTACTACAGAAATGCTGGTATCGTGTCATTTTCTAAATTTCACATTTTCTAAATTTCAAAAATACCGGTACTTCTGATATCCCTAATCCAAACATTTATGACTGTCTTTCTCCTGCGGAACATACTGTAAAAGAAAATATAAAAGATGGTTGGAGTCCATATTGGACCCCATTGTATGAACTAAAACAATTTTTTCAAAATATCTTCTTTTTTTATTCCAAAAGAACACGTTTGGAATAGCATGAGGGTGAGTGCAGGATGACATTTTTAACCCTAATTACCCTTTACTTTTTAAAGGCCAAGGATTTTAAGGTTGTATCATCTTGAAATTTCCTTAATGATGATGACTAATGAAAGAGGTTTGGTGCAATGTCTTTATTCAGCTTTGTGTGAAAACCCCTAAGAGGTTTTTTTTATTTATTGTTTAAGTACCCTGTTTAGTGCCTTCATTTGCAGGTGATCTGTTAACGAGAGTTCACCAAACCACTACGGGAATTTCCATCAGCAAAACAGATAGGTGTTTTGCTTTTTCAACTCATATTGTTTATTGTTCTGTGAAGTTTTTTTTTTCTCCGAAATGCTTGCCCAAGGCATGTTATGTGCTCTCAAGAAAAACTTTTGTGTTAAAAGACTCCATTAGACAGTGCATAAAGATTACTTAACCAATTGTATTAATCGTGAATTCATAGCACACAATTATTTGCAATGAGGATGTGGAACAGCATGTTGTATAATTATGAAAATGAGGACGACCCTGAACGATAGCATTTCAAAGATTTCAAGCTGAAATACGTTCATGGCCTTGTCAGTCTCAAGCATCATAGTCCATTGCTTCGCTTACATAAACTAATTCACCAAAAAAGTTTGCTCCTACCAAGCAGACAAATGTTCTTTGTAAAGTGAAACTGCCAGACATACATAAAATTGATTGTTGAGATAAATGTCTGGTGGAAGTTGTTATACAAATCTTGTTTTCTCTGAGATTGTTGTTTGGCTAATTTCATTTATCTCATGGCTTACTCCGCTCAGCACTGTCTCAGTTTAAAGATGGTGTGATGGATCCAGTCATTCAGTCAAATCCTTACATGATTTTATTTAACATCACATTGAGATGCATTTTACACCCTGCACACAAACCATTGAGAGTGATCATTCAGCTTCTGTGAGCTCAAGTATCAGCCAATTGCAAGCAAATTGTTTAATGAAACCTCAAAGATGTGAATGTATCGCAGTGTTACATGCTCATTGTGCACAGATCGGAATGTATTTTGAAAGGCTTTCACTCAGGCTAATGGTTCAGATTGGGTTTCTTTCTCTCTCCAATATAGGCCTGGCCCAGAAACCACTAATGGTAGCAGTTTAAACCTTAGACTACTCAGTTGCTGCCCACCTCGAAATGACTAAGTTGGCTGTGCCTGAAAGACAGCATTGTGTGTGTAAAAACTACTACGGTGACAGACAGCGGGACAGGCCTTGGTGGACTTGCTTGAGGTAGTTTTGACTTAGAGATTGTGTAAAAGTGTTCATTTTAATGCAGTGTTTACCATTATTATTATTCAAATTATTTAAATTTCACAGCAAATTTTAGCCTTTCCAGTTTTATTTCTGCACTGCTAAAGCAAAAAGCATTGAGAGACTGAAAATAATTTTCTATTTTAATATATTGTAAAATTACTCCTATATATTAATCCTGTAATGGCAAGGCTGAATTTTCAGCATCATTACTCCAGTCTTCAGTGTCACATTGTAACGGCTGGAGGTACCAGGAACAGGCTGAAGACTCAGGAGATAATACTCAAACAGAAACTTTAATCAAAACTTCTCAGGAACATGACGACAGGCAACGGAAACACAACTGACTAGACAAAGACAGCGTGAACAAGAGGAACTTCAATAGTGAACTCAAACAAGATAATTAAACAGACACAGCTGAACTAAATTAACACATAATGACGGTGACCATGGAAACAAGGAGTGGCGGGAAACTTAATAAAGGAACAAATCAAACACAAGCAAAACAGACTGAACATGTGACACACATGATCCTTCAGAAATCATTCTGACATGGTGATTTGATGTACAAGAAACATTTCTTATCATTATTAATACTAAAAACTCATCCATAGGCACCAATGTATTTGCAGTCCGTGTGTTTCTCTACACAAAAAACTTTTGTGTAAGGAATTCATCAAGCGTACCATCAAACGGAGAAAAAGACAAGTGGTGTGAATCGTCACTGGTCTCGCGATTCAATTCGATTAAGATTACCATGTCAGCGATTCGATCCGATATCACGATGCGCTGCATCCTCAATTTTCAATATTACTGCACGTGGCTACATATTTGTCATTGAATAGAAGCAGTCAGAAATAAGAACTCCCTTTTTATTCAAACTGCTCCAAGAAAGGAGACTTCCTGTCTGAACATAGCAGATGACAGGAGCATTTAGAACTAACAAACCCTAGTAAATACTAAAACCACATGAAATTGTCAACAAGTAGTGTACTTAAGTTACAATAATGCTTGCACGTACGCGCATGCAGCCTTGCGCACACACACACACACACTTGCACGCAGCCACACATACACGCACGCTGTAAATGTTAAAATAGTGGGTGCAATTTTTATCACTCGCTTTTGTGATTCACCTCCCTCCGCTATTTTATGCTAGCCATTCTCGCATGTGAGCGCTTCTCGTATGTGACGAATGATTTCGGATTAGATTTCAGAGGCTATAATCGATACATTTTGACACCCCTATGAAAATCTAACACCAAGTATAAGTAATTACTGAATAATAAGAATGTTCAAATGTTTTATGGGGCATTTGATGCGTATGTAACATTACCCATTTATCATTTGCTCATGGAAGCAGAGGTGACTAAAATTTGCTTTTATTTGGTTGGTATTGTTTTGCCCTTCCATTTTTGGTATGGAGTGTGGGCACCCAACGACAGAAAATTAAATCGACACAGATTGTTTCTCTTAAAACTGTTGCAGTAGCAAATATGATATACTTCCTCATCCATATAACCATTTATTACAGTTCCCTATAGCCGACGATCGTTCTGCAGTATGATATGAAAACTCTTGTTTTACCCTCCTCCCCAGCTCCACCTGGAGTGATCTTTTAGGGGTCTTCTCTAATTTTCTTGCAGCAGCTTGTTTCCTTATATATGTTATTTTAAATATGCTGAACAAATCCTTGTATTTGCTTAGCAGCAGCAGCATAGCATAATTTAGAGTCAGAACTATTCGTTTTATAAAATGTAATACTTGGTTGTTTTGTTATAAAACAATACAAAAAGATTTTATTAGACTGTTAATTTATACACATGGTCTGAGGTATTCTTTCAATGCTGAATATTTTGATTGAGGTCAATCTTGCCTCCCAGGATGTAACTCCTCGGTCTGTTTACTATGCGTGAAGCACTGTACCATCCACGTACTGCACAGCCGGTGTGTTCGAAATCAACATGAGGATCATTGAGCCTGCAGTTTCCATGGTATTTGTGCTTTTTGAAACCCAGCCAAATGTGGGAGATGAATATCAGCCAGGCATCATCAATCTTCCGATTTTTCCTCTCCAAAAACAGTGCTTTGTGCTGAGGAAAGTGGTTGCACACTTCACACTTTGACGAGGAATTCCACCAGTGTTTCATTGTAGTTGCATAGTCATCCAGAATTCAGGTCTTATTTACTACTGAATATTTTACATTTACAATGTAAAAAAACTACAGCTTTCTGCAATTTGGCAAGTTGTCAGATTATAAGTGCCCCCAAAATGTATCTTGACACTTAAGCCACACTTTAAAATGTATGGATGTCATTCCATTAGATTACAGCATATCAAACTAATGTGCCATTTATTTTAATGAATGATAGCAGAAGCACTTTACAAGCAAAAAAAAAAGAAAAGAAAAAAAGAAGTTTATTAGGTTTTAGATGATGAAGTAATAAATATACTATTCAAAATTAAAACTTTTGACACTTAGTTAATGTGATGAACTGCATTTGTGAACTTCATATATCCACTAAAATGACCAGTTTATTAAAAGTTCAGAAAGCTCGTTCTGAGAAAAGCTAGTTTATTTGCCAATGCCACTTCATTTGATATTTTTTTATCTTAAGTCATATCATTCATACAGTTTAAGTGCCAAAATACTTTGTGGGGCCATTGCATATAGTGACTCTAATACATCAAAACCAAACAACAGCAAAAAATCGCAATCCAAGTCTAAGTCAAGGTTATTGCGTTAGGGGTCATTGCAGAGTGGAATGATGGGGTGCCACCTGACCAGCCAACAAAGCCTGCCAATGCTTCCGTTCCATCAGATGTCTTTCGACACAGCCCTAAGACACTCCGCTTCTGCTCCCCTTGAAGAGAAGCTTGAGGATTTTTCCTTCTTTTAACCTGAGTGGCAGGCATCTGCGCTCTTCTGTTTACTAAATAAGCCACGGGAGCTCAAGAATTCATTTCATGTAATAGTCATCATAACATCAGGGAAAGATACTCTGTCTGGTGAGAGATGACTCATCTTTCACAGAGAGAAACTGAGAGCTAGTCAGTGCAGGTATAATTAGGGAGGTTTAAATGATGAAGGGATTTTGGGTAGAGCTAATAAAGCTTCAATTTTTTGATGTGACCTTTGATAATGAAATTACAAGTGCTAAATCAAAACATTCCAGGGAGCTGAACCTTACAGATCATAAAACTCTCCGTGAATGAAAGGTCACAGACCTCCCTCAGCTTGCTGGACGGGTAACAAATCTACCTTCAGCATAATTTAGAAAAAAAGTCATGCTTGATGCAATATTAAATGTACCAATATTACCATAGTCTTTCTAGAATGTGGTTGGAAAATATAGTTCTGCATATTCACAGCTTGAGTTTTATTCACTAACAAATGACATCGCACTTGTCTTTAGCATTATTAGTTACAACCAGAATTTGGTTACAAGACAAAATGTTGACCAACTGCTTTGCTCACACTTGCACTATTTACTCTCGAGTTCTTGGGCAGGTGGAAAAGTGAGTTCTTATTTACTTTGGCTCTGAGCTTATCAGCAGAGATGGAAACTGTTATGAAAGACATATTTGTGGGTGGCCTTTTGCATGTTTTGTGGTTAATGTGCTTGCAGACAACTTAAGCCTTTATGTTCACCAAGCTGTGTCCGTGTACAAAGAATAAATGTATTTCAAACTTTTTTCAGCGACATGCGATAACATTTTGTGATTGTCATCACGTGTTCCCAGTGTTGGGAAGTTCATCATTCAGATGGGTCTTTCAAACTGTTACTCTTGAACAAAATCTTCTTTAGTTGCCTAGATCAGCATGTGCGATTCAGCTCCTCATGTATACTGTACTACTGTTTAGGGTCATTAAAGGTGCAGTGTGTAGTATTTATGTCTATTGACAGAAATGCAAGTCAATATAAATAATTATATGTTTTCAGAAGTGTAAAAAGACCTTATATAATGAACCGTTTCTATCTCCAAGCACCGCCATTTTGCAACGTCATGTTTCTACAGTAGCCCTAAACGGACAAACTGCTCTCCAGAACACTAGCTACTCTCTGTTTTCTCAGACGACGACATCTTTGTCCTGTGTTGGCCACCGTAGCTCCTCTGTGTGCTTTGAGGAAGGGGTGAGTGGTAACCAACCCCAATATCATAAAGCAGTCCTTTTCACTGATAGTTGCGAATGTATGTCTACCACTTTATAGCAAACTCTGCTGGTTGACACATTTTACCATCAAAAAGTACATACTATCATACTGCCCAGTCCAGTTCATGAGCATTTTTATGGATAAAAAACCCCCAAAGAAACTCACATTGAAGCTTACATGAAATCCATCTCCCTGCAGGCTGACTTTGCCTAAAATTTGTTCCCATCTCAAGGTCAATGCTCTGTGATTGTTTAAGTAAAACAGACTGCTTTGTAATTGATACAAAAATATCCTTCACTTTACGGAGCCTCTATAAAAGGGAATTAATTTGGGGATTAAGGAAACTGGAGATGGGAAGAGAACTACCTCTGGTGAATGCTCTTTAACCCAAACTTTCAGCACCTGACTGGGTACAACAAAGGGTAATGGTGGTGATGACGGATGCTGCTGCTGTCTCTCTGTGTGGCGCACAGTCTGCGCCTGTTTTAGTGTCACGGTTCTCAGAGGCTCAGACTGGCTGCTACATTACCCCCAACTCTCAATCAAAGCCCACTGTCAGACCCCGGGCAAACACAGGAGTGTGTTTCATGTGTTTGTAGTGGTCTGAAAAAGGAGTCGGTCAATCCAGTGGATACATAGAGTTATGATTACAGGTGTCAGACTTGATTCTTTTCGTGACACACTTCACATTTCAAATTATATTTGAATTAAAGTTTCATTCACAGGTTCATCAAACAGTAAAATTACAATTATTGTAAAGCAAGAATGCATTCAATTAGAATTTAATTAAATGATCATTTGAATTGATAGACACATTTTCAATATTTCATTAAAGAATGCCATTCAGTTCTGCTCATCTTACACATCCCTAAATATGAATTTAACTGCAATAATATTATAAAAAAATGTTTTCATTTAAATTCATATTTAATTAAAAAAATATGTATATAAAGTATAATTTATGTAAATTATTTGTAAATTATTACAAACCTTTATATTATTATTATTTATTTTATATTTATATGTTATACCATTTAAAAGTTAATGCTCACCCAGGCTGTATCTGGCTGTATTTTGTACTTTATTTGATCAAAAATACAGTAAAACTGTAATAATGTGAAATATTATTACAATTTTAAAAATATTTTCAATATTTATTAATTTATTTACTTACTTAGGCTACTTAATTAAATATAGTTTATTCCATAATAGCAAGGCATCATTACTCCAGTCTTCAGTGTCATTACTCAATCATTGTAATATGCTTATTTGATGCTCAAGAAATATTTCTTATTATTATCAATGTTGAAAACAGTTGTAAATATTGAAAACTGACTAAACTTTTTGTAGGAAACTAATATACTTTTTTTCCCCCAAGATTTTTTGAAAGAAAAGCCTTTATTTGAAATAGAAATCTTTTATAACTATAATATTTATAAATGTCTTTGTAACTTGATCTATTTAATGCATCCTTGCTGAAAAGAAAAAGCTATAATTTCTTATAATAAAAAATCATACTGACCCTAACAGTACTGTCTGGTGAACAGTCATGTATATGAAATAATGTAATTAAAAAAAGGCTATAAAATACATTTAAAAAGTGGAACGATGGAATAAGAGACAACAGTATGAGACAAAACATTCACAAAAAGAAAATAAACGTGAAACTTCTACTTTTCGAGTAGAAGTTTAAACTGCAATGCAACTCTTCAGTGTAACAAAGCCGATTCCAAGCATTGGTTATAATAAAAGGCATTTTTCTCCTTTAAGATGGAATCTTCCTCGGGTTACAGCCTGTGCTGCAACACGTCTCGTCAGATAGGCACAACTTGCGGCCAATTACAGGAGGAAGCCATGTCTTCTGCTGGGTGATTTACGCCTTGTGCCCCAACCAGGAAAAATGCAGAGTATTGCTCTGTTAAATCAACACCGCAGAGTATCGTGGCCCAGGTGATGAATGTTACAGCAATTTATTGAGCATTAAGACCAGTTTTTATGCCCACAGCCTGCCACTGATACATCCGTTGATGGTAATGATGAGACTGCGGTAGGTGTTTGCAGGTGTAAACAAAGAGTTTTCCGTGCAGAGAGTAACTGTAAGAAATCAAGCTTGCCTGTGTGGCTGCAGGGCGGAACACAAAGCGCAGTGGTGGTAGCCATCATCGACTGAGCAAAACTCTAAGCAGCTGGTGACAGATCTGTCGGGATGCATGACCACTTTACACCGTGTGTGCGTGCGTGTGTGTGTGTGTGTGTGTGTGTGTCTGTGTGGGTCACACACTATTTTTACTGGAGACTTCTGCACAATGCACCTGAGGAATTCCAACAGTGTCCAGTGGTAAAAAAGCAGCCTCGAAACACTCACTCACACAAGTAACATGCCTCTGGCACTGAAGTCATAAAAACAAGTATTTAGTCTTGCTCTTGTCGGCTTTCAATATTAGACTACCATTCATCACTATTTCATTTGTTAACGTGAGCTATGATGCGTTTTCTCCGCCCATGTTTGCGAATCATACCTCGTTAATAAGCACATGTTATTTGATCATATGGAGGTGGCTCGGGATTCCTTTGGATCAGTATGTCAAATGGTCTTCAGGAGTAAGATATCAAATAATGCCCATATTTAGAGTTAAGAGTTAGGAATTACTCTGAGGTCAAATAATTTGTTTTCACATTAGCTCATCTCCAGGCTTCATTCCTATCCTCTGACCAATAAAGTGTACTCAGGTGCATTCTTTCATCTTGTGCAAAGGCAGAGAATGTAAAGGTGTTCAGATATCAAAAACGATTAGCCTTTCCATGCTTCACGTCAGGCTGGCTCCCAGGTAATGACGCTTTGTGTGATCATCATTTGGAGATGTCTGACTGGAGATTAATTTGATGTGGCTGTTGTGTGTTCTCAATGATTGCAAATATCCTTTGATGCATCTTGCTTCGGCAGAGTGAATAAAAGAAATATGACTTCTGTAGCCTGACGTAAGGGATATGGAACCAGTTTATGGTACATATTGGCCTGTTTACCCAATTGCATAGACCGTGTTCCCTTATTGGTGACTTTGCTGGAAATATTTCACAGGCCTGCTGTTATTATTTTGTTCAATTATATGATCATTTATAGTATGGGTCATGATGGTCAACTCTAGTTTATCTAATGTTTATATACATTTTTATTTAATTTAGAAACTATCATAATTGACAATGCTTCTTTTTATTTATTTGTACTTTTTTTGTATTGGTGAGCTGTGCTTTATCAAGTAAAGTATGCAGTAAAGTCTTTAATTGTTTAACAATCATATTAGAGTTACTGGTTAAAATCATATTAAAGCTATTCAAAGTACTTCGTTATATTATTTAAAATGTATAATTGCACATCCCTACTTAATAGGCTACTACCTGAATGTTAGCTCATAATGATAATTTCTATAAAATTATAAAGTAGAAATAGAAAAAGAGGTCAGGATATTTGATAGACAGTTGTTCACAAGGGGTTTTCCATTGATTAATCCACATCAAAGCTGAATGAGAGAGGCAAGTCACAGTTCATCACCCCAAGGCAAATCCAATGCCTGAGTCAGAGCATGTTTGAGAAATGGCAGCCATCAAATGAAATAGTTTCATACCGACAAACATGATTGGTTGAAGTTTTTGACATCCAACCAAAACTGCATGTACATAATTCTGGTCTTTTTACATTCCCAGTCTGCAATCGTGATACCGATTCATCCATTCTGGATCCATCCATTCCCATCCAATACCACTGCAGCTTCGGAGATAAGTCTCTTCATATAGCACAAAGGCAGAACAATCTCTCACCTTGATTAAAAGCTTCATGTAAAAACATATTAGGTGGTGGAAGTATGACCGCCTGAGGGTGGAAGGGTAGAATTCACTGTTTGCTTTGTGAAGAAAAGGGAGAAAAAGAGAGGGAGAGGTAATGGAAAGTTCAGTAGCAGGTGAGACTCACCTGAGAAAGCGAGTGACCTGTAGGCCTGTCTGACTCTGACTGCAATCGGGGCTGGGGAAGGGAATCTGTTGACAGACACTCAGATATCTCAGGCACTATGGAAAAGATAAAGGCAACATTGTTGTACGGAAGGGGCTGGTCTTAATCTGGGTGAGCTGAAGATCAGTATCATAGCTAGTGGGAGTATTAGTACTTGGTGTTGGCCGTACTGTGCTGGAGAAAGGAAAATCCCTTTTGGTGTGTTAGAGATGGAAAAATGTGGCTGTTTTTTTTCCTCAGGAACATTTTTGTAATCATGTACGATGATGAGGACATGACTGTTTTACCCATATCTATGTTCACACTTCACAAAAATAAAAAAAATTCATATCGGAACTTTAGAACTGTCCTTTGGTCATCCTTTTGTTCAGAGATTGTTGTCAGTGTCTGGTGTATCATCATCGGTTGCGTTAGTAATGATGTAAGTATCAGTGTGATGCCACAAGAGAACAGAAAACTGGAAATTTCTATCTTGACATCTTGGTGTGGAGATAAGCTCACGTGAAAGAATATAATTGACATGAAAAATATACTGTGCCCAAAACTGACTTGTCAACTATAGTTTATCTAACAATCGTATTAAATCATATTAAAGTTACTGGTTAAAATCATATTAAAGCTATTCAAAGTATGTCGTTATATTATTATATCATTGACTGTACACTACATATAACTGTAACATAATTTTTATATAATGAAAGATTATGCGAAAACAAGAGTATTTAGAAAATATTGTGCACTTTGCATATTCATTTGCTGCATTGTGAATGTGGTTTCCATTGTTTCTAAACAAGGTATTTTAGGTGGTTTTTATGCCATGACTACTAACTAAATGGATTTGAGTTAAATTTGCCAAAAAACGCCTGTCTGAACAAGGTGCTAGAGACTGAGAATAATAAGTATCCAATTAATCAGTTCTCTTTTAAGACGTGATGCTGACTAAGCTAACATGCCCATCTAAAAATATCTTAAAATTATTGTTTATACTGCTTTTCCCAGCATATAATTATATACCTGTAGATACACATTGACTTTGCACTACGATTAATTGCTAAATCCAGGATGTAAATGGGTAGATGACCATCTGATAAGAGTGTATGAATGAACATGGTCTAGCAGTGCATCCCTAGGGCCAGGGCATATAGACATAATCCATCCGTCAGGTGATAGTAATCTGGGTTCAAAGAGACACAGACTGCCCTGTCATTAGGTAAGAGGTTATGATCTATAATTAAAGAAATTAAATAAATTAAAATCTCTCTGAAAAGATGGAAAGTTGATGGTGTAATGGCATGTTGATGTGAGATTAGTCACAAGGACCTGTGTGATGAAGACATGGCAATTGGAAGATATGCACACATACACAAAGTTGGGCAGGGCCAATTTGGACAGCATGCTGAAAATGAATGACATGAACCAGGTGTTGAACTTCCTGAATATAGATATTAAGCAGGCCTGTCAAACACTGTCCTTCCCCCTCTCATTAGACTCAAATACCTGCCGCCCTCACACATTCAGAAACATGCACTATCTGAGTCTTGTTAGGCAAACCGCTTCTCTCATTACAGACAAATTTAAATGGCAATCGCAATGTGTTTAACATCTGTAATGAGATGTATTTACGTATTCAGTATGTAGGAACTTCAAATTTGCTGTAAATATATATATATATATACTTATATTGCTAAGCCAAGCACACTACTAATGGTCCAAGTAGAGATGAGGGATTTGACCGAAACTTTGGAAATGACTGCTACCTCGAGACAGGAACCACTTATTAGCAACCACATAACCACACCCAGACATGAACCACAACACCCTAGT
The DNA here is from genome assembly GCA_023029165.1 of Gobiocypris rarus. Lineage (NCBI taxonomy): Eukaryota > Metazoa > Chordata > Actinopteri > Cypriniformes > Gobionidae > Gobiocypris > Gobiocypris rarus. The sequence goes on along the minus strand of CM040931.1, from coordinate 12,998,628 downwards.
ACCATTGCGGTGACATTTGCATGGTAAGCATCATTGACGTTTTATTCAGAAAATGTAAATATCTAGTTTACCCATTGTTATTTTCTGTACTTTCTTAACTTTTCTATGGAAGCTTGGGGTTTTCTACCCTACTGACTCAGCCAACCAGGTATTCCCAATAGCTTTTTTTAAGGGTGTGTTCACAGAAAATCACATTGTCTGATTTTTAAAGAATTTATTTGCAAATTATGGTGGAAAATAAGTATTTGGTCACCTACAAGATTTCTGGCTTTCACAGACCTGTAACTTCTTCTTTAAGAGGCTCCTCTGTCCTCCACCCGTTACCTGTATTAATGGCACCTGTTTGACCTCGAAAGACACCTTTCCACAACCTCAAACAGTCAGACTCCAAGCTCCACTATGGCCAGGACACCAGAAACAAAATTGTAGACCTGCACCAGGCTGTGAAGACTGAATCTGTAATAGGTAAGCAGCTTGGTGTGAAGAAATCAGCTGTGGGAGCAATTATTAGAAAATGGAAGGCATACAAGACCACTGATAATCTCCCTCGATCTGGGGCTCTATGCAAGATCTCACCCCGTGGGGGCAAAATGATCAGAAGAACGGTGAGCAAAAATCCCAGAACCACACGGGGGTACCTTGTGAATAACCTGCAGAGAGCTGGGACCAAAGTAACAAAGGCTACCATCAGTAACACACTAAGCCGCCAGGGACTCAAAACCTGCAGTGCCAGACGTGTCCCCCAGCTTAAGCCAGTACATGTCCGGGCCCGTCTGAAGTTTGCTAGAGAACATTTGGATGATCCAGAAGAGGATTGGGAGAATGCCATATGGTCAGATGAAACCAAAATAGAACTTTTGGTAGAAACTCAACTTGTAATGTTTGGAGGAGAAAGAATGCTGAGTAGCATCCAAAGAACACCACACCTACTGCATAGCATGGGGGTGGAAACGTCATGCTTTGGGGCTGTTTTTCGGCAAAGGGACTAGGATGACTGATCCGTGTAAAGGAAAGAATGAATGGGGCCATGTCTCGTGAGATTTTGAGTAAAAACTTCCTTCCATCAGCAAGGGCATTGAAAATGAAACGTGGCTTGGTCTTTCAGCATGAAAATGATCCCAAACACATCGCCCGGGCAACGAAGGAGTGGCTTCGTAAGAAGCATTTCAAGGTCCTGGAGTGGCCTAGCCAGTCTCCAGATCTCAACCCTATAGAAAATCTTTGGAGGCAGTTGAAAATCCATGTTGCCCAGTGACAGCCCCAAAAACATCACTGCTCTAGAGGAGATCTGCATGGAGGGAGGAATGGGCCAAACTACCAGCAACAGTTTGTAAAAACCTTGTGGAGACTTACAGAAAACCTTGGACCTCTGTCATTGCCAACAAAGGGTATATAACAAAGTATTGAGTTTAACTTTTGTTATTGACCAAATACTTATTTTCCACCATAATTTGTAAATTAATTCTTTAAAAATCAGACAATGTGATTTTCTGGATTTTTTTTCCTCATTCTGTCACTCATAGATGAGGTGTACCTATGATTACAGGCCTCTCTCATCTTTTTAAGTGGAAGAACTTGCACAATTGGTGGCTGACTAAATACTTTATTGCCCCACTGTATATCACTGAAACCCTGGATTTTGGTGATCATGTTTTTACTCTTGAATCCATTTTGCATAAATTGACTTGCTTCTTTCATGACGTTCTCTTTCTGCACGATCAGAGGCTTCAGAAAGTGACAGTTCTTTCATCACACCCTGCAGGAAATTAGTGGCGTCCTGCTTCTAACAGCTGCGTGATGTGCTACTGATCCAAAGGAGTGCTCACCCACCGTCGTGATGGGTTTAGACTGCTCAGTAATTTTCCTGTTGTCTGGCCCCATCACGCTCGCAAAGGCATAATTAGACTCACACTGAGTTTACCTGCAGTTTCCACAAAAAAAACACCAGCTTGAAGTTTCTTCCCTCGGCTCAATTTTTGTGGTCAAGGTGGTTGCCTGTTTGCTGGACTTCTTTTGTCTGTTAAAATTCTTCTGAATTCCCCCAGTCTCACTCTGATCTGAAGTTACCAAACACGTTTGAGAAAATTATGTGGTCTGGGCAGATATGGAAATCAAAGGAACCCTGTTGGGGTTTTCCTTCACCAGAAACCATTCCATCCTTAATAAGTGGAGAGCCTGTTAGCCAGAGATACTGTCAAAAATGATCTTTGATCACAATCTTTGATATTGGAAGACCATGTACAATACAGGTATGTATTTTTTTCATATTCATGGGTGGTACTTCACAAACGGCACTCTTAAATCTGATAAATGGTATGAAATGTGTAACTTGTGTCAGTGCAAATGCTTGACTTATCTGTGATGAGGGTGGAAAATTAAACAACCATTTATACACAGCCAACAAAATCCTGGTGGAAAATGGAGAAGCTAAATATTTTTCTTCAAGGTGTGTTAAACTAACATCACAACAGCACCTAACCTCCCGTTTTCCCCCATGCCTTTTTTCAAAGGGCACATCTAGACATAATTGTTCATTCCATGACTTCACACGTCTTTTTTAGCATTAGGTAAATATATGTTTTGATTGAGAGCTTTGATATTTAAACAGATCACACGTCTATGGAGAAATTTAGCTGGGTGATTAATCAGTTCTGCCTTAATAATGACATAAAACTTTTTTTGATATATGGTATAATGACATATTAAAACTCCATGTTCCAGCAGGTTTGCAATAGCCTTAGGTACCTCATAAAATACACAGCCAGACCGAAAGTGTGAATCATCCAGTCACATGGATAATTCACACTTGATGCGGAAATCATACTTTGTCACCGCTATTATCCCCGCCGAACCAGACACTCAGATCTATAATGTCTTGCTGCAGTGTAGCTCTCAGGTATCTAGTTTTCAGGCTTTTACCTCTGCTGTTGATAGACAAACCATACCTGCTAGGAAGTTCAGGCTAGTGCCATTAGTCTTTCAGCATTTAGGAGTATGGCTTCAGAGCAGCCTTGCTGAATGCTACTCCTGTAGTGCTTCGTGTTGACTGCCATGCTTAATTAAGATATCCTTGTCTGTTAGCAAACATTCCATTGTCTGAGGCATCTTTCTCTCACTCTTTACAACACTATCAACATCCATGCAACCCCTCGATGTTATCTCCGACCATAGATCTGGGTGACAAATTAGTGCATAGGATGAAAAGAATGGATTATATTGATGTCTAGTTTCAGGCCTGTAATTCACACCTCTTGGGCTTCAAGCTTTCCACATCTAGTTATAACGCAAAATCGTCAAAACTAACTGAAGAGCAAGCTCAAGTCACATACATGTCCACAAGGCACAAATATTTCCACTGTCAGCGCAAACATATGTCAACCATCAGACCAATATAACTGTAGTCTGCTCACAAATGTCTGCCGTATACCCTGATAAAGAATTGCCCCGAGGTGAGAGCGCTTTTCCTTGTAAACTTCAGTAGCATTAAAAGTTTTAAAAGCCAAATAGTTATATTAGAGATTTCAAAGATGCCAAAGGATTCTTTTTCCCCATCTGCATTAAAAGTAGTGCAGAATTGATAATAAAAGAGAACATTTTGGCTAGGAAATGCTGTAAAACAAAATATATTTTAGAGCAGGAAACATTGAAAATTAGAAAAAAATGCCTATAAAAATGGCAATGTAAAAATCTAGTGTAATTTATTTTGATGAGTTGATTTAAAATATTTCATATAAAAAAGTATGAATATATTTCTATGCCTCACAGAGGGTTAAAAATGCCCAGTGGGCAAGTAATTAACAGTCCTTTATTAAGGAAAATAAAATTGAAATATTAAAACGAATTTAGAAACATACTGAAACTCTTTGGATATAGTAATGTTTGCTGATGTATGACTGTACCTTTACCTTATCTTTACAGTTATAAACATAATATAATGTTTATGTATTGTTAAATAACCTTTCATGCGCACTCCAAATGGATATAATTGCTCCTCTGAGGAGTATAGTTGTGTTGCGGCGATTGGCAGTGTGTGTGAAGGTGTGTGTTGTGTGTGCAGAGCAGGCAGGTGACAGCGGAGTGATGACAGGTGTATACACAGCTGAGACAGGTGAGCGTTGGACACTGTACTAGGCGGAAAGCTTTGATTTGGATTCAAACAACAACTACAGACCACCAAGTCTAAAACAAAGACTTCAAAGTCCTGGTGTTGTGCCGTAAACTCAAACTTGTCTTGTGGCGATGTGACAGGTCGCAAGTTTTGGGTCAGTGAGATTTTGTGTTTTTTATAATATTAAATCTGTTTTACATAAATGCTGTTCTTTTTAACCTTTCATTCAGTAAAAAGCATGGTTTCCACTGAAATATTAAGCAGCTCAAGAAAAAAAAAAAAGATATATACAGGTCCTTCTCAAAAAAGTAGCATATTGTGATAAAAGTTCATTATTTTCCATAATGTAATGAAAAAAATTTTACTTTCATATATTTTAGATTCATTGCACACCAACTGAAATATTTCAGGTCTTTTATTGTTTTAATACTGATGATTTTGGCATACAGCTCATGAAAACCCAAAATCTCAAAATATTAGCATATTTCATCCGATCAATAAAAGAAAAGTATTTTTAATACAAAAAAGTCAACCTTCAAATAATTATGTTCAGTTATGCACTCAATACTTGGTCGGGAATCCTTTTGCAGAAATGACTGCTTCAGTGTGGCGTGGCATGGAGGCAATCAGCCTGTGGCACTGCTGAGGTGTTATGGAGGCCCAGGATGCTTCGATAGTGGCCTTAAGCTCATCCAGAGTGTTGGGTCTTGCGTCTCTCAACTTTCTCTTCACAATATCCCACAGATTCTCTATGGGGTTCAGGTCAGGAGAGTTGGCAGGCCAATTGAGCACAGTAATACCATGGTCAGTAAACCATTTACCAGTGGTTTTGGCACTGTGAGCAGGTGCCAGGTCGTGCTGAAAAACGAAATCTTCATCTCCATAAAGCTTTTCAGCAGATGGAAACATGAAGTGCTCCAAAATCTCCTGATAGCTAGCTGCATTGACCCTACCCTTGATAAAACACAGTGGACCAACACCAGCAGCTGACATGGCACCCCAGACCATCACTGACTGTGGGTACTTGACACTGGACTTCAGGCATTTTGGCATTTCCTTCTCCCCAGTCTTCCTCCAGACTCTGGCACCTTGATTTCCGAATGACATGCAAAATTTGAGCGACAGTCCAGTGCTGCTTCTCTGTAGCCCAGGTCAGGCGCTTCTGCCGCTGTTTCTGGTTCAAAAGTGGCTTGACCTGGGGAATGCGGCACCTGTAGCCCATTTCCTGCACACGCCTGTGCACGGTGGCTCTGGATGTTTCTACTCCAGACTTAGTCCACTGCTTCCGCAGGTCCCCCAAGGTCTGGAATCGGTCCTTCTCCACAATCTTCCTCAGGGTCCGGTCACCTCTTCTCGTTTTTGCAGCGTTTTTTGCCACACTTTTTGTTTTTGTTTTTGCCCACTGAGGTGCCTTGATACAGCACTCTGGGAACAGCCTATTCGTTCAGAAATGTCTTTCTGTGTCTTACCCTCTCGCTTGAGGGTGTCAATGATGGCCTTCTGGACAGCAGTCAGGTCGGCAGTCTTACCCATGATTGCGGTTTTGAGTAATAAACCAGGCGCAAGTTTTTAAAAGCCTCAGGAATCTTTTGCAGGTGTTTAGAGTTAATTAGTTGATTCAGATGATTAGGTTAATAGCTCGTTTAGAGATCCTTTTCATGATATGCACATTTTTTGAGATAGGAATTTTGGGTTTTCATGAGCTGTATGCCAAAATCATCAGTA